>OX940801.1:34231490-34617847 GCA_954870605.1 Acer campestre
TACTTTGATCTCTTCGAGGCACCTGCATCGCCTCGCGGAAGCCTTCTGACCTCGCACTGCCTTCCGAGTTTTAAAACTTTGGATAAGATAGGATTGGATTAAAATTAGTTCTATGATGTGTTTGATGTTGTATGAGATTGGATCAAAATAGTAATATCTCTTATTTGGTGTGGTATGTGATTGGATAAAAAAAATATAATTTTATCATATATTTAATTCAGTGTGAAATTTGATTAATATAAAAATAAATTAAATAATTTTGGGTCAGTAATTTCTAGAGCCATTGATTTGGTAAGGCGGTCCCTAAATGTCCATTAATTTTTCAAAATGGCTCAAATTATCCATTTCATAGAAAGAAAGTATCAATTGTTGCCACTTTGCCCATTAATTATTTGAAGTCTGTTTGCTTATATCGTAATCTGTTTGCTTATGTCATAACCTGTTAGAATCGTGGTTAAAATAGTAAAACAAGAAGGGGCAATATTGTAAAATCATCAAGTCACCATCTTAGGCATAGTTTGACAAAGATGTTCAAAGCGTTTTTTCATTTTTCTTTTCAAGTCGACATATTAGGGCACAATTCACCATTAACGAAAAGAAGCTCTAAAACAATGGAGGATTATTTTGAACGGAACAGGAGAAGGATGGTCGGTACATTTATGTACCTATTTTAGGCTCCTATTTCCTACCTTTTGTGATCGGTTTCGAGCATTTTTTGTGTATATAATATGTGTTTTAGCCTTGTGTAGGTTCATTTCCCTAAAGTTAGGTGTTTGAGCCTAAAGTGAAGGTTTGGAGGTAAAAAGGAGGAAAAAAAGCTGAAATTGAGATGGCTTATGCAGAATGCCTAACTTGCAAAAGCCATATCTCCCTCATCGGATTGAATTAGGTGTCGAGCTAATGTTTTCGAAAAGGCCCGGGAGTCTAGTTTTCATAGAACTTTACGGATCATGATTCCGAGCTTTCTAGAAAAAGTTACACCCATTTGAGTGACTAGTGCGCGGAGCAGAAAAATCTACGAGTTTGTACTCACTGCTAAATGGGATTACGAGTTTGTCCTCGTAGAATGAAGTCACACATCTGTTCCAAAGCCTTCTGTGAGTTAAATCTGTGTATTTGTCCTCGCAACACGAAGTAGCAGATTTTCTGCGAGTTTGTACTCGCAGATCTATGTTGGCAACAAATATCTACTTGCAGGTCACGTGATTTTTGATGGGGAAACTTGAATTTTTAACCCCAATTAATGCCCTAACCTTCAACCACTATAAATGCACCACTTATTGATCTTTAAAAAATCTATCCAATCTAATTCTAGATATTTTCACATACACCTTCTCTTGTTCTTCAACACAACAAAAGAGAGATAGGAGCTCCCAAAGCTTTGATGGAGGTTCTCCTTCATGGGAAGCTCACCACCACCACCTCTATAATTCATCCACCCATCTTTGAAGTAGATCTAGGGAGAAAGGAGATCAAATGAAATAGAGATCTTGGTTATCTTTAAACTCTTCTCTTTGTTTTATTTTATATTTCTTTGATATGTAACCCCATTAGGAAATATTTGTAACCTAACACTTGAGCTTGTTATATATGATCTTTACTTAGATTCAATTTGGATTTTGACTCTATTCTTTTAGCTTTGCTATATCTCTCTTTTCTTAACATGTATGTTGGTGAATGAGTAGAAATTGATGTGTTTTGCATAAGTGAGACTTTAGATTAAAACAATGATGTAGTGTAACTTAGTGTAAACAAACTTTGTAGTGTAAAAGTAGAGTCTCACTCTTGTTTGCATGTTGGTGACGAAAGGGAATTGATATGTATGAATTGATTAGAGTGAATGAGCACATCCGGGTTCTAATTGATCAATTGTGAATGGATCTTGATTGTTAACTCTTGAATAGAGAATACTTGATTTATGCATGCCTATGCTAGATTAGGTTATTTGGTGTTTTTGTGCTTAATGGGTCTTTGACCAAGAGACACAATTGCTTACTCCATGATTTTGGTTGAGTGATGAATGGATTTTGGTATTCCTTAATCAACAAATGATTCGTAATAATAGATGATTTGGTTTCAAAATCCTTAATCGAGTGAACTATCCCTTGTATCCGAGTTGAATGATGCTTGAATGTTTATGATGAACATGACTTGCTTGTGTGTTTGGTAAACTTATGTACCTATTGTAACCACTATCTTGCATCTCTCCAAGCCACCTTTATTTTCGTAGCTAGGGTTTTTTGCCACTTTAAAATGCTTTGTAGTTTAATTGCCTTGCCTCTTTACATCGCTTTGTAGTGTAATTGATTCTATGTAGTTAGATTTAGAAAGGCAAGCACCCAGTTACAATTATATCCTTACTGTAATTTAATTTAGTTTAGTTTAATTACACACCTCACACACCATTTGCATTATGCTTACACTTCACACACTTCACACACACCATTCTTACCTTTTCTATGTTCTATTTACATTGCTTTCAATAACACTTTAGCTAGAGACAGCTATACGGATTCCACCTCTCTGTGGGAACGACCCTTGCTTACTTGCTATACTAGTCATTTGACTTGTTGCATTTACGAGGTAATTAGAATAGAGAAATATCTTTTTCGGTAGGCACAACGACGGCCTCATCAAAGGACAATTGCAAGGTATGGATTACAAGGTACTGCATATGACACGACTCATATTTCTTTTCTAAGATCAACTTTTTTTTTTTGGTGGATTATTGTATGATCAGCTTTTACTGCTGAATATATAATTGGCAAGATATACAAGAGAAATATTGATGTTAGCCAATACAAAAGTACAAAATTATGCTTTTAAGACCAAACCATTGAATGTTTATCGTGTTTACTTAAGGAATGTATATCCAATTGTGATGAATGTTTTTTTTGCTTTGAAAGCAAAAATTCAGATGCTCTCTAGCTAAACTGTCTCTTATTTATGTGTGTTGTTTGATATATGATTTTGGATTCTTGCTATATTGATTTCATTGCTTGAATGTGTGTAATTGCTTTATAAGGTTTGAAGTTGGAGTCGTGTGATTGTATAAATTAATCATAGGATCTATTGGCAATTGAATATGAATACATAGCATTATGCATTTCATATGTTCATTTTTTTTGAGGTCATTGTTATCTTGCATCTGGTTCATGGGTGCCAATTGGTTAGCATCGAAAAACTATGAACTCGTAATCTGTATGGGCAAGGTCCTAAATGTATCATTTAAAGTTAACTTTATAATTACCTAAAAAAAAAACAAGATTTTGGCACCATTTTATGCTTGATTTTGCAACTTTTCATCAGTTTTTGCTATTGCAATGGAAATGCTTGTATCTAACAAGTTCTTTGCTCAATATGTGTGTGTGTGTGTGTGTGTTTAATTGGCTTCCACTCTTTCCTCCTACTTGCAGGAGAAGAAGTCAATATTTGGGTTTAATATTTTATTCATCGTTTAAGTGAAAACGACTTTCACTTTACAACTTTTCTTAAAATTTCATTTTCACTTTATATTACTTTTTAATTTAAAATTCATTTTGTTAGTTCTCTTACCATATTGGGCATTATTATCATTGAATTATCTTATCCTTTCACAGATAATTTTTTTTGAACTTTATACTATGGTTGTCTTCTATGATGGGTATTTGACAAGAGTAATGGAAAGATAGAATATATTGGCGGGAAGTGTGAGATAGTGACTGATTGTGACATCATTGCGATTCTGGACTTTTATGCTTTGGCTAGGAGATTTGGGTACCATAAAGACTATGAAGCTTGGTATGTTGTTCCTAGACTTGGTTTGGAAGATGGGTTGGTTAGGATTATTACAAATGATAATGTGGAACAAATGAATCATGCATTGAATCCTGATAGGAGAGTTGATATGTATATACAAGGTACAACAGTTGAACATGATGAAGTAAGCCCTTCTAATGTGAATCAGTTTGAGAATGTTGAAGCTGAAGAAGTAGAACATGGCGAAGGGACAAATTGTGTTAAAGAACCAGAACAGAGTGATATGGAAGATGATTACCTTGGGGCATATTCTGATAGTTGAAGTGAGAGTGAAGACTTTGACGATGATTTTATGGAACCAGAGTACCAACAATGTTGAGCATAATGATGCCTATGTGGTTGATGGTGAGGAGAAAAATGAAGGAGAGCATGATGAGCAAGAAAATTTTGGGTTCGAAAATGATGAAAGTCGGTTTGATGATGAGCAAATGACAGCTTTGAATGAGTTGAGAAAGTTGGATAAATTTAAACTTTGAATTTTTTGATGAGAACTCTAATCTTAGGAATATAAACCTGAGGATCGGGCAAGGTTTTTCTATGGAGAAAGTTTTTAAAGATGCAGTAAAAGATCATGCTATAAAGAATGGTCGGTCAATACTCTTTTCTTGCAACTAGCCAAAAAGAGTTCAATGAGTTTGCAAAAATGAGGGAAAATGGTTGCCCCTAGTCAATTTGGGGTTCTAGGTATGAGAAGGACACCATTAGTTTCCTTCTAAAAACCCTAAATGACAGCCACACTTGTCATAGGGTTCAGAAGAATATACATGCCAATACTTGTTGGCTTTCTAAGAGGTACACCAAGGCCCTTAAACTAGATGGGAACTTCACCTTTGGATATTTTATGGTGAAGGTTAGAAATGACTACATCTTGGCATCATCTAAAAGCCAAGTGTATCGGGTAAAGAACAAAGCTGGAGAAATAATTCAGGGAAGCTTATTGATCGTGCCAAATATGTTGTATATTTCGGCCTTCAAATCCGTATCCTTTATTTCGTTCTCGTGTGTTTTTCTGTGTATTTCATGTCTAACAGGCTCTTTTGTGGTAATTACAAGCAATTGATGTAATTCAGGTGTTAGAGATGAAAAGTGGGAATTTTAGACGTGAAGCAAACCACAAAACAAGAAAAGAAGCTTCAGTGCGCTGGTACTGTGCTGGTAAGCATACTTGCGCACTTTCAGCCTACCTCCAGCTCAGAAGTGGCACAAAGTGCGGGTCCCTACCCGCACTCAACTGTATTCCACCTGCACTTTATAGGAGACTCGGGAGCTGAAAATTGTGAAAACTTGATAAAGTGTGGGTCCCAACCGCACTTCACCCGCACTTTAAGGCAGAAGAATCCCAGAAATTGTACGGTGCCCCAGTACTGTGCTGGTTAGCATACCCGCACACCACCAACGCGTTGAGTGCCAGGTTCTGCCATATCATCACTTTTGACCTATTTTCGAAAATAGTATAAATATACCATCTTCTAATTTTTAGAGATATACGTTCATACACTTAGATTTTCAAAAACTTTGTAACTTAGATCTTAGAGTGCTTTCGCTCTCATCCAAACCATCTCTACTTAACCTAAAGGCAACTAAGAGGATTGGATTAAGGCTTCAAGGAAGGAGATGATCTTCATGGGTTTTCTCTCAATCTCTTCTCTTAGTTTATTTGTTGTAATGAACATGAGTAGCTAAATCCCCACTAAGGGGTCGATGGATTAGTTTGTTAGATATTGAGCTTTTATATATAAACTCCATTTTACATATATTTCTATCTTTCATTGTTCTATTCTCTTGTATGAATGGTTTTCCTTTGATTTGCTTGTCTTGGATACACCCTCTTAGCAAGTGTTCTTTGGATTCCATTTGTGTAGACAACTAGGTATACACCATATTTGTTGTTTATTGCATTATTGAATGGAATGGATTTTCAAAATTCAAGAATTCCGGCTCAACAACCATGGTTTTAATCTAACCTCGAACGGGTGACCTTTACTATACATCCTAGGTCGGCACTTGTGAGAGGATTAGAAGTCTTTACTATACACCCTAGGTTTTCTACTTTAGTGGTTTTATGAGAACTAACCTTTGAATAGAATCTGGTTGAATAACCTCGATCCTCATCTAATCTTAAACGGGTGGCCTTCACTATACACCCTAGGTCAACCACTTGTGAGAGAATTAGAAGTCATCACTATACACCATAGGATGGCTATGTTAGAAATAAGTTGAGCCCTAGTTAGATAGACAAGCATCCATGGTTAGAATCCCGAATGAGCAACTAACACTATACACTCTAAGTTGGTTGCTTAGGAGGGATCAATCGCTAGTAGGAGGTATTCGCTATACACCCTAGGCTGACCCCTTGCTAGAGATAAATAGCCAATTCTATACACCCTAGGTTGGTTACATTTGTTAAAATGTGCTTAATTAAGAGTTTATTGCATTGCCCAATTTTCACTTACGAGTCCATTAACTCCTTAGTTGCCATATCATATCACTCCATTCACATTCCATTTAGTTTGCATTCCTAGTTTAGTTTATATTGCATTTTTATTCACAATTCAAAGCACCAATCATTTACCTTTACTTTTATGCACACTAGTTTTATTAATCCTAGCCTAATCATAGCTACCTCCGATCCTTGTGGACGACACTTGTGCTTACCGTTTTACTCGTTTTTATACTTGTGAGCGCATTGCATAGGTTTTATAAATATTTTTGACATACGATCTTTTTAATGACAAAAACGTTTAGAAAATAGTGATGGATATTTCGAAATGCATGTTTTGGATTGATTTGAGTGTTTGAGAATTAGGGTTAAGTAGGTACATTAACTCTTGAACTTGATTATGCTCTTAATTGTTTGGGTGAAATTCATGATGAGTACATACCATTCCATTGTGGATTTCGTTTCTTTAGACCTTCATGCTTTATACAACCCTTGGTTGTTGCTCGCGCGATACACCCTTAGTGAGTAGTGATCAAGGGTCCGAATTTACACTTAATGCTTTCATTATATGGTTGTTGTTTACACGTGACATGTGAGTAGCGATCGATGGTCGATCCTTTAATATTCCTTTGGGCTACCCTTGGTTGTTGCTCGCACGATACATCCTCGGTGAATAGTGATCGAGGGTCAACCTTTATGCTTAATATAGTCCTTTTATGGTTGTTGCTCATGCGATACACCCTCGGTGAGTAGCAACCGAGGACTAGGCGACTTTTCTCATTTCCATATTTAGAGGTCGTATAAAAGGCTAGGTTAAACCCAATCTTGTAGTGTTTTATGCAGTTGGTTTTTATGAGTGCGCGCGAATGCCATGGTGGTCATAAGTACCTTGTGTGTCCATCTATTTCTCTCTCCAAGCCATCTTTATTTTCGTAACTTAGGGTGTTTGCCTTTAGGAGTATATTAACTTAGAAATGCAAGCAGCCGGTTACATTTCTATCCTTAGTTATCTTTTTGTTTTCTTATCTCATTCTCTCACACATACACGAACATGCTTACACTTCACACACACCACTCTCACCCATGTCATGTTCCTATTTACATTGCTTTCAATAATCACTAAAACTTGAAACGATCGACGGATGGCACCTCCCTGTGGACGATACCCTCACTTACTGCTTTACTAGTTTTCAAAACTTTAGAGCACTTTACGTAGAAACATTTTTATAAATATCTTTTGAATTCGCAATTTGATAACGACACAACAAGCGCGTTCAAAATATTCGTGTATATCCCTTCAAATATTTGTTCAAATTGGTTTGGGGGAAATATTCGTGTTCGTACGATCTATTTTCTACGTCAAAAGCTTATATGCATAATATGGAAAGCTTAGGGATTATACGGAAGAATTAAAGAGGTCCAATCTAGGTTCCACTGTGGTGATAGACACTGAGTTGGGAGCAAACGAAGAACATATATTTAAGAGAATTTACATTTGCTTAAATGCATGCAAAGTTGGTTGTAGGCCAATAATCTGCTTAGATGCATGTCACACTAAGTTCTTGCAAAACTTCTAGCACAAATCCCAGCTTATGTTTGCTATTGGCATCGATGCGGACAACTTGTGCTATCCAATTGTGTAAGATCCTTGATTTTTATTGGCTTGATTCCATTGCAAAACTCTCCATATTTGTAATAGTTGTTGCTTAAGTGTTTCTTGGAGAAAAGAAGCTTCAAAGGTGAAGAAGCAACATCTTGTGCAAATATCGACTTCAAGGGGAACATCGCATATTTGGATGCTAAGATATCAAGATTCTTCTTTCTCTTGCAAAACGTAAGCGCACACACATAATTCATACATGTGTGTCACTGCATCGTAGTTCAAATATTTGGTATAACACATTCACACTCATTTGAGTATGCACATGCATTGGTCTCATATAGACAAACATTGTAGAATTGTATGTTTTATAACTATCGCTTAGATATGGCATGCTTGTGTGACATTATGTTTATTTGTTTGTGGTTATTGTGTTTTGGACTTGAACATGATCTCTTATGATTCCTTATTGAGTCCCGGTCATTTTGATTACTCATTTATTAGATTTCAACTCCAAACGACGTAGCTATTCTACTTTGCATTCACATTCGTTGAGTTGTCTTCATCGTCGTTTTATGAGATGAATTATCAACCTTTTGTCAAAGTTTTGTAGTCGTCGTTGTACGTAAGGGAGTCACGATTTGTAATCCGAAAATGAATTCGAAATCGGAGTTCGGAGGCCTGGATACGGCCGAAGAACGCTAGCGGAGCGCGGGATGAGCAAGATTGACCAACGACCAACCTTGAAGGCCACGTGTGGAGGCCGTGTGCCACACGGCCAGAGGGGCTCTCTGCCCATGTGTTCATGACTCTATTCATCGTGAAGGGGGAGGGGTTGATTGGATCTCCAATTTTTTAAAAATAAATTTGATTTTTTTTAATTCATATTTTTTTTTTGTTGACCTCAAATTTGATTTATTTTATGTTTTTTTTTAAAAAAAAAAAAAAAAAGAGATCTCCATTGTCCATTTGTCCATCCTTAGAAAGCAATTCTTTTTTGTTTTGTTTAGAAATTTCCCTTTTTAATTAATTTTTATTTTAATATTTTTAAATTGATTATTTTTTAAGGGCAAAATAATCCTTGTCAAAAACCAGAAGATTCCAGGGGCAACAAAGTCTTTTTACCACTACATGCGGTCAGAAAACTATTTTTTTAATTGACCAGTAACGGTAGGGTGGGCAACGACCATAAATGAAACTATAAGATGTAAAAGGACTAGTATGCTAAACTAGTGGCTTTTTATATATATATATATATATATTTTTATATATTTTTAATTTTATAAAAATAATAATAAAAATAATATCGTAAATAATAAATCTCACCTTTTAATTTTTGGATTAAATATTAGTAAGTTAGTTGGTTCTAAATTCATTAAAAATATGAGAATTATCATTTTAGTCCCTATATTGTTTCGAATCATGACTTTTTCAACTATCTCTCCATTTTTAGTTCTCGTGGTCACTATGTTTTCAAAAACCCATTAATTTGGTCTCTCAATTAGTCAATCGTTAGCCAACTTTAATGGTTTAAAGGGTAATCTTGTCTTTAAACCAAGAATATGCCACATGTAAACACTAAAAAATAGAATTTTTTTTTAAAATATTTATATAATACAAAAAGAAAAATGTTGTAAATCTCCACCATCTATCATTTATTAATTTTTTTAAAAATTAATTTATATAAAAAATTAATTAATTTTTTTTATATGTTTTTTTTTTTGTTGGTTTTTTCTTTTAAAATGGGTGGAGATCCCGACGTGGGTTCTCCACCACCAATAGAGACTTTACGCACTCCATCGCACAATTGAGTGCATCTCCATCGCGCGATGGAGATCAATCATCTCCATTGTGCAATGGCCATCGATCTCCATTGCACGATGGAGATCGCTACGATGGGATCTCCATCGACATGTGCAGAACAATGAGAGGGTTGCCCCTAGGCTGTCTCTTGAAAATATATATAAGGTTAATTACAAACACTACCCCTAAGGTTTGATAATATTATATGAATATGATGTGTTTGTCTAAATTTAGTGAAATGTACATATTTTGTTGCTCAAAGTAAGTGGTAAAAATACACGTAGTATTATGACTTTTTTTGAACTACAAGTTTAAATAATTGTTTATGTATAAATTTTACAATGTATTTTATATTATTGAGTAATTCATTATTGGTGATATCTTATTATTAAAAAATTAAACAAATAATATCATCAAGAATCATATAAAAAGTTTGTTATTCTTAATCAATGACTCGTATATCTTGCACGGACTTTATTATATCAATGTGCATGGAGCTATGGAGGAGGAAAAATAGAAAATCACAAGAGTTTTCTCTACATTGCACACCGAATTTAATAAATTTAATGTGAAAGTTTGTGAGCCATTAATTAAGCATTAGAAGATATTGACTAAACAAAAGTAGATAAATCCAACTATTAATAGATAATGAATTGTCTTTGTAATGTTAGTGAGTAATGAGAAAATAAATAGAGACTATTTATACATATAATTTAACCCGAACAGCAAATATTTCATGGGTAAGCCTATGTCCGTCAACGATGGAGATTTGACGACGGGATCTCCATCGACAATGATTGTACTTTCATTCAAAAAAACATATATAAGAAATTTCTATCAAATTAAAAAAATTCAACTGGATATTTTTGATAAAGTTTAAAGTCATCCACATGCTTGTACTTTTTGTAAAATACAATGAAAGTCAAGATATTACCCTAATCATAAATCATGATTTTGTCCAAAAATAAATAAATAAATAAATAAAAAGATCTAATACCAAAAAAAAAAATTGCACTAAACCCCAATCAATGAGTGAAGTTGTTTTTGGACACTTTCCCTTCACTTTTGTGATATGGGTTAAATCATTTTCTATGCCGAGTGTTGCTTTATAATCCTGACAGACATCTACCCGATTTGTGTCACGTTTACTATGCCCTAATTAAGATTTTGTACATATAATTTTTTTAAAAAAAATTTTATTTATTGAATGAGGTAGAAAAAGCTGAGTAAGGAAGAAGAGGGAAATGACAAAAAGATATTGGTTCAAGTGATAAAATTTCTCACATCTGCGTACGATGTCGTGGGTTTGATTCCTCCCCTCTTTAAAATATTCAAATTTATGTAATATTTTTGTTTAAATAAATAAATAAATAAATAATAATAATAATAATAATAAAGGGAAAGAAAAAGGAGAAGAAGTTAATTTGAAGGGAAGCAATAAAGAAAGGGAAAGAAAGAGAAAAAAAAAACCAGAAAAGCTGCAATGGTGTCATTTTCAAAAGGGATCTATCTATCATCTATATATCAAAGCATCTAGACACACCCAAGCCAAGCTCACTAGTAAAATTGTCAAAGGAACCAAATTGACTGTAAAAAGATTAAAAACTAAAAAACAAAAACAAATGAGAGAGAATTGTTAGATTTTAGATGATTGAATGGAAAAAGAAGGGGAGAGAGAGTTTTGGTTAGATGTTTTTTAGTGTAGAGTAGGAGAGGGCTGTAGTAGTAGTACAAAGAACAGCAGAAGAGAGGCAGCGATGAGATCACAGGTACTTTAATCTCTTTTCTGACCAAACACTGTCACCAGCCTTACCAGTTTGCATCATCGAGGCTTCTTATAGGCCACCGAAACCAATTACAATTCTTATATATTTAATTATGAAACTTTTGCAGGAAAGGAAAATTTCCCAAGAAGACCCTTCTTGAAATTTGGGTTTCTTCTAGTTGTAACTTGTAAGTTGTTGTTGCTTGGTGGTTTGGTCAAGTGGGGTTAATGCTACTATTATCCTCCCAATATCACCACTTTGGTTACTGTCTAGTTTGCATAGAGAGAGTGAGGCTCAATTTACCAAAAGCTAAAGGAAAGAGAGATGGGTTAGGCTGCTGATGAGAGATTTGAGCTGTTTTTTTTTAGCTTATAGCCTTCTGGGTGTATTCTGTTTTTAGGGTTTTTTTTTTTTTTTTTTCCTTTCTTTCTTGATTTTTTGGATGGTGGGTTTGGGGTGAGTGATGGAAATGATAACATTGAATGGCAGGAGGGGCTTTTGGGAGAGTCATCAGAGACAGTATCAGGTTTCAGTGTGGTGGCAGAAGTTGCACAAGCAACAAGAGGAAGAAATTATCAGTAAGCAAAAGGAGACTAGTAGTAGTAAATCCACCACCACCACCCATTAAGCAAAAGTTGTCTCCTTTAAAAGCTGGAACAGGTAAAACACCAAAGCCTGACTCTGGATCCTCAAAGGAATCTCCATCTTCATCATCACTATTCACTCCCTAATTCAAGATATGTAGAACCTGAACCTGAACCTGAACAAGTCTTCTCAACAACTCACAATCAATATCTTGAAAACAACCAAAACAACCACCAAGATAACCAGAGCTTTTATTCAAGATTAGGCTTAGACTCACAACTGCAACAAGAGCAGCAACAGCCACAACATCAAACCCAGAAGAAACGCTCATATTTTCCATCATCTTCTACTTCAATTTTGGGCCAAGAAGCAGGAATCCAATATGCAAGAAAAATGGGAGAGAGCCACAACAACCAAGCAGCCACTTCGTCAAGATTGGGGATAAGAAGCACAGGAGGCGAGATCGTGGAGGTCCAAGGCGGTCACATTGTTCGCTCCACCGGAAGAAAAGACCGTCACAGTAAGGTCTGCACCGCGAAAGGACCCAGAGACAGACGTGTCCGTCTCTCAGCTCACACCGCTATTCAGTTCTACGACGTTCAAGACCGCCTTGGCTATGACCGACCCAGCAAAGCTGTCGATTGGCTCATCAAGAAAGCTAAAGCTTCCATTGATGAGCTCGCTGAGTTGCCTCCATGGAACCCAGAAACCATAGCTGCTACAATGGCTGCAACAACAACCACCAAGAACAACAAAAGCTCTCAACAGCTAAACCAAACAAACAACAACAGCAACAACAACGAGAGAGACTTTGATTTTTCCAGGACTACAATGGTGGGTAATAATACCGATCATGATGTTCGTAATCTCCACATGGAGGGTTCGAGTTTTCTTCCACCATCTCTAGACTCAGACTCGATTGCTGATACAATCAAGTCATTTTTCCCGATTGGTGCTTCGAATGAGACTCCATCTTCATCGATACAGTTTCAAAACTACCCACCAGATTTGCTGTCAAGAACTCCAAGTCACAGCCAAGATCTACGGCTCTCTCTACAGTCATTTCAGGAGCCTAATAATATGCTTCTACAGCACCAACAACCACCACATCACCATGCTCATTCTCAGGTTCAGACACAACAGCAGCAACAACAACACCAGAATGAGCCAGTTCAAGTCCTGTTCTCTGGAACAACTCCACTGGGTTATGATAGTTCTAATGCTGGGTGGCCTGAGTCAGAGCACCACCACAACAACCACTCAGCAGAAATGTCCAGGTTCCAGAGAATGGTGGCTTGGAATAGTGGTGGTGGTGCAGATACTACTGGTAGTGGCGGTGGCGGCGGCAGTGGAGGAGGAGGGTTTATGTTCAATTCTCCGCCAACACAGCCGTTGTTCGGCCAAAACCAGTTTTTTACACAGAGGGGACCCCTTCAGTCCAGTAACACGCCTTCGGTTCGTGCTTGGATAGACCAACCAATTAGTCTCACAAGCAACGACCATCATCATCATCATCAACATCATCAACATCATCATCATCAAATTCCACAACCAACACTTCACCAATCTTTGATATCCAGCATTGGATTTGCTTCCTCAGTGAGCGAATTCTCTGGATTTCGCATTCCAGCACGTATCCAAGGCGAAGATGAGGAGCACGATGGCATTCACAACAGGCCATCCTCTGCTTCCTCCGATTCTCGCCATTGATTGAACTCAAAATCCAAAATTTTCCATCTAACAGGTCACTACAGTCAATACCCACTTCTAGAAATTTGATTTTTTTTTTTTCATTCTCATTATCAATTTGAAAATTTCAATGATGATGTTTCAGGAGTCTTTTGACTGTTTACAAAAGAGAGTGGTGTGGGAAAAGCTGTTGCAGCGGATTCAAGACCTGTCAAAGAGTGGAGATTTGGATCATCTTTTTATTCAATGGCCTAAAACCTCGGAGAAGAAGAAATCTGGATTGGATTTCAGGTTTTTCAATCCTTGGTTTGTTCAAATTCTATGAAATTATGTCTGTATTTTGGTTTTAAGTGTGGCTCTTAGAGCTCAACTTGGTTTGCTTTGTGTTCATGTTTCACGAATCTTTTATTTTATTTGTTTTGGTATGTTATGATTTGTTTTGTGTTTTGATTCTATTTCTAGTTTACAAATAAGAATCAAATTGATTTTGTTTGAGTGGTTGATTTGATAGTTTGCCCAATTAGAACAAACCCAATTGATAGAATCTGGCATATATGTTCCTAAAATTCTCATGAATATATAGGGCATCCCCCCCAGATCAAGCTAATTTATAGCAAAATTTATGTAGTTGTTGTTGTTCACTTAGCTCAATACTATGTTTATTTTTGATCTGATGACCAAATGAGAGCAACAGATTTTTAGGTTCTTTTCCTTTGTATAGAAATGGTCTATTTTTTCATTAGATGATATATAGAGAGAGAGAGAAAGAGAGAGCTCTGTATCTGTTTATGAGTTTTACTTTTGCCCAATT
The DNA here is from genome assembly GCA_954870605.1 of Acer campestre. Lineage (NCBI taxonomy): Eukaryota > Viridiplantae > Streptophyta > Magnoliopsida > Sapindales > Sapindaceae > Acer > Acer campestre. The sequence continues at coordinate 34,245,983 of OX940801.1, forward strand.
CAACACTTTCAATCCCCTCAACTACTTCCTTAAACCTGCAAAAAGAATTAAAGAATACTCATCTTTTTTACATCTCTATCATGCTTGTGTTTTCGGGAGCATTAATCGGAAAGTCATTTTCTATCTACAGTATAGCAGTTTCTGGGGATGGATGGATTGGATTGGATTAGTATTTTTTTTTTCCCAACTTGCAACAAAACAATCCTGTTTCTAGCTAGTAGTCTCATTTTGTTTTTTACTAATCTTGAATTTCAAAGCAATGCATCCTATTCCCGGAAAACTAAATCAAGAATATGCTCAATTATGATCGAAACTTTACCAAATTCCCTACGATCAGATAGAAAATGATGCAAAGGAGATGTTATATGTGGTTTAAGATCATGTTGGAAGTTGAGAACCCTTAGTGGTCTGGTTACATGTGATTGGTTACCCTGAGTGTGAGTGTTAGTGGGGAGGGACTCGCGCGCACGCGCACACGCTGGGTGCATTGAAGCATATTTGAGGGATCTAATGTTATGGTTCTACTGAGAGGAGGAACCATGAAAGGTGAAAAATGGGGATAAAATGAAGACAAGTTGTTCAATTATGGAAAGAATACACAACACAGATGGATACCACCAAAATTATGATACTTGCATATCTGTAAAATGGTCCCCCTACCCCTGTAAATCTCAGTGTGCCTAATAAAAATCTATCAAAATCTAGCTGGAAACTTTTATTTTTTTTTCTAGGAAGAAAAACATCAATTGTAAACATAGAAAAAAGAAAAAAAAAAAAAAAATTATAAACACTTTGCTTGCTTACACAGTGATGGTGACATTTGCTTTATGGTTGGTGGTTATTCTTTATAGTTTGGTTGATGAGTAATTAAGTATTATTACTCCAATGGCTTTTTAGGTTTACATAAACACTACTGCAAAAGTGAGGATTTTTACAATAAATTCGGGATTTAGGAGGAGAGACACGACTCAAACCCAATACCTCGATAATATAAAAGTGTGAGGGATATATCACTGGATCAACCTGATCTTGTCGGGTCCATTGATTGTTGCTCAAGGAGAGCTAATGTGTAATAAGGGAAAAGGCTAAAAAAAAATGTGTCTAATATTCAGATTTGGAGGTGATAAGATAATACTACCACTGCATGCATGAGAAAATTTTGTTTGATTACTGGGTAGTTAAAAAATGAAAAAGGGATCGGAGATTCTTTGTTGTGAATTATAGATAATTAAAAACATAATGGACAAATGAATTGGATCATTATGTGCCTAATCTTGTTTGATTAAAGCCCTAAACAGTAGCCTACTTTTTGACTCATTGATCCCATTTCCCATTTGGATTCTTGTTTGATAAAAAGTACTTTTAAGAACTTGTCTTGATTGAAAAATCCAACAAATCCAATTAGATTTACCATTTTCCATCGTGGTAGGCTACACGACATGCACAACAATTCATGTAAGAAATTACACGACATTCCCTAGTTATATATAAATATTTACAGAGAACCAAAAAAAGCAAATCCAGAGATGGAGTTCTGTTCTCTTTATTTTTACACACTTGCATAGAAATTTCCACACCAACCCAACTGAAGAAGAAGAAGAAGAAGAAGAAGAATTTAAACATATACAAAAGGGCCCTTCTTGGCAAACTATTGTATCTCTTGGGAAGCTTGGTTTTCAGCAGCAATTTGGTTGTTTTTGGATTTTGTTGTTTTATTATTATTCCCATTTGATGAAGCAGGTCTAGCTGAGACTGATAGGTTTGTGATTTTATTATCTGCATTGCTCACTTGCTTGGTCTTGATTTTCTTTGTGTTAATGGGCTTGACATTAACCCTGACCTCCCACGGTCGAGCTGCGATCCATCGCTCCGTCCAGCTCCAACCCCAGTTTTCTTTACAAATGGTGTAATAAGCTTGACCCAGATACTGGCTAGAGTTTGCTCTCCACTGCAAAACACATTTTCTTACATAAATGAATCGTAATGTGAAGACAGACAGGAGTACTGAGTGGTTTCCATAGTAAGCAGACCTGGTGAGAAAAGGCATATGCCATTGCTCGCTCTCGCTTAACTGCTGCTTCTTCTCTCTGTTGTATTCTCGAAAGAATTTCCTCCATGGTTTCAGAACCGTTATGCCATTCAACCTGTTGCGGAAAGTTAAATCAACGAGCTTGTCACGTGAATTAAGTCCAAATATAAATACAAAACAGAATTATGAGTTCTAATTAAAGCCAAGAATTATGAAGTTTCCTGCTATGCAAGCCAAAGTAGCTACTGGTCCAACTACTGGAGTAATTAAGTACATTGATTACATATTTTATTATCTAGAGTTATTGATTAGTAAGATCAATGGCTTTTAAGCTACGAAAAAGCTGGAACCATGACCATGTCTACTAATAGATTGGGCTGTGAAAGCTACTACAATGGCAAACTAGGTTAGAGTCTTTAGTACCTCAAGATCATGAAGCTTAGTCTCCAGCTTCAACTGATTCTCGAGTTTCTTTTGCTTAATCCGACCTTCCGTGACCATACAAAGCCTTCGATTTCTGATTTGTGCCTGGATGTTGCTCCATGAATGTATACAGCTCAATGCTCCTGTTGTTTGCTTCTGCACATTGTGTTCTTGAATCAACACATTAAATCTCCCTGTACCCCTTATACGGCGTAACGACTTTCTTGCCTGAAAAAAATCCGATAAGGAAATCACGATACAGATGGTACTACATTCATAGGCATTATTCATCAGATGCAGATGCACATATGTATATAATGTACGAGAGTGTAAGAGAATAAAAACCTTATAAACCCTATAAGCCTTCTGAATACGAGTAGCGGCTCTATCTTCGAGAAAAGCACGACCAGCCGATGAACCACCATTGGAAGGACTACTTGATTCATTAGGATCAGTCTGATAACTTCCATTGGTTCCGTTTGATTTATCAGTGGTCGAATGTACCTGTTTGTACCAGCACGTACGACTGTGTTATGAAGCAAAGAAGGACCGGTTTCGAACAAAAAGAAGACGTAAAAGGCGATAAACAACACTTGTTTTACCTTGGCATGTTTGGATCTATCATGCTTTCTCTTCTTTAGGCCAATTAGTGACCTAAACCAGCTCCCTGTACCCATTTTTACCGAGCTAGATAGATGGTAATCAGAATCAACACAAACCAGAGACAAATGAAAAAAATGATGGTGTGTTGGGGGAGATGGGTGTGTAGTAGTAATAGCTAATAAGAAGTTGTCTTAGAATAGAAGAAAAGGCAGATGAGAGAGTGCATGTATGTATTGTTGTTGTCTGAAATGCAAATCGAAACTGACATTTCAACCGAACTGAAACTGCTGTTTGATCTCTTGGAGGATCAACAGTCAACAACACCAAAGCCACGTAAAAAAAAAAAAAAAAAAAAACAAGTGTTCACTACTACATCATCAAACAGTTTGGTGATCCAAATCTAAAATAGCAAACTAAATAGATATAAAAATTATTGGATATTTTGGAGATGAAGATGGTCCCGGCGGGGCTCGAACCCGCGACCTTCGGCTCATAAGACCAACGCTCTAACCAACTGAGCTACGGGACCTTACTTGTTTATTTGATACGATAATATTATATATTCATATCCAATATAATCGCCTCTCTATATGATAAATAGTAAGTAATCACACATAATCACCCGAGGTTTGCTTATTTACAGGAAAATATAGATTTACAGAACTTAACCGTTTAAAGGGTATTTTCATCATTTCATTATATTTCTTTTTAATATTTTCTTTTTAAAAAATGAAAATAATTTACATCCTTCAATGTCTATCTATGAGATAAAAAAAAATAAAATGAAAAATTAAGATCAAATAAAAAAAAATGAGAAAAATGAGATGAACTCCATCATCTATCTCTAAGATTGGGAAAAAAAAAAAAAACAAAAAACAAAAAAAAAAAAAAAAAAAAAAAAACAAAGGAAAAATAAATAAATGGAAGGGTGGAGATCCAATATCCACCAATTTCCGTGGGAGGGAGAGGTGAGCCGCCTCAGGCTTGAGTGTCCGAGCCAGTAAATATACAGGGCTTAGAATCTTAGATAGTTATCAATTCGTAAAGCTTCTACTCAATTAGATGAGATTGAGATTTTAAGATTTGATTTAAACCACACCAAAAAAAAAAAAAAAAAAAAACAGTTAAAGTTTAATTCATAAAAGATACTAATTTAATAGCTGCGTTAATGTAAATATATTTCTCTCTTTGAATAAGAGTCACATCCATTGTTTGTACCTAGTTAATAGTGGATCTAATTAATATAAATATATTTTACTGTTTTAAAATATAGAAAATTCATTAGGATAAATCTAAATTTTAGAAACTTCAATTCTCTCCGAATTTTTTTTTTTTTTTTGAAATATTACATAAATTCGGAGTTCTGAGAAGGGGGAGAACTCGAACTCACAACCCCATAGTATAGATGTGAGAGATATACACTGTAATGATCGATAATGTAATCATAAAATTATGCTAAACCTCATACTTATAAACTGATGAAACCTAACAATAGAACAATGTTGGATCTTCTTTAAATCTACCAAATTCCAAATTAAAACACAAAATTTATTCTGAAATTAAAGGAGTTGAGAAAGTCTAGATAGAATTGTAACTATATCAAGGCTTCACTCACTTTGATAATTACCACCTATATATATATATATATTTTTGGTTCAATTTTATCATGTGAAAAAACATTGAAAAGGTGTAGCTTAATTAATATGGTATATGGTCTAACTGATTTCAATATATCTCTACCCTAAATTGAGGCGGAGTTTCCTTTGTTGATTTTTGGTTGTCATTTTCCATTAGCTTTTTTGGTGATAGACATTTCACCAACTAGAATGCTACAAATTCTTGGCTGGATTTTGTAGTTTATACATCAAGTTTGGTTCGATACTCAAAGCAAGGATCGATGAATAATGGATGGTGGGGTTTTGTTATTATTAGTTTTTGCCAATCATGGTAGCAAAGAAAGCTTAATTATCAACAATATATTGAGTATTTAGAGTTAAAAAGATTGATTGTCTCGTGAAAAAGAAGGATGATATATGTCAAGTGATATGACACCCCAACTCTTTATGGCATTTTTCAGACCAATTGATCAAACTTGGAGGCCCATACAATTAATACACTTAACTTATTAACTCTTAATAGGCCATCCTTTTAGCCCAAGATAATTTGTTCCATTGGATGAAGTGAAATATATCTAACAAATCCAACAACAAATTTTATTCATTTAACAATTGAAGCAGATAGAGAGAAATAAAAACAAGATTGAAATATGGTTGAAAGAGAATCGTATTGATGGATAGCTAAATGCAGGTTCCTTATATTTTGTATACCTAACAAAATGTTGGTATTATATATGTGGTGTCATCAGTGATGGAGGCAGAGTGAGAGACAGGTTACCTCTTAGCAAAAACGGTAATACATTTACTCTTATAAGTTAGTGGTGGGGTTCGAGTCACAATAGACACATTTTATAAATATATATATATATACAGTATTTTGTACGGTATTGTAAAAGTAGATATACAAACCATACATATACTATCTAATATCGACTGGCCCATTTACCTATAGTGCTTGAAAAGGGAGAGAGAGTGTGTGTGTGGGGGTGCATGCATGGCTGGGTTTATTGAAGACAAAAGTTTTATTTTCTTTTTATAAGTTAGAGATCTAGTCTGTTTGATGCGGGTAAGGTGGGCCAAGTTTGGAAAGGCAAATAAAAGATAGCTTTTCTTTTCTCTTATTCTTTGGATTTGAAGTCACTTCCAATTCATATTCTTGACATCTCAACTTATTATTATTATTATTATTATTATTATTATTTGTTTTCAGTAAAATTATTATTGCCTTTCTATTCTTCATAGGATCTAAACGTTTCCTTCTTCGAAAAATAATTGTGCCTTGTTGGGTTTGGCAAATTACTAGAGACCTTTTCTTTTTAGCATGATTTTATTTCGATAACCATTCATTTTCTCTAAGAGTACCAAATTAGTGTCTGTTTAAAAAAACCTTCTCTACTGACTAAAAGAGTTTTTTTAATTAAAAAAAACTTCTTTTAATTTTTTTTGTTTCGTTTGGTTTTCACATGGTAAAGCTTTTGAATGATTAAAAAAAGTTGTTTTACGTCTACTTGGAGAAACTCAAATTTTAAGCTTTTCCAAGTAGATTTTTTATTTATTTATTTTTATTTTATTTTATTTTAATAATACTAAAATGTCTACTATAACCCTATCATTTAAAATAGTTTTTTAATATTTCGGTAGTCTTATCATTTAAAAAAGCTTTTTCGCATTGGCAACCAAATGACCAATAACTTCCTATTAAAAGCTCTACTTGTAAAAGATCGACTCCTATAATTGAAAATTAAATTTACTTCTTATACCCATAAGTTGAACACACAATCTATCATAAACCCTAATAATATATACTTAATCAAGAGGAAATAGGGGTATATAGCACTTTTTCAAAATGGATTTGTGTAACTACAACCACTTTAATAACTCATGTTTTAATAGCACCAATAATGAAATTTGGACAAAAATACCCCTCAGCTTCTTTTCTTTTCTCTTTTCTGTCCTTCATCTTCTTTCTTCTTCTTTTTCCCTAAACCTCCATTGATGGAGTTTCAATGGAGGTGTCACCGTCGACCGGCGAGTTGATGGACAAAACCACCGGCAAAACGTCCGTCGTGCGCCACCGATTGTAACGGAAGTATCCATTTTCAATTTCGAGCTGTATGGAGAGAGAAACGAAGCCAAACCCGAATAGTTTTCGAACCTTCATCATCAGATCTGCGACGATCCGTCGCGAATCTGACGAAATCGATGGCACCAATGAATTCGACGTTGTCCAATCTTCCAGATTCGACTATCTCCGGAGTCAACCGGCGCCGTCGTCGGCACTGTCACCATTGATGGAGGTCGAACAGAATAAGTCTCGAACAAACTGGGATTAAGTCTCGAAACGCATCAATAAATCTCGAAAATGTCACAATAAGTCTCGAATTTTCGAGAAAAAAAAGAGGCAACAAACTGGGATTAAGTCTTGAAACGCATCAATAAGTCTCGAAAATGTCACAATAAGTCTCGAATTTTTGAGAAAAAAAAAAGCAAAGGAAAAGAGTAAGTGGGGGTATTTTGGTCTCATCACCTATTTTGGTGCTATTAAAACATGACTTATTAATGTGGTGTTATTTGCACAAGCTTTCCCCCAAAAAGTGCTATTTAATTTTTGAACCCCTTAATCAAACCCAACATCAAGAAATATATATATATATATATTTCACATATAGTCGAAAAATATATGAACAAAGAATTGATTTTATGGATTCTGAATGCATTCAAGTATGTTTACTTTCATTATTATTATTATTTTGTAATTGAATGAAAAATCATTGTAGTCTTGTAGAACTCTTTTTTAATTTTTTTTTAAATACTCTTTTTTTAAAATTAAAAAAAAAAAAAAAAACAGTTGTAGAACTTGATAAGTTTACACGGTTCTCAAACACAACTCACCCACTTTACTTTAATTCAACTGCAAATTCTTATTAATTTAATTGGTTTTTAAGCCATAAAACTTGGTGGATGGATTTTAAAAAAACTAAATTTTTAAATGAAAAAAATTGATTTATTTGATGATTGAAAAAACTGTTTTTTTTTTTTTTAAAAAAAAAAAAAACAAAAGAAGTTGCATATTGTTGTTTGTTTAATTATTATTGTTAATGTTTTCTATGATGATGATTAAGTGTGTAAATCATTATGATTTCATGGTTTTTAAGATAATTCAATACATGGATTCCACAAGTAACAACTAAAATATATATATATATATATAATTAGTTTTAGAGTTGAATTTGTATTTTATTTTTGCCTAAGTAAAATTTTTGTTGCTGAGTTTTATTTGAATATGATATATTTTTATCTGAGTAAATTCTATAATATTTGTTAAAGAGAACGAAGAAATTGCACATGTTTTTTTTTTTTTTTTTTTGTTGAAAGAAATAACTGTACGTACATTTTTATTTATTTATTTATTTTTACGGTGGTGGAAGCAAATGAAGAGAAATGGGTATAATAAGAAAAAATATATGTTTAAATTAAAAAAAAAAAATACTTAAAGGATAGTTTTGATATTTTAAAGGGCATAAGGAGTAATAATTTTAATTTTTTTTCAATATGGTTGTAAGAAGAAAAATAGGTGTAGAAAGATATTTTATGGGTGGCAATAAATCCATCCTCTAATAATACTAGATGTGTAGAGAACATTATAAATATGGAATTGCAAATGGAGTTTTAATTGTCGTATACATCATGAGTAATCGAGATAAGGTGATATGATTAATGATACGAGACTATGAGAGTGTCAATATTTTATCACATCAATTTTAATTTTTCAAAGTTTTGGGATTACTTTTTAGAGACATTTTGTATTAATCAATGAAAATAGGCACAGTATAACAAATTATATATCAAGTCTAAAATCAATTAACAAGTCACTACAAACAAGTTAATTAAAATGACTCTCAGGTTAGCGGCTTGAATCCTACCAACACTACTACAAAATTGTCTAAAGAAATCGGTTTTTTTGCAAGCATTACATCGGTTTTTTTTAATTTAAAAACCGTTGTCTATTTGAGCCAAGGAAGCACGGATACGGATACGGATACGGGATATGGATACGGCACGATACGGGGATACAGTAAATCTCCAAAAATTAGGATACGGATACGGTAGGATACGTCAATTAAAATAATATATATTTATATTTTATAAAAATAAGAATATATAAAAAGATATTTGATAATTCATTTAAAAATCAAAACATATTCATATCCAATCATCCAAATAAAACATGTCACATAACAACCTAAGCCATAACAATTTAACATATTACAATATCCAAATTAAGTCGTAACATATTACAAAATTGAAAATCCAAATAAAACATACATCACATAAGTTATAGTATATTACAAAATCCAAATAATACATAAAATAAACTCATAAAATAGCTACTAAATTCCTAATTAACTTCATTATCATTATTTACGTTGTTAAAGGATCTAAATAATTCAGCAACTAACTCTGGTTCATCAAGTGAAAGGTTTGTAATCTCAAGTATCATGTTATTCTCCATGTCAATGGAATTTAAACCAAAATTCTTTACAGTTTCATTTTAACCCCTAAAATTTTGAAATTATAATTTAACCCCGTTTTATACTAAAATAATTATAATATTGCCCCAAACGTATCCTCGAAGTATCCCCCAAGTATCCTCGAAGTATCCCTCAAGTATCCTCTAAGTATCCTCAAAGTATCCTCCAGTCAAACTTGTGAAAAAGTCAACGGATACGCCATTTAGTGTATCGGATACGTATCCTGAAGTATCCAGGAAGTATCGGAACTGGATACGAGTTCGATACGAGTTACCTCCACCAAATGAAGTATCCGTGCTTCCTAGATTTGAGCGATATTGAAAAAAAAGCACTAACAACATCGGTTTATAACCGATGTAAATTATTTCAAACTATATCGGTTATATATAAAACCGATGTCATACATAGTTAATTAAAATCGGTTTTTTGTTATAACTGATTTATCAAATATAAATGAAAGAAATCAATTTCTTACTAAAACCGATTTGGCTTTTATTATTATTATTATTTTAATTTTTACATTTTACTAATTTTCATTGTTATAAATTTCATTTGAAATACATTCATTTGAAATACTTTAAATCTCAATTACTGCAATCAAAAGTAATTTAACAACATCTTTCATTTTCATTTCAAAAATATTACAAAAATAACAAGTCAATCTCTACTGGTAATATATAATAGTCCAATAACAAATCTACTACTTAAATTCCCAAAAGAGCAAGTATTTAATTACTAGCTGTTTGTAAAACAGTACATAGTAAACTTCTACAAATTAGCATAACATATATTTCTAAATTTATAAAAGTTCATCAACCGAACGAACCCATTCATTCCGAACAAAATCGATGTCTGCTTGATTGTATTTCTTCTTCTCCGCCATCTGTATGATCAAAAACATTTATAAAAATTATCAATATCAAGATTCACAAACTTATGAAAGCATAAAACTTTATTTTTTAATATTCTTACCTTCATTGGAATCGATTTGTAAGTATCGAAGATGACATCTCTCATGTATTTCATAATGTAGTAACCACATTCCAAACTCCCAGCTAGTTGTCGAGGACACTAAGAATAAAATACATAAAGCAGATCAATGAAATATTTTGTATCAAAATAAATTTCAAATCTATGATAATAATAAATTAATATAACTATATAGTTACCTTTAAAATCTTGAAATATGGGGCATTTCGAACAACCTTTCCTAAATGCACAGCGAACATTCTAAAAGCACTTCGTACCCAAAACAAAATACAAATATGTATCAAGCTTCATCAAGTAACAAACAAAATACTTAAAATACAAATTGAAAAAAAAAAATGAACTTACATAGTTACATAGTGACTATATTTTTAATATCTAGACGAATGTCTTCTTGTAAAGGATCCAAAAAATGCACAATATTATTATTGGGATCCAAAATAACCAACATCCAGTGAGATCTACATTTATTCAAGAGAGTAGATTTGTTACTTTTTTTTTTTTTTTTTTTTGAAACAGCATTATATAATAAACCGAAAAGGCCAAACAACCAAACAACACAAACAAAACCTGGACAAGAACCTGGGAAACAAAGCTACCAAGCTAACGAGGCCAACATGACCAGCTAAGGCACCCAATAGAAAATGAAAAAAAAAAAAAACAAGAAAAACACCCAGAAAACCAATGGCCAAGCAAGAAGAACACCGACCAGACCCAAAACAGGGTACCACCAGCAGAGCAGCAAACAACAACCCAAACACTAAAAGGAAAACACAAAAAACTTAAGACCAAGAGAGTAGATTAATTTGTTACTTGTATTACTATAATATTAAACAACAATGAAAATGCATTAAATTACATACTCATGATGATAAGGAGCCAAAAAGATTTGTTCGGGGGTTGCATTCTCCAATCTTGTTGCCAAGTTACGTGCTCTGTCATCAGCATTGCTAATGCATGAAGCAATAGCATTAGGATCAACAAAAACATACATGTCAACCAACTTTTGATCTTTCATCATCTCATAAAGGTACCTGCCATTTAAGTATAAAAAAAAATCTTGTTATACCATGCATAATAAATTATTATTTATAATTCTTCTATATTTAATTTAATCTCACCTCATATAAAATGTAATGCATTGTATTGATATCATCTTCATGCTACAAAACTGCATCAAATCATCTTGAAAAAGACAAGCGGTGTAGTTATGCCCAAATACATTCTCCTCAAACGGTATTTCAATTGGAACATTGGGCAACATAGTCTTTATTGCATATGTGTATAAGTTATCAATGTAATCCTGGAATTGATTATGTGAAGAATTGACTTGATTAGGTTGAGGTACTGATTGCTTCAACAAAGAATTGACTTCAGGTTGTGCTACTAATTGCTTTGACATCTTGTTCATGCTCACTTTCTTAGAAGATCCCTAGTATTTAAGCAATTGTAAGATTTAAGTCCCACATAATAATAACAGTAAAGAATGATAGTAATAGAATAATAACCTCGTCAGAAGAAAAAATAATAAGTTCCCTAGGCCAAGCAACAAATGAGCTGATAGCTTGACTAATTGTGATGAGTTCATCCCTTACTGGAATTGGTAAAAGAGCTGATCTTTTGATTGCCACGTCAATAGTAACTCTTACATTCCCATTCAAAGGAATACCGTGGACCATAGCATCTAGTCCATCTGTTGGCATGATTGTGCCAAGAGCTACCACATTGCTTTTTGATCCAACAGCAAGCTTGCAATATTTGCCCTTCAACTAATATATTAATTATAAGTAAATATAATACTAATGTATGACTCATTGGAATTAATAGATAATTTATAACAATAAATACCTGTGTATCTACATCACAACTACCATGATCAGAGTTTGGTGTTACTTGGTTGCTTTTCATTGTCAATATCTCGCTTTGTAATTTCTCAATTTGATGTTGAAGCATTTTACTATGTTCTTGAAACAATTGACTTTGTTGCAAAACCATTTTTTCTAGTTCTTGAACCCTCTCTTGTTCTTGTTTGTGATGCTTGCGTTTGGGTAGATTGAAATATCTATTTGGCGTGATAAATTGGCCAGCCCCCCTAACACGTCCACAATGTTCAGGTTTCCCAAATGCCAAAGTCAAAATGTCTTTGTGACCATCAATAGAAATTTTACCCTCATGAACCTCTTTTCTTATTTCCTCCTATAATAATTATAAAAACACATTATGAAAATACTAAAATGATAACATATAATCAATCTTAATTTAATACTTACAATTTTATCCACGAAAGATAACAACTTTTCTCCTTCATAGTCTCCATTTGCATTCTCACGTGCAGCCATCCATAGCACATGCCGGTCAAAGTCTTCAGTTGTTCCATAATCCTCTTTCTATAACAATAAGACAAGAATGTTGACAAATAGTATTCGATCAAAATTATTTAATTTAAAAATAGAAAGAAAGAATATTTACCAACTCTTCCTCTAAGTCTACATATCCACTACGTGATAGTCGATGAGGATACTTATTGTGTGACTGCCTATCCTTTTGATCATTCCTCAATTTCTGTAGGATAACAGAAAAACAAAATAAAAGCAGGATAAAAAGGAAAAGCAAGATAAAAAGGACCACACCAATTTGGTTGACTAAGCCTACCAAAAATTCTTCTGAGACCCTATACTTGACAAATTGTTGCCAATCGGAGAGCTCAATGAAATTGTAGCCTTCAGGTGGATCCTTAAAGCGTTCGGGACATCCAATGTGAGGAATGATATATTTTTTTTGTGAGGAATGTCTTAAAAGCTCTCCATTTTGTTGATGCAGATGACAACATCTTTTTCTTGTGACATTCTTCAATTTCAAAAACTTCCTGCAAAAAATAATAATAATAAAAATTCATAATAACATCATAATATTTAAAATAGTACTTAGAAACTTGATATGTAAAAAACAAAGTAAAGAAACATACCAAAATACATTCCCAAATTTTGTTTTTTAATTCTTTTGTTACTTTATGCCAAGTTTGAATATCAATTGGAACCATTGCACGTGCCAAAACACCAACATAACTCATCAATGTTATTCTATTTTTCTTATATGGTACCCCTTTCTTGTTGAACTGAACAACTATCTTTTGTCCACTACTTCTTGCTTTCGTTACATTTTTCAACATTGTTCGACCTCTGCCTTTGTGTTTCTTGGAAGGAGAATGCATTTGCGATTGTTCTGCATTTTCTTGATCATCAGCATTTGCAGAATCTGTTTGCACTACTGTACTTTTTTTAGGAGGTTTCGGCTGTGATGCATCATCTTCATGGCCATCAACATTTGAAATATTTTTTCTCCTCCCTTTGCGTTTTCTTATAGGAGGATGCAATGACAATCGACTTACATCTTCTTGATCATTATTACCATTTGGAGAATCCATAATCCTGCATAGAAAAAAAAAAAAAAACTATTACGATTATAGCATATATATTGATTATAAGTAACGAAAATTTATTTGATAAAACATACGAGTTATATCATATAACCTCTTATCATAAAGCATTTTCAATCCATATACCATCACAATTAGGGCGAACATAGGTTAGTTCATCTTCACCTATAAAATCAATTGAAACATCTGGCATCGAATTACTGAAACTATCATGTTCCATGGCAATATCACAAAATACATCATCATTGGATCCATGATCCCTAGTAGATACCGTTTGAACAACTGACCATCTACAATCAGATTGGTCTTCTACAAAAAATATTTGTTGTGCTTGAGAAGCCAAAATAAAAGAATCATATTGGTGACCAATTCTTTTAAGATCAACTAAGGTATAACCTAGGTTATCCACCTTCACACCACCATTACTATCAACCCAATCACACAAAAATACTGGAATCCTAAACTTATTGTAATCTAAATCCCAAATCTCTTGGATAACTCCATAAAAAGACATATCAGAAATCACAGGATTTTTATCCCTTGAACTTGCAATTTGCATTGCTTTTGCAATTAGCATCACTCCACTATTATTATGTATTTTGGACATGTCCCGATTCTTTGTCCAATAGCGACGATCATTGATGTCGTAACCTGAATACTTCATTACTTCAAACCTTGGTCCATAAGCTATCCATCTCAAATTATCTGAGATACCATTGTTTGTGTGCTTGAGATCATTTCCTATCTGTACATGTACAAATAGATATATTAGGCAATAGGAATAATGAATTTGTAAAAGGCAAATAAAAAATCAGCCAAAAAAAAAAAAACAGAGAGTAAAAACCTAGTGAAATAATAGATCCTTACTCTTTCACAAGCCAATATATGAATGTACGATTATGCTCATCTTGCAACCATTTTTGTCTTCTTGCTTTACTTGGATTTTCCAATTTCAATTGCTCCATATGCTCACTGAAAAAAGGAATATCATAATACATAATTCGTTAATGGAGATATATTCTACTGTAATTGAACTATTAAAAAAAAAAAAAATCAAAGGTTGGAGTTATTGTGCTTACTTGATATAAGGTTGGACTTCCAATGTATTCTCTAACACATAATGATGGGCTTGCTCCCATTGCTTACGATCAATTTTTTCTACCCACCCACCAGGTAATGGTTTACCAATATTTTTTATACCATAGTTTCTACAAGATGGGATTCCAATACCATCAACATCAGATAAATACCCTGTGCAAAATTCTACAGCTTCCTCAGCTATATAAGACTCTGCAATGCACCCCTCTGGATGGTTACGATTTCGAACATAACCTTTTAGAACTTTCATGAATCGTTCAAATGGATACATCCAACGATAATAAACAGGCCCACACAATCGAACCTCTCGAATGAGGTGCACGGTTAGATGTATCATTATATCAAAAAAAGAAGGAGGAAAATACTTTTCAAACATACACAAGGTGACCACAAGATCTGATTGGATTTCCTCCAATTTTGTAATGTCAATAACTTTCTTGCAAAGAGCATTGAAGAAGAAACAAAATCTAGTAATTGCATGTCTCACTTGCTTGGGCAAAACTGATCTAATAGCCAATGGCAACAATTGTTGCATTAATATATGACAATCATGGGATTTAAGACCAAGAAGTTTACTTTCTTGCATTGAAACAATGTTCCTAAAATTTGAAGAGTAACCTTCTGGAGCCTTTAGATCAAACAACGTCTTACAAAATCTTTGTTTTTCATCTTTAGACAATGTGTAATAAGCTGGAGGCAAATAAGTACGTTTATTTCCTACTTTAGGTACCAAATCATCCCTTAAACCCATTTCCTTAAGATCTAGGCGAGCTGCCAATCCATCCTTTGTTTTACCTGGAATGTTAAGCAATGTGCCAATAATACTGTCACATACATTTTTTTCTATATGCATAACATCCAATATATGTCTGACATGTAAAGATTTCCAATATGCAAGTTCAAAAAAAATTGATTTTTTCTTCCAACCAATCATTGAAGTGAGATTAGGGCTTTCAAACTTTTTTCTTTTCCTTCCCTTTCCCATACAAAAGCTTAACCCGTCAACTTTACTTAAGATTTCTTCACCTGTTATTGGTTCTGGAGCTGGATCAAATTCCTGCTGACCATTAAATGACTTTTTCTGTTTTCTATATGGATGATGTTGGGGTAGAAATCTTCGATGACCCATGAAAGCCACTTTCTTCCCATGATTCAACCAACAAGAATATGTATTTTCACTACAAATCGGACAAGCATAATATCCTTTTACAGATTGACCAGATAAGTTGCCATAAGCAGGAAAGTCATTTATGGTCCATAGCAACACACATCTTAATTTAAAAGTCACTTTCTGGTAGGCATCATATGTTTCAATGCCATCCTCCCATAAGGTTTTAAGATCATCAATCAATGGCTCTAGATAGACATCAATGTCATTGCCCGGTTGCTTCGGCCCAGAAATTAATAGTGTTAACATTATAAATTTTCTCTTCATACATAACCAAGGTGGAAGGTTATAAGTTACCATCATGACAGGCCAGCAACTATGCCTACTGCTGAGAGATCTATGTGGATTAATACCATCAGCGGCAAGTGCAAGTCTAAGGTTTCTTGGGTCACTTGCGAATTCCGGCCACGTGTGGTCAACTAACTTCCATGAAGGAGAATCTGATGGATGACACATCATCCCATCTATCTCTCTCTCATTGGCATGCCATGTCAAAGCTTTTGCAATTTCTTCACTCTGGAACATTCTTTTGAACCTTGGAATAGGCGAAAAATACCATAACACTTTTGCAGGCACCCCATTCTGAACTTGAGATGAATTCTTGCAAACTTTCCATCGTGGAAGTTTGCATTTTGGACATTCAATTGCATCCTGATATTGCTTTCGGTATAAAATGCAGTCTTTCGGACATGCGTGAATTTTTTCATATTCCACACCTAACGCATTTAATGTCTTCTTCGCCTCATACAGGGACAATGGTAATTCATTTCCATCTGGTAGCATATTAGAAATCATGCTTAACAATTCTGAAAAACTTTTATCAGAAAACCCATACTTTGCCTTCAAGTTGTAAAGTTTAACCAAGGAAGATAATTTAGTAAATTTGGTACACCCAGGATATAAGGGTTTTTCTGCATCCTCTAACAATTTCTTAAATTGTTCAGGATTACTTGAACATTGTTTTTCTGCAGCATGTACCATATCTATGGTATTGCCAACAACATCATCATCGCTTCTTTCAAACTGCTGCGACTGATCAATATTAGATGAGTTTGTAGGATACAGTGATTCCCCATGCCAAATCCATTTACGATAGCTTTGATCAATACCATTCAAAAATAAATGGTCTCTTATCTCTCTAATAGTGTGGTTGTTCAAATTCCCACATTTTAAGCATGGACAACGAAAGACATTTGAATTACATAATTGAAAGGTTGCAAATGTCAAAAAGGTTTCGACACCAAGCGCATATTCTTGTGATAACCTATCTTTAGACATCCAAGATTTATCCATCCTAAAAAAAAGTAACAAAATACAATGTCAAAGAATCTAATACGTTAACTTAAACAAATACTTACTAAGCAAATTCATTATATATATATATAATAAACACTGAAACTAGAGTTCATAATCTAATTTGTTTTAGTAAAAATCCTTTCTGACATTGATCAAATAGAGACCAGTGTCGTACTAAATGTGCTTGTGTAAAGGTAGTTTTGAAAGATAAGCTTTTCAGTTCCTTTAATTTAATGTGTGTCTCTGGCCTTTTTGGGAGCCAGGGAGCCTGCAAATGTTGTATGTCACGATGGCACACCTGGGGAACCTTCACCATACTGGCTGGTCGGGGGAAGTCCACATAACAACCATTGGTCAAGTCCTCATTGACCATAATGTTTTGTTCCCGTTTTCATTTAGAGATTGAGAATACAAGCATTTTTATATTTTCCCCAGTTTTTTTTTGAACTATTAAGGAACACACGACGTTACTGTAAGTCTGTAACAATATTGATACAATTATAATGTACATTCTAATTGTTCACAACTCTAAAATTGCAGACTTGTGTTTTTTTCTAATAGTCATTGCAAATATGTATGCTAGAATTTGAACTCTAAACGCTACAACTGCATCTCTCAAACCTCTAGTACCATTTCTCATGAACTACGTAGTCAGGGAGCTAAAGAGTAAGTAGAGGCATCTAAAAAGAAGAAACAAATATTAAGTAGATTATTTTAAATGAACAAAAATTATTTCATTTCACCTTAAAATTAAGCACATATCTAACGTCTTAGTCCAGCTCCATCGGCAGCTCAGCTGGTACGCTTTAATATTATGAACAATTCTTGGCTAAAGGTGCAACTCAGAACATGAAAATTCAATAGTCCACCTCTGAGTAGATTCAATTTGCATCCACAATCTTCTATACAGACAATAAACAGAAATGGTTCTGATGATGCCTTATCAAGTCCTTGATTATGTTTTCAGACAACAGTGCTGGTCTTGTTTTATTATAAATTATTTAATAAACAATTTCTCTGGTGTACTTATTCAAAAAAAATAAATAAAAAATTAATGTGTCTCTCTGATTTTGTTTACAGTGATAGCCACATGTGAACAAGTTAGAAGGTGGGACTGGTTGGCAGTGTAGATTCCTTGTCTACATATTTTACGTAGTTCTGTTAACAAACAGTGTAGGCCAGTTCTTCTAATTTTCTCATCAGGTTAAAGAAACAAATCAACAATATTTGTTACAATCACTATTCTAATTTCATATAATCAACATGCAATTAACATTTAATCCAATAGGCCATAAAGAATATTCAAAGATTAAAAATATAAAAAAAAAACAACAGCAATAAGAACCTGACATGGCAGAATAAATAACAACAATAAGAATCCAAAAGATCACTATTTGTCCCTCACAAATTAATAATTCTACATATACTCTTGGTCCCCACCAACAATCACAATAAAAAATACACCAAAACTTAAAAAAATAAACAAAAATAAAGAGATGTTATGAACAACTAACCTTTAGTCAAGCTGATAAACTTTTTGTAAACCTTTTTGTCAGGCAAAGAGAAACCTTTATAAAATGCTTGTTGGTTCAGTCGATGGAACACCTCTGTAACATATGTTCAATTAAAGTTAAATTAGCCAACAAATTGCAACTAACAACACTCATTTGTATTCAAAGATTAAAAATATAAAAAATTAATAGAAATAAGAACAATGTCAGTATAAATATTAACAAAAAGAATCTAACAAATCACTACTTGTGCCCTAAAATTTCCACATAAACTTTTGGTCCCCACCACCAATAATAATAATAATAATAATAAAATACATTCAAAAGGCAATTTCTGATTTTTTTGCTGTTGTTTTTGCTGCTTTTCTCCTGTTTTGTCTGGGGTTTTCGTGTGTTCTGTTGTGAGTTCTCCCCTGTTTTGTCTGTTTCTTTTTTGGGGTTTTTTTTCCTTTGGGTTGTGGCTGCTGCTGTCTTGTTGTTTTGCTTGGGGCTCTCCTGCTTGGCTTGTTGGCCTTTATTTTTTTTGAAAAAGCGCTTTATTACCAAGAAACCAGCCAACAAAGGCCCTACAACAAAACCAGACCCAAGGAAGGGCGGCACAACAAAATAGGGGCAGAAACAGAGCCCGCAGGACAGCCACAGCAACCCAAACAAAACGAGCCAAACACCCCCCACCCCCCCCCCCCCCCCCCCCCCCAAACGACCAAAAACTCACACATCACTCCACTCAACAAAATCCCCACCCATATTGGACCCCATCTTAGCCAAAATACTTATCTTTTCAAAAAAAATTAAGAGAAACCCAAATAAAGAGATGTTATGGAGAAACTAACCTTAATCAAGTTGACAAACTGTTTGTGAACCTTGATGTCAAGCTAAGAAAACGTAGGTAGGCTTGAAAATTGCATGTAGAGAAAGGTTGTGATTGTAGAGACAAGGATTGTAGAGAAATTGCTTGTAGAGAAATGTTCAATCAATGGAGCAACTTTGTAGAGAAATGATTTGGTGATTGAGAAGAACAAACGATTTGGGTAAGTTTTGAAATAACAACTGTTCTGCTTCTTTTTAGTATTTTACATTTTAGCAAGACTAAAAGCTTTGGCGCTGGTTTTTTCCCAATTCCCTCCAATTTTTTATTTTACTTATGTCCTATTATAATAAATTTAATTTTCAACATAAACCATTTCTATTATTAAACTCACATTCACACCTAGCAAAATACAATCCTGGAATTTTTAAAAATTATGTCCTAAAAATTTAATAATATTTGTTTATGTTGGATATTTATTAATTTTTTTTATTTTTTAAAATGATTTTTATGAAATATTTCCTATCTACATTATAAAAATAATTATATTTTTCTTAAAATATATCATGAAAATGTTAATAATTAAATGTTTAAAATTAATATAAAGATATCGGTTTTATTTAGTTGATGTGTTAAACGAAAACCAAACAACATCAGTTATTAATATAACTGATGCATTAATATTTATGTTACTAACAACAACGTTTATAAATATAACTGATGTTGTAAAATATACACAATTCAAATCGGTTATTAGTTAAAACGATGTGATTCTTTCGTAGCTGATTTTAGATATGTGTTAAATAAAAACCGATGTGTTTTATTTCTTTTCTAAATTGGTTATTTTTAAACCGATTTCTTGGTAGCGATTTCTTTAAACAATTTTGTAGTAGTGCAATGATGAAAGCTTTAAAAAAATATATATGATAAATTTCTCTTAAAAAAAAAAGTTAATTAAAATGCAAATAGTGTGAATATTGGAAAAGGTAGTCAGATTCTTAGTGATTTTCAACAATGAATTAAAATAAATAAGACAATAAACTTGTACATCAAGATGGTACAAATCAGTTCTGCTTGAATTGACAGCATTCTTTGGAGACTTGGAGTTCAACTGTTTATTGAAAACAAACTGAAACAAGGAAATACAAGGATTTCATGTATAAATGTTGTGGCAAGCAATGTTTGAATTATGGACAATTTCTCCGTTACTTCTGTCCATACTTTCATATTTTCATATTTTATGAGTATGAACATCAATATGGCATAAAATATCTTTTCCATAAGATATTTATGAAATATCCTTGATATTTTCAGAAATATCAGTTGTTGGAGGTTAATCTTTAGGAAATATCCTCGATATTTTCAGAAACATCAGTTGTTGGAGGTAAAAATGTGCCTCCGAGATATAGATTCCATTGGAGTTATGATGTTTGGACAAAATGCAATTACTGTGTTAGGTTTTGACTTGTATTCCTAAGTGAACCAAATGTGAACCAAACAAGATTCAACTGATGTAAAGCTTCATGGAGATGTGGGATACGTTTGGAAGTTGAATGGTGGTGTTTGAGGGAGGTTGAAGACTAGAATAATGGAAGAATGAAGCAAACCACTATGGGTTGCGTTGTGGCTTTGACAGCGGTTCCCACAGCAGTATAGCGTTGTGATGTACGCTATGGATTTCGACAAGCGGTCGAAAATCAGTGGAGAGCACTACGAGTGGCGCTGTGAAAGCCACAGTGGTGGCAAGAGCAGTCAGGAGTAGAATTGTTTCGTGGTGTTGGAAGCGGGGTGCACACCGTGACCAATGCGGCAAAGACGATGTATTGTTGGGACGGAAATGTTGCACAGATTAGGAAAAGGTATTCTTCTAGAAGTTCTTGTTCTTGAAGAAAAATGATTTACTCCTTACAAGAAGACTTGTCATAAAAGGAAATAGTATTTATATGGAACAAGTAAGTCTTGTACGTTTAAGAGTATGATTTCCTTTTATCTTAAACTCCATGTAACTAGTATAAATAGAACCTTGTAGTTAGGTTGAAGTGTGAGTTAAACACCATATAATATTAGAGAGTGTGAGTGAGATCCGAGGAGACCCCCATGTAATATTAGTGAGTGTGAGTGAGATCCGAGGAGACCCAATGGGAATATTCGAGGAGGGATCCAAAGGAATATTGATGGATCAAATTAGAGATATGTGGGTGATATTTAGGGGAGACCTAAGGGAAAAATTGTGTGAAGGAAAATCTTAGGATGGTTCGTTCCAAAGTGGTTATACCTTGTGGTAGAGTATGATAATTCTCGGTGATGAGAATTGTGGCTATGGACAAAGGTCTTGAGAATTCAAGTCAAAGGGGAGAATTGTTAGGTTTTGACTTGTAATCCTAAGTGAACCAAATATAAACCAAACAAGATTCAACTGATGTGGAGCTTCCTAGAGACATGGGATATGTTTGGAAGTTGAATGGTGGTGTTTGAGGGAGGTTGAAGACTAGAACAACGGAAGAAAGACGCAAACTGTTGTGGGTTGCGTTGTGGCTTTGACAGCGGTTCCCATAGCGGTATAGCGCTGTGATGTACGCTATGAATTTCGACAGCTGTAATGAGAGCAATTGAAGATCAGTGGAGAGTGCTGCAAGTGGCACTGTGAAAGCCACAGCGGTGGCAAGAGCAGTTAGGAGTAGAATTGTTTTGTGGTGTTGGAAGCGGGGTGCACACCGTGACCAATGCGACGGAGACGATGTATTGCTGAGATCGGGAATGTTGTGTAGATTAGGAAAAAAGTATTCTTCTGGAAGTTCTTGTGCTTAAAGGAAAAAGATTTACTCCTTACAAGAAGACTTGTCATAAAAGGAAATAGTATTTATATGGAATAAGTAGGTCTTGTACGTTTAGGAGTAGAATTTCCTTTTATCTTAAACTCACTGTAACTAGTATAAATAGAACCTTGTAATTAGGTTGAAGTGTGAGTTGAACACCATGTAATATCAGAGAGTGTGAGTGAGATCCGGGGAAACCCAATGGGAATATCCGAAAAGGGATCCAAAGGAATATCGGTGGATCAAGTTAGAGATCCTTGGATGATATTTATGGGAGACCTAGGGGATATTATGGGGTTCTTGGTGGGGATCTTGAAAGTGTGGTTTTGGGTTAAGGTGTGAGAGAGAATCCTAGAGTATATGGTTGTAACAATTTATCATATAGTGAAACTTTCTCTATCATCCTGACGGCCCATGGTTTTTTACCCGATTTGGATTTTTCACATATATTTTGTGTTGTGATTGTTTATTCTCTCTAATCTATTTTTCTACTTATTGACGTTATAAATTGCTATGAGTTATGGGCGAGTACTAGGCACGGCGTTTCCACGTTCATCGATTCTAGAATTATCCCAACATACTGGACCCTGTGGCTTGGAGCAATTTTGTTCTTCCTTGTAAAAATTCAGAGATCCCATCAAATGGTAAAAAAGCGGGGTTTATATAGGTTCTACTTCAAACAAGGAGGGTATCGTGTCAGTTTGTGATAGGTCACGCTTGGCACGAGCCTCTGTTTTTGCCAGTAACTGTCTGCCTTTCAGAAGGTATACCGGAAGGTTGTCGGTGGAGTTCGGACCTCCGAGTTCCCCCATCCAAGGCAAAGTTGGCCATTCCGCGATATGATTTGGAGGTGGTTAGCCCATCGAAACTGTATGCGGATGTGTCCGGACTACATTTTTGAAGTTCGTAGTCACATCCAACATCAGTATCGGTGAATATGTAACATATTTATACATAATATTGTTGAAATTTTGTCAATGACTTGTATGATGCAAACTATTAAGATAATGAAGTTTTAATTGAAGATTTTCAATTTTACATGGCTCGTTTGTGTATTATATTCACATTTATACATCATAGTTGTTAGTATTATATATCTTTGAACCAAAAAAAAAAAAAAAAAAAAAATTTGATGATTTTACCATTTTTTAAAGTTTCATTAAAAATTTCTATGTTTTTAGAATTTTAGCTAAATTTTCATACTTTCTGTAAATTTTACATTAATTTATATATATATATTTTCACCAAATCCTAATACCGATATTTTCATTGATTTCGGTATTTTCATACTTGGGAGCAATATATACTAAATAATTAGATGCATGGGTAAATAATTAGGTTCGTTAAGTACATACACGTACAATTGAGAATTACAAGCTCTAATTAAAATTAGGGTTAATAGCACCAGTACCCCCTGAACATATAGCGAAATCGCATAGTGCCCCCTGAATTAAAAATCCTGACATTAAACCCCTTGAACTTCCATAAATTGGTAAAAATGGACGGAATGCTAACTTCCGTCCAATTTTTTGTCACATGCTTCTCACATGGGTCCGTACGAAGGGCAAGGTTGTCATTTCGTCCTGATTTAAAGAAAAAAAAAATTCCTTAAAAATTAATCCCCTCACATCATCGTCTTCTCCAAAAACCCAACCCTCTTTCTCCAAAACAACCGATTTCCCCTTCTATTTCTCCAACCACTGCATCTTCTCTCTTTGTCCTTCCATCTTGCTCTCTCTCTCTCTCTCTCTCTCTCTCTCTCTCTCTCTCTCGTTCCCTCTTCTCTCTTCTATCCATCGACGACTTCTCTCTCTCACCGCATCTTCTCTCTCTTTCGTTCCCTCTTCTCTTTTCTATCCATCTACGAGATCGAGCACCGATCTCCTTTGTTTAGAGGCAATTGACGTCGAAAATGGTGATTTCTGGTGGGATGGCGGTGGTCGCGTGAGTGGGGATGATGATGGGTTGTGATGGAGCTGGTTGTAGATGGTGACATGATGAGTTGGTCCGATTTGGTGGTGTGGGTTTGATTTGGGATTGATTCGGCTGTTGGTAGTGGATTGATTTGGGTTTGATGAGCTAGTCTGATTTGGTGGTGTGGGTTTGATTTGGGATTGTTGTAGGTTACCCAGAGGTTGTCACCGAAACGCAGCCAGAACAATTGGGAGATGCAGTTTAAGAAAGAGCTGTGCAGAAACTTTCAAATGAATTTTAAGAAACCCACACCACAAAAAAGATGTACCTGTAATCAAATGAATTTTAATTCGGCCGCCGATAGTGGTTTGCGTGGGTTTGATTTGGGTTTGTGTAGGGATTTTTGTTGGGTGTAGTTGATGGTGGGGTTTGGTGATTGATGTTGAATGTGGTTATTGACTGATGAATCTGAAGAGGTTGGAGATGGGGTTGGGATGATACTTAACATGATCTGGTGATGAATTCCAAATAGTGTTCTTGAATTTGTGGTTTGTGATGATACTAAACATGATCTGGTGATGAATTCCAGATATTGTTCTTGAATTTTAATTTTAATTTATTTAATTATATTGATATATTATTTATATATATTTAGTACAAAAAAATTTAATTTTTCAAAAATCCAACTTTACCCCTAACTGTAGCTACACGAGAACGTCACGTGACAAAAAAATGGACGGAATGACGGAAGTTAGCATTCCGTCCATTTTTGCCAATTTATTGAAGTTTGAGGGGTTTAATGCCAGGATTTTTAATTCAGGGTTGTTGAATGTAAAAATGTTGAAGATGGAATACGACCGTAAGGTATAACGGTGTTCGGGACAATGGAGATTGGGAGTGTACTCCTTTCCCGATGCGATTTTTATCTGATGGTGAAAATCTTTATCCTTTGTTCTTTTTTCTCTCCTCCTAAAATTACCTCCTGTAAAAGTAAAAAAGTTGGGTTTATATAGGCCAATCTTCTGCCACATGGGGCATCGTGTCGTCCTCTCATTTGTCCTTATTTCCTGCCAGGTTCTTTTGCGCTGACAGTTGTACTCGCCGACCTTTGTGCCTACTCCGTGGAATGATTCGGTGGACTCAAGCCACCAGGATGATTATCGAAAACGGAGTGTGGAATACTCAGGATCGCTCGGAATGGGAATGCCACCGAGGGTTGAACGGGGCGGAGTCCCTAACATCCGGAAATATTCCTGAGGTATATTTTCCCCCTAACAATTCCCCCTCAAGTCATCGTTAGGATCGGAGGAAGGACCAGACAGAGTGATGAATCGAGGGATTGACATCTGGGCCCTATTGAGTTGGGCCGCAAATCTGGTTTGGTGTGACCCATGGTTGACAAACAGGGACGTGCCACGTGTCAACTGCTGATAGCGATGCTTGGGCGGCGGTTATCTCGGAATGGTGAACGCCGCGTCGCCTCGTTTCTTCCCAAGTGCCGTTGTTTGGAGGCAATAAATAGTGCCTTGATTCTTCATTTGCGTCCCAACAGATTTTCAGAGACTCATCGGAGATCTAATTTTGGTAAGAACCTCATCCCATCTGTGATTGTCACGTACCACGTAATTCATAGCCTCGATTGAGAGATGGTTCGGAAAGTTAATGTTCCGAGACTAGAGGAATCCTATAACTCCTCGGAGTCTTCAGAGGAATCATTGTTGGGTGAAAGCACAAGAAGTGTGTTCGAAGCGAGGTGCCCTCCAGATGGTGGTGAAGAGGTCACGCAACCGAGGAGGGGGGTGAATGAAGGCGTAACAGACCCGGAAGCTCTCCTCCTGGGACGTGAAGGTTACGAAGCAGGTTACAACTCGGAGGAATATTACAGACATGACATGGACCATACACGGTTCGCTATAAATCATATCCGAGAGAATAAACTAACAGCGGCGAGGATTCGGCTAATCGCTGAGGAGTTTTCTATTCCGGACTCCGTGATAATGAGGATGCCCTTGTATGGGGAGTTAGCCAGTAACCCGAATGGCGTTTCGGTGGCGTTTCACCTAGCATTCCTAGAAATCGGGGCTAGACTGCCGCTGCATCCTTACATCCGGAGGGTCCTTCGGGAGTTTGGAGTTGCCCCGGCTCAACTAAACCCCAACGCATGGAGGGTCATAATTGGGATGTTTTCGCTATGGTGAGGGCTTGGATTCCCGGCCCAAACACTCCGGGAGGTTGCACACTGCTACAGCTTCCATCCCCATCGAACCGGAGGCGATGGCTGGTGGGCTCTTGCTTCCTTCGATAAGCAAGGGGGCGAACCTCTGATCACAGGGCTACTGACTTCCAACAAGGAGTGGAAAAAAAGCTGGTTCGTAGCTGCGGGGGACTGGGGAAAGGACCTCCATATCGGTGGCCAGAGACAGAGTGTTCGCTCCGTGTTCAACCTCCCAAGTGTCAGGGAACTCCTTCTATGTTCAGACTATTTATGATTCGTGTATATTCTACTATTTTATTATCTGACGATATCCGTTTGGCAGATCCCTGGGAACGCGTTCCGTGGGAACAGCTGTCCGCTACTGAGAAGCAGCATATTTCGACGGCCTGGTCCGTTGACGTGTCGGAAAGGCATATTGACTTCTTGCTGAACGACGCAAGACTTTACGATATCGAGTTCATCTCAGTGTTGTCGGAGGATCGGAGAAGGATATCCGAGACAAACCTTGAAAAGAAGAGTAACACAGCTTTCTGTGGTTTCGGTAGTTATTTTCCCTTACATACCTCATCCTCATTTAATTATCTCTTTTTTCTTTTTTATTTATTTATTTATTTATTTTTTATTTTAGGAAAGCTAACTGAGGTGGCAAAGCGAAGGATGGAGGGAAAGGGGAAGGGAGTTGACGAGGGCTTGAAGAAGAAAAGGAGGGTCATAACCGGGCTATCAATGTTACCGGCCAAATCATCCGGTAAGGTAGACACGCCGGGGAAAGGGAGAACTCCCGAGGAATCCGACGGGGTCACCATCTCTAAGGTCGCGCCCACTCCCTCGGAGGCAATCCCCATCCCACAATCTACGGTGGGAAAACTACCCCCTCCTATCATCTCCCTGGAATCGGAGGAGGTGGGAGAGGGGGTTCCCACCTATTACGGTGACCCTCCCTCATTCAACTTCGATCCAACCCAAAGTCCCATCACCCCGGAAAATGGGGTCGAGTTTCTTTGTTCTTACGCCAAGAACATGCTGAGAAGTAAGGAGTCGACGATCTTCGGGAAGATGTCGACGGTTGACAGAATCCGGCAATCGACCGGTAACATCTGGTAGGTAACTTCAGGAACTTCACTGCTAAATAATACACTTTCATATATATATTTGCTGAGTTCGTGTCCGGTATTCGTATTCGGGTGTCAGGCCCTAGGATCCTTGCTGGACACGGAGAGGAAATACGAGACGGTGAAGGATGTGAACTCGAGGCTGTATGAAAAGATCAAGCGGGATGTACAGCTGGTCGAGTCATTGAAGGGGAACCTGACTGCCGCATCCTCCTCCTATCAGAAATCGAAAAATGACTCCCGAAAGAAGCACAAAAAGCTGGTGGAGTACCGAAGACGCTTGCGGGAGGCTAATGAGGCCATTTCCGTCTTGAAACGGGACCTCAGGGATAATGCAATCGATCGGTTTATGGCCTCTGAGGAAGGTTACGATCAGCAAAGAGAGATTTTTGACCGGGCCGTGGAGGAGTTCAGGGTGATGCTAAGCAATACCTATCCCGAGTTTGATTTCTCCGTGTTCAATAAGGAGGTAGACGCAGCTCTGGCCGCTCGGGTAAGGCCGGCGCAGGAACCGATGGAGGATCTCGCGGCCAAGTTCTCAGAGGTTGCCTTATCTGATGAGGATCCGACAGACGTCTCTGACGATGAAGACTTCCTTCCTGATTGTCTCAACAAGGGGAAGACCCCGGTGGAAGAGTAGCCATACATATATGTTTCCTTTTTATTTTTTCAATGCATTATTATTAGTATATATATATATTTTTCTTTTGGGCTCACCGGGAGGGAGTCCGGGCATGTAACTTCTTTTAATTATTCGGATAGTTGAAACGGTGGTTTTGCACCCATCTCGGATTTTATAAATACAAGTTCCTTTATTCGCTTTATATATTGGTTTACGCTCGGCCCTTTTTTTTTTTTTTTGTTCCGATATTGGAGACTTTATCTCCCGGAGGAGTTTGTATTTTGCTCCGATATAGGAGACTTTCTTCTCCCGGAGGAGTTTACATTTTGCTCCGATATAGGAGACTTCAGTTTGTATTTTGCTCCGATAGAGACTTCTTCTCCCGGAGGAGTTTGTACTTTGCTCCGATATAGAAGACTTCTTCTCCCGGAGGAGTTTGCATTTTGCTCCGATATAGGAGACTTCAGTTTGTATTTTGCTCCGATAGAGACTTCTTCTCCCGGAGGAGTTTGTACTTTGCTCCGATATAGGAGACTTCTTCTCTCGGAGGAGTGTATTTTGCTCCGATATAGGAGACTTCAGTTTGTATTTTGCTCCGATAGAGACTTCTTCTCCCGGAGGAGTTTACATTTTGCTCCGATATAGGAGACTTCTTCAGTAATCAAAAGCTAATTACCATCAACAACTTAATTTATATAAGCACGCGCGATGATTACATATTTAGTTTACTTTACCGAGACCATCTCGTCTTCGTTACACAAAGGGAAATTGGGAACAGGGGTATAGAGATAGTAAACTCCATGTCTACTGATAGTATCTCTTGAGATGATCGGCATTCCATGGGTTTCTTAGGGGCATTCCTTCTTCCGTTTTCAACTTGTAGGCCCCTTTCATGGATGCAGAGTCGACAATGTACGGGCCTTCCCAACTGTCCCCCAAGCTTCAGGATGAGGGCTTCTTAGTACTGGGAATAACTTTCTTCAAAACAAGGTCATTGGGGTTAAACTTCCGAGGGTTTACTCTAGCATTATAATACCGTGCAATTTGGCCCTGGCGGTGCGCAGTCCTGATGCATGCCCTGTCCCTGCGTTCTTCAATCTCTTCCAGGCAGCCACGGAGCTCCTCCTCATTATCCCCCGGGGTATAGTAGGAAACTCTCTTAGTTCCAATTTCCAATTCTATTGGGATGACAGCCTCCGATCCGAATGACAGGGAGTATGGTGTCTCCCCTGTTGACGACTGCGGAGTCGTTCGGATTGCCCATAGAACCTCCGGCAGCATCTCAGCCCAAGCACCCTTCTTGGCCTGCAGCTTCCTCTTCAAAAGGGTTTTAATCACTTTGTTCACTGCCTCCACCTGACCATTACTCTGGGGATGCGCCGGAGACGAAAAACACAGCTGGATACGAAAATCCGAGCAAACCTTCCGGAAGTTTGAATTATCGAACTGTGTCCCATGGTCGGCGACAATTGAGTGGGGCACCCCGTATCTAAAGATCACGGAGTTTTTAATAAAGCTGGTTATGTTTGCCTCGGTTATATGCTTAAGGGCCTCCGCCTCAATCCATTTAGTAAAATAGTCGATGGCCACAACAACGAATCTTTTATTGGAGGTACCTCTCGGCAGTGGGCCTATTATATCCACCCCAAATCTTGAGAACGGCCAAGGGGATGCCATCGGAGTGAGTGGTGCGGCTGGGAGGCTATGTACCGGGGAGGTTCTCTGACACCTATCGCATCCCTTGGCATATTGCTTGGAATCTTTGAACAGAGTTGGCCAGTAGTATCCCTGCCTAGCTATTCGATGTCCTAGGTTTGTCCCCCCGGAGTGACTACCACAAATTCCTCCATGTACCTCTTGAAGAATCTGGTGGGTTAGCGGTGGAGCCACGCATCGGAGGTATGGGAGTGAATAACCGCGACGATAGAGAGCTCTGTTGATTAATAGGTACCGTGGAGATTGCCTTCGAATTTTCAAAGAGGCATTCCTCTCCTGTGGCAGGGTTCCATCTTGTAGAAACTCTTTAATGGGAGTCATCCATGTCTCGGGGTCCGGACCATACTCTGGAATAAGAACAAGTGTTGCCGATTCTTTCGAGGAACTCGCTTCAGGTAGAGGGAACACGGTTACCGTTCTTGGTAATTTTTCGTGGTAATTTTTCGTCTGAAGTAGACGCCAGTTTTGCCAGGGCGTCTGCCTGGGCATTATCATCTCTTGATACTCGGAGGATTTGGCATCGGAAGAAACGGGCGGTCAAGACCTTTACTTGGTTGAGGTATCTTATCATCTCGGGATCCTTCGCTCGGTAATGTTCGTTCACTTGGTTAACAACTAGCTATGAATCGCTGTAAACCACAAGATCTTTGGCTCCCATGCTGAGAGCTATCTGCAGTCCGGTAGTGAGGGCTTTGTACTCCGCAACGTTATTTGTGGCTTTGAAACCGAACCGAAGCGCCGTTTGAGTTAGATTCCCTTCGGGTGTTTTAATGACTATCCCGGCACCACCACCGTGCCGATTTGAAGACCCATCAACAAACATTTCCCACGGGGTGGCGTCCTCGGTGAGTGCGATCAAGGTAGCAGGATCTGAATATTCCGCGATGAAATCTGCGACAGCCTGACCTTTGACAGACGTTCGGGGTTTGAAATGGATTTCGAACTCACTCAACTCTACCGCCCATTTAATGAGCCTCCCCGCTGTTTTCGGCTTCTGAAGAACTTGCCTCAGGGGATGACTGGTTAGTACGGTAACGGGATGAGATTGAAAGTACGGTCGAAGTTTCCTTACCGAGGTGATTAGGCCTAGTGCTAATTTTTCAATGTCTGGATACCGAGTCTCCGGCGATGTCATACCCTTACTGACATAGTAGACCGGCTTCTGAGGATGACCCTTCTTGTTTCACTAATACTGAGCTGACGGCGAATTGAGACACCGCAAAATATAAGAATAGCATCTCTCCGGGATTTGGTTTTGCGAGCATCGTTGGAGTCTACAAGTAGGTCTTCAACCCTTCGAATGCGATCTGGCACTCGGTCGTCCAACTAAAATCCCCTTTGTGTTTTAGTGCCCGGAAGAACGGTATGCAACGATCGGTGAGTTTGGATATAAACCTGGACAAGTAGACAATCATTCCGTTCATCTTCTGGATGTCTTTGGTTTTCCTCGATGGCATAAGGCCTATGACCGATTGAATCCTTTCGGGGTTAGCTTCGATCCCTCTCTGATTCACCATGAATCCGAGGAATTTACCGGAGGATACCCCGAAGGCACATTTCGAAGGGTTTAAGCGCATCCGATATTCTCTGAGGACGATGAATGTTTCCCGGAGGTCTCTGGTGTGTTCTGAAGACTTTGCTGATTTTGTTAGCATATCATCAACATATACTTCCATGGTGTTTCCGAGCTGCTTGGCAAACATCTGGTTGACCAGCCTCTGGTATGTTGCTCCAGCATTCTTTAACCCGAATGTCATAACCTTATAGCAATAGATCCCACGGTCGGTGATAAATGCCGTCTTGGCCTCGTCCTGCTTTCTCATACGAATCTGGTTATACCCGGAGTATGCATCCATGAAACTCAACAGTTCATGACCGGAGGTAGCGTCCACAAGCTGATCTATCCTCGGAAGCGGGAAGCTATCCTTAGGACATGCCTTATTTAGATCCGAAAAATCAATGCACATCCTCCACCTCCCATCCTTCTTATTGACCAAAACCACATTGGACAACCACTCGTTATAGTCTAGACTCCGGATGAATCCTGCCTCCAAAAGTTTATCTATCTCCGTCGCAATGGCCCAGTATCTTTCTGCATTAAAGGACCTCCTTCTCTGTGACACTGGTTTTATCGTGGGATTGATGGATAATGAATGGGATATGACCTCCGATCTGACCCCGGGCATATCGGCGTGTGACCATGCAAAGATGTCCGAGAACTCCTCCAGGAGCTCAACAAGGTCATGTCGGATTTGGGGTGTTAAATTAGACCCAATAAGAACTGTTCTGCTAGGATTCCCCGGTAGGAGCTCTACCTCGGTGAGTGATTCTGTTGGCTCCCCGGTTGGCCCTGAC
The DNA here is from genome assembly GCA_954870605.1 of Acer campestre. Taxonomy (NCBI): domain Eukaryota; kingdom Viridiplantae; phylum Streptophyta; class Magnoliopsida; order Sapindales; family Sapindaceae; genus Acer; species Acer campestre. Next base: position 34,278,240 of record OX940801.1, read on the forward strand.
CCAGTCTCTCGGGGGTCGAGGCTGGTTACTACAATCTCTTCAAGGGTGACGCCCTCGGAATCGTATATTTCGGCTACGTTGCTTACTGACATTTGCTTAGGTCTCTTGGTTTTACCAGTTGATCTTAAATCTCCTCGGGGAATTGCACTGTTGCAGATTGTCAGGACCGGGTTTGATCCAATCTGGATGCATCTCTTATACTCCTCTTTATCCGCACTGACTTCCCCCGGCCCCATCTCGGTTAGGAACTTCATCTTCAGAGAGTAAACACTAGTTGCTGCTCGGAGGGAGTATAGGGTAGAACGCCCGATTAAAAGATTGAATGGAAAAGGTATATTGATGACCTAAAAGCATACCCAGATGGTGCGGACACAGGGTTTCGTTCCGAATCGTACCGGTAATTCAATCTGGCCAATTGGCCTAGTGCGGTGTCCCCCTATCCCTCTGATACAGTATTGGGAGGCTTGCAGCTGCTGCATTGTATATCCGAGTCTTTGCAAAGGTTTCCAATGAATTATGTCTAGAGAGCTCCCGTGATCAATTAAGGTTCTCCGGACCGTTCATCGGCCCACCTTCACTGAGACCACGAGTGCCTCGCAATGCGGATATCGAACTCTGGCTGAATCTGAAGGGGTAAAGGAGATGGGTTCCTAGCTATCGGAAGGGTCTTCCGGCGTCGAAGTAAGACACACTGATGATGACGAGGTACCGTAAGGGTTTTGGCCGTGTGTCCCGGAGACCTGCTCCGTTTCTATGAAATTTATTGGCTCACCCTCGTCTGAGTCGGGGTTATTGTCCTGGGCTCTCCCGGTTGGAACCTCCCTACCTCTACCTTTATCTGAGCTATTCCCTCCCTGTTTAATACAATCCCGGAGCTTTCTGTTTCGGATTAGATCTTCCACCTGATCCCTTAGGGAGTTGCAGTTTCTGGTCTCGTGGCCATGGTCTTAATGGAACTTGCAGTGCCGGGTTCGATTTCTTTTTTCTGGGGGTGCATACATACGCTCCGGTGCCTGAAGCAGCCCTTCTTTCTTGGCTATGTCGAAGATCTTTTCCAACGAGTATCTCAAAGGTGTATACTTGTCGAAGCGACCTCTCGGTGGACCCCTGGAGGGGGCTGTGCTCGACCCGGTATTAACCTGCCGGATGACCTGATGCTCTTTTCCTCTTTCTGCATTCGGCCTTGGCCATCTCCGAGACTGCCCTGATCTTGAAGTTGATGGAACAGCTTCCTCCATCTTTGTGTAGCTGATGTCTTTTGCCGTGGCGTACTTCTCGGCTCTCTCCATGAGTTCTCGGTAGGTTGAAGGTCCTCGTTTCGACAACGACCAACTTAACTTCCCTTGCAAGAGACCCTGCGAGAAGGCCATGACTGCCCCCACCTCATTGAAGTCTTTAACCTGCCTTGCTACTTCGTTGAACCTCTTCGTATAATCCCTAGTCGTCTCGGTGTCACCCTGCCTGACTGAGTTCAGGTGGACCATATGCTGGCGCCTCCTCCTACTCGCGGCGAAGCCGCTGCGGAACTCCTTGGATAACTCGTGAAATGAAGCTATACTTTGCCTCTTAAGATTGTCGTACCAAGTTCTTGCATCCCCAGAAAGCGTCAATGGGAATATCTTGCACTTGGCTGCATCCGAGGCGCAATGCATGTTCATCCAATCCAAATAGGTGTCAATATGGTCTTCCGGATCTCCTACTCCGGAGAATCCGCATATGCCTTTTCGGGGCAGCTTAATGTTATCAGGTATCGATGCCGAGACGATGTCCTCCGTGAATGGGCTTTCCCAGTCTCCAGCTCGGTGACTACCGCTGATATGAATTTGTTCCTTTATATCCGCCAATTGATCTTGCAATGCCCTGAAAGCCTCGGTACCTGCTAAAACAGTCTGGTTTATTCCGTGCTCATGGTGATGGGACGTCCCCCTGCTGCGACAGTGCCTCGTCCGCCGAGGTATTTCTTCCTGAACACCCCCATCCCTCTCCTCGCGGCTCCTAGTCGTTCCTGCTACCCGAAGGGGGGGTTATTCTCGACAACCGGATCGGGAAGCTGAGCCGCTGGATGCCTCCGTCTTTCTTTCGGTGGGTTTCTCCTAGCACGGGAGTGTGCCTCATCGGATTCACCGTGGACGCCTCCACCATCCACAATATTGACCACTCTATCAACGTTTCGAGCCTTGCCGTGATGCCTCGCATCACCGGGTCTTCCCTCTGAGGAAAGAATTGTTGCGTTTGAGGCGGAACATGCATGGATGGGGGGTAGAGCTGTTGTTGACGACTTTGCGCAAAATACAGGTGCAGAATCATCTGCGGGTAATATTGGGGAAAACCCTGATAGTCGGGGTGGTACATATGAGAGGCAAACTGCGCTTGATTTGGATAATTCCCGTTAACCTGCGGCTGCTGCAGCTGGTTTCCACCGGCGGGAGGCTGTTCATTTGGTGTGGCTGACATCCCAGCTCTTTGACTATGCTGTTGGTGCGGCTGCACCTACTCGTTTCCTTGGTCTCCGGGTTGGCGTAACCCGAGATCCACATTTGGGTACTGACTCATTGAAATTTCTGCGAAGGCGCTGGCCTCTGAAATCAATCAATACCCCTCCTTCTAGCGCCAATGTTGAATGTAAAAATGTTGAAGATGGAATACGACCGTAAGGTATAACGGTGTTCGGGACAATGGAGATTGGGAGTGTACTCCTTTCCCGATGCGATTTTTATCTGATGGTGAAAATCTTTATCCTTTGTTCTTTTTTCTCTCCTCCTAAAATTACCCCCTGTAAAAGTAAAAAAGTTGGGTTTATATATGCAATCTTCTGCCACATGGGGCATCGTGTCGTCCTCTGATTTGTCCTTATTTCCTGCCAGGTTCTTTTGCGCTGGCAGTTGTTCTCGCCGACCTTTGTGCCTACTCCGTGGAATGATTCGGTGGACTCAAGCCACCGGGATGATTATCGGAAACGGAGTGTGGAATACTCAGGATCGCTCGGAATGGGAATGCCACCGAGGGTTGAACGGGACGGAGTCCCTAACATCCGGAAATATTCCTGAGGTATATTTTCCCCCTAACAATGGGGCACTATGCGATTTCGCTATATGTTCAGGGGGGACTGATGCTATTAACCCTTAAAATTATTCTTTCTTTTCTAATTTATTCTGGTTCTATGCATATACAATTAATATGATAAATAGATGACTCATACATTTACCAATAAATACATGGTATACTTAGATTTACTTTTAGGCCAGTCTCTTTCTCCATAGATATATTGCTTCCGACTAAGAGAATCTAAAACCATAGATTGATGGCATGAACTTTAGATTTGATGAACATATATATATATATTATGAATCAAATTATTATTATCATATATATTATATGTTATTCTATTCTGACATTAATTTCTGTACAATAGATTATATTATTAAAATTTAAAATCTATTATGAGGTAAACAAAAATATAGATTGATAATAAAGTATTAATTGGATGCACTCCTAAAAAATCGGTCATCTACGACGGGTAATGCCCACGTTGTAGAAATGTGTCTATGATGGACATTTTTGCATTATGTTGTAATGGAAAAAGTCATATTTCAAAATCAAGTGTCTTCGGTGGTAATTAACATGATTAGTAACATATAACCATAGACGTTAGATGTCGTTAATAGCCTGTAATGTAATGAGTACCGGATATAATGTTCAAGCCTTACATTTTAATTAAGTACAAAATAAAATAAAAAACGATTTCTTATATTATAATAATTTCAGTACACTATTCTACTAGGTTTTTTTTTTTTTTTTTTGAATGATACTAGTGTAATCTTATTTATTTATTCTTGATTCTTTAAGTGGGTGTGAGAGTGCATTTAAAAAATTAATTCTTAAAAATGTTTAATTGAAAATTATTTTCAAGAAAAGTACTTCAAATAATGTTTTATAAAAAATGTGTTTTTCATTTTCAATTGAACTATTATATAATAGCAAACAAATTATGGAAAAAAAAAAAAAAATTGATTTAAACCATATCAAAGTTAATTTTAAACATGTTACAATTAAATATTAATTTATAATTTTCTTCAACTTTTTAATAGTGAGATATATGACACAAGCAAGAAAGATGCAAGGCATGACCATCCAAAAAAAAAAAAAGACATGCACGAGAAGTTAATAATTTAATTGAATAAAATAGTAATAAAAAAAAATGAAATCAGAAACCGTAACCGTAAGATGAAAAAGTTAATGATGATTCGAATCTAAGACACGTAATCATGAAAAAGTTAGCTAATGACTCGAACATGAGATGCGTAAATGTGCAAAAGTTGTAAAAAGAAGAAGAGAACGTGGGTGGTGGTGAATTGCATGCAAGTGTTAGGGGCCCATGAAGGGTTTGGTTTGGTTAGATTTCCAAATAAAAAGCTGAAAAAGCCAGCAAGAGATTTGCCTTAAAATGAAAAAAACAGCTTCGGATGACAATATTGCTTACTTCAACTGGCTTTCATCTCATTTTAGACAACTCATCACATCAAAGTGAGAGAAATTAGAGAGAGATCATGAGAGTAGGTCTAGCAATGAAAACAGGAGAGTGGAGCGAGGATTTGGGCGAGAGAACATATTGCTGAATATCTTGCTATAGATTTGCTAAAACTTTTGAATTTTCAAACCTATTTTATTTATTTATTTTATATTTCTTTGATTTTCCACTTTTATCTCTCAGACAAACTAAACTACTGGGTTGGAGAAAAATCTGAAACCTCTCAGATTCTCTCTCTCTCTCTTCAATCTTTCTCTACTTAAATTTTGGCGAGATTTTGGGTAAACAATTTTGATCTTTGGTTTTCTTGATATTCACTCTATGAAATCTATCATGTTTTCATTTCTAATTGAATTGCTGCAAATTCGATCTAATTCTCTCTAAAGCTTTTTGTTATCTTTTTCAGGTTGTGACAAAATTGAGATGATGAAAATCAAATTTTGGATCTCTATCTAAATGTTTGGTGTTTATTTTCTTTTTTGTTCATAGATCTTGTGATTTGGGTAGTCTTTTATCTAAATTTTTGCATTGCTTTTAATAGTTTTTGAATTTGTTTAAAAAAAAAACAATTATAGAAATGGCTCAAGAGGAACAAACACAAAAGTGTAGTAATAGTAGTAGTGGTGGAAATGTTGTTAGATCTTGTAAAAAGCAGAAGGCAAGGAGAGTCCCACAAAGAGGACTTGGTGTGGCACAACTTGAAAGAATCAGACTTGAAGAACAACAAAAGAGAGATGGAGGAGGAGGAGGAGGAGAAGGAGCCACTACTGTGTCTGTGTTGTTACCATTATCTCCAACATCATCCACTCTATCTCCAACCAACAAATCTTCTTCAAATATTAATCCATTCATCCCAGTTGATCACCATCATCATATTTCAACAACATCACTCCAAAACCATGAAATCTTGAATTCCAACACTTCTAGTACTACTAGTACTGTTCCATTGACATCACAAAACCCACTTGGTGGGTGGTCATCAACTACTGTTCCAATTCATCATCAAGGCCATGCAAGTGATCATGTTCACAACAAATTGTGGAATTCTTGCGATTACAACTACCTTGAAAAAGGGATTATTTCTGGGTTGGATCCAGGAGGAATTGAACCTTATCATCCGTCGAATTCGAATCATAGATGGCCTTATGAATCCATCCCCATTTGGTCTCTCCCTGGTTTAATGCATAGAGCACATCAATACCAGCAACCTTCTTCAATGGTATGTCATTAATTTGTTTCATTTTTGTTTTACAATTATTTTGTGGATTTTGATTTTGTTGTAATTGATTACTTAATTTATGCATGGAATTTGTTTATTAGGTGAATAATGTTTCATCAGCAACAACATCATCATCTGTACAAAATTTTCAGATGGAGCCCCCTTCAAACCAAAACTACTATGGAAATTACAATATACCTATGTGGCCAGAAGATGACAAGGTAATATATATTTGAGTTTTCTTTGCACACTTTTTTCTTGGAACTCATCACTGATGTACCACTTGAAAAGATTAATTAGAGTGATCAGAATTCAGACATCTAACAAATGGATTCTTTTTGTGTTGAATATTTGATTAAAATTTAGTATAGATGGTTGGCATGAAGAGAGCATATCCTTTCTCTTTGGACAATAATAATCCACCAACCTTCTTATCACCATCTCTCCACTGCAAATTTGCTCCTGCTGTACTTCCACTCAGCAGATCAGATGACTCAACTTCATGTAGCAGTGGACACACACTCAATTCTGAACCCACTTACCCAATTTTCAGGTTAGCTTCAAATTTCATGTTATGATGGTGAAAATGATTAATTGTTTATTTATACATATAATTATGGTTTTATAAATGAAATTTTTCCAGAGAAGGGTCAAATTCAAAGAGAAACATCAAAGAAAATGGGGTTTTCAATGGAGGTTTTCTCTCATTAGCTCCTCCCACAACTACTACTACTCCAAAGTGTCAAAGCTCAAAATTCAGGCAGTACTCTCCACCTTATCTAGCCTTCAATAGCAGTGAATTCCCTAATTTTGAATCACTAACTAATTATCAAGTGAGTTCCAAAACCAACATCTCAATTTTCATTCATTAAATTTTGGTTCTAGCTAGGAATCCAACTTAAAATTATAATTTCTAACTTGTATTAGGGAAGAGTTGAAGATCCAGTTTTCCTGCCCGGACTGGGCGGATCAAATTACCGGCAACCTTACTATAGTTTCTTCCCACAAGCAATGAAAAGAACTGGCCAAGATGCCACAAGCACAGTGACCAATTTTAATGATGGTGGTGGTGAAGTAGGTCATGATCAAAGTGTTGATCTAAATTTGAAGTTATAAATGGTCATATTATATTACTCATTGTAGCACATTTCTCTGCAACCATTAATTTCTTTAATTTTGGTTTCTTAGTTAGCAGGCCAGTAATTTTTTCTCTCATTGAGACAACCTCTTTTTTTTTTTTCATTAATTTCACAAGTGGGTTGGATTTATATAAATTTGCATATGTAAGCTTGAACATGAAAGGAACCCCTCCCCAAATCTTGGCCATGTGAAGAGGTAGAAAGGAGAGGAAGGGTGATGTATATTTTGTTTGTTTTTTTCTTTTTATGTCAAATAAAATGAGAAAAGTCCTTAATTCATACGATAGTTACGATTGGGTCAAAATTGTGACAAAAACATATGTACAGATTTATTTTAATTATCTCTCTTATCTTCTTGGTTGATTTTTTTTTTTTTTTTTTTTTCTTGATGCAATTGATTTTTTTATGTTAAATAATAGTATTTATTAGAGAAAATGAGCCTAACTATCACTGTTCGAGATTATTTTTTATTTATTTATTTATTTATTTTTTTATATTAGTCACTTACTTTATATTTTGATTTTTTTTAGCAACAAAGTAAATGAATTCACAAATTAAAATGCCATCCTAGTTCATGTGCCCCATATTTTTTTCTTGTTTCTCCTACTCTCACTATTATTGTTCACTTTTTTTCTCAAATTCCTACAAAATTTATGTTTTCCATATCACATTCCCACCGATTTGTTCACGGAGAGAAAACCAAAAGTAGCCATCCGAAACATTAGAATTTCGTTTTTAATCACATATAAAAGTTTAATTGTAAATAACCATATTTTTGAGAAATTACCTGAATACTCATATTTAAATACCACAAAAACCAAAACAAAAGTAGAGAGAGAGAAGAGAGAGGAAGAGGTGTTGTCGCTGAGAGAAGAAAGAGAAGAGGGCGTCGTCGCCATCACCGGAGCAGCCGGAAGAGAAGAGGTTGCTATCGTAGCCTAGAGACGAACCCACCATTTGCTGGAGAAGATTGATCAAAAAAATAATAATTATGTTTTCATAATAACAGTAAGATTTTAAGTTTTAACAGAAGATTTCAAGTTTTCGAACCAGTAAAACTTGAAATATTCTAGAAGAAAACATGAAACCTTATTTAAAGAAGATTTCAAGTTTTTATAGAAGATTTCAAGTTTTAATAGAAGATTTCAAGTTTTCGAACCAGTGAACTTGAAATCTTTTGGAAAAAACATAAAAACTTATTTAAAGAAGATTTCAAGTTTTGTCAACATTTCGAGTTTTTATAACAGATTTCAAGTTTTAACAGAAGATTTCAAGTTTTCGAACCAGTGAAACTTGAAATCTTCTGGAAAAAACATGAAACCTTATTTAATTTGATTTTTCACAAAAACACACAAAAGTGATGCAATAATACTAAAACTATGTTAAAGTAATTGTTTGCAACTCAATTAATGAACAAATGAAAGATATTTATACACTTTAAACCGATTTAGAGCAAATCGGAAAAGTTTTTCTACATTCACTTCTTCAAATCTTCAACGTGATTCTAGATCAAACCATCCTCTAGTTAGTCGATTTGCAGGAACAAAAATGGTGCGGCCATTGGTGTTCGATTTGTAGGAACAATGATCGGATTTCGATGAGGAAGAAGGAAGAGAGAAGAAGGAAGAAGATGGTAAAAAAAATTAACAAAAGAAAATAGAAAAATTAATGTTGGGGATACTTTTGTAATTTTTGGATATACACTGAATATTTAAAAAAAAAAAGTGGTTATTAACAATTAAACTTTTGTATGTTGTTAAAAATGAATCTCCTATGTTAGATGTGGTTAGTTTTAGCAATGTCCACTTCGTTCGTAACCTAGATCTCTAACTCTATTAGTTTTGTTTACTTTTCCAATTTTTTTTTTTTTCTTAAAGAAAAATTAATAATTTGGTTTTGGCAACCAAGTGGAGACTCAAACTACTTAAATAAGTCTCAATCAACTAGAGACTTACTTGATCGGGACTTAATGACATGGTCGAGATTTAATTTTAATTTCCAGCTAGATCCATTTTCTAGAATTTTTTCGGTTTTTTTTTTTTTTTTTTTTTCAGATATGTTTCCTCGATTCCTGTTATTTATCTTCCTCAAATTTGTTTTATCTTTTTGATTCTTGTGTTATTTTTTTTAGTCTATTTTCTCTTTCTTCCATTTTTTAATTGAAATTTGTTTGCCATGATAAGAGAAATAAGGGTATATTCGTCTTAAATCCATTTTAAGCGCTATAAAAATTCATATTTAAGTTAGTGACGGTTAAAAAAGAAAGCACCGAGTGCTATAAATTTTAGGATAAATTGCAATAAAGTACCATGACATTTGACGAAAGTACAACAAGACCGTACTTTTGATGAAAATACAGCAAAATATCATTGACCGTTGCATTGACCGTTAGATTTAACTCTAGAGTTAATATCAGAAAGGTAAGATGATCATTTTGTATGTAAAAGAAACTAAAAAAAAAAAAATATATTAAAAAAAGGAGCAATGAACCAAAACTCCAATGTGAACCATTTTGGACTTTGGAGATGTAGTTAAGGAGGAGATTTGCTTGAAGGTTGGACATCAATTTATGTCCTCTTTATTTGTCTTTCAATTCTCAAATTCTTCATTGTTGCTAACAAGTAAAAATTTTGTTAAAAATTGGATCTTGCAGATGGAGTCCCATACAACTACACAAGCCAAATCGATTGAAGATCTTGTCCAAAAACACTTTCAAAAACAAGTTTAGTTTTCAACAAAACCTATTTCTTAAAACCACTTTCAACTAGTCTATTTTTCAACAAAACCAATTTCTAAAACCAATTTTCAACACAATTTAAAAATCCACGTCTCCATCTGGATGAAACAAAATTTCAACAAAGTGAAAATACAAATTCATCAAATCAGACGTCAAATCAAACACAACCTAACCTAAAACAAAATCCTGACTCTACCTACCAGCATTGCACTAGAGAAGATCTGTATGATCTCCATGGAGATGAGATCACATCATATCTTCAATGGAGGAGATGTTCAATTATTTATTATTGTAGTAGCTCTGTTTTTTTTTTTCTTAAGAAAAACATTTAATTAAAAATAATATTATTATACCCATACTTAATTATTATAATAATCAATTAAAAAATCTAACTTAAGGGCAATTTAGATATTTAATAGTATATGACCAATCAATTGTTAAGACTAACGGTCAATGCAACGGTCAATGGTACTTTTATGTATTTTTAGCAAAAGTATGGTCTTGTTGAACTTTCACAAAACGTCGAGGTACTTTATTGTAATTTGCCCTAAATTTTAAGAACCCTAATTATTAAACAAGTTTATCAACCTCAAGCTATTTACATATGATAATCGTTCCAGACAAAAGTTGAGGTAATCTAGTGGTAAGCTTGCTCTCACACCCGGTTTATTAAAGTTGTAGTTAAAAACAAAAAATGAAAAATACTGTTGTGTAACTTTTATGTAAAATTTGTCATTGCGCTGTGCTATAGAACTATAGTAGTATTGGTATAGTTAGGTTATAATTCTGGAATTCAATGCTCCAGATGAAGTTTTGTTCACTAAAGATTTCGATGAAACCTAATTAAATAAGATTTCATAGTAACTTTCTAAGATCAAAAGATGTTTATTGAGAACTTTGAAAACATGCATAAGAATAAAATAACAAATCTTGAAGGCATGTAACAACTTGTCATTTCTTAGAAGGTTCATGATCACCTCATAATGAGAACTTATATAACCCTTTTACTATACTTAAAGTTTAGAGATTTCGTTTTGTCGTAATTACTGAAATTGTAAATTTATGTTGGTTAATATTAACATTGCAAACATATCATTGTGGAATTGAAATTTTAAACAGTTAAATTGTATCCTTTGTTTCGCCTTCAACGATAGAACAATACATTTCATTTTTTTGGGATATTATCATTTCCCCCCCTGTAGTTTGACCTATTAATAACTTTGCCCCCTTTAGTTTCAAAAATGGTTGAAATCAAATTATTCAAAGATTTATCCCTTATAGTTAGGATTTCTATTAAATAGTGGTTCGACCGTTAAACACCAAGGGCACTATTGTAACTCTTTTTATTTTCTATTTAATTTTGAATAAATGGGTTTGAAAAAGAAAAATTTTAAAAATATTTTAACTTGAATGGATCTCCACCATCCATCTTTGATATGGATGGTGGAGATTAAAAGATAATTTACTAATAATAAAAAAAAAAAAAGGAAAAACAAAAAGAAAAAGAAAAAGAAAAAGAAATAAAAGATTGTGTTGTAGAGATCTCCATCTTATCAGTTATCTCTATTGATGAAGAAACCCTAACCACCAAACCACCACCAGACCTCTCACATCTCATCATCATCATCATCATCAAACCTTAGCCAACAAACTTGTTGCCGCTTTTTAACCATCGCCGCCACCGAAATTCGCCCTTTAACTACTGTTGCCCTCCAAATCCACCACCCTAACCTACATCATTAGGAGGAGATTCGGATTTAGTGCCGGATCTCGCCTGTCAAGGGATTCACAAGAAAAAAAGTGTTATTCCCTCTCTCTCTCTCTCTCTCTCTCTCTCTCTATCTCTTTCTCTCTCTCGAATCCCTCTCTTTGTGAATATCTCTTTCTCTCTCGAATCTGTCTCTCGAAAATCCCTTTCTCTATCGAATCCGTCTATCATGAATCCTTCTCTTTCACGAATGGTTTCTGGTGCGGGTTGATTTGGCAGCCAGTTCTTGATTGGTTTTGGTCGAGCGAACCTAGTTTTTTATTATTATTATTTTGGTTTGATAGGGTTTAAGGATTGTGGTTTGGTTCGATTGTGGGTTTGGTTGTGCTAGTGTGGTTCATTTGGGTCTAGGTGTGGTGGTGGTGGTGGTCCAGTTCTAGGTCTGGTGTGGTGGTGTTCTAGGGTTATCGGTTATGGGTTCAGGGGTCTGGGTTTGGTGTTCTTGTTGTGTGATGAATGGTTGTGGTTTGGTGGTGGTGTTGTTGATGTTGGTGGCTGTTTTTGTAATTTGGTTATGTGGTTTTTAGATTAAATGAAAAAGAAAGAAGATAATGGTGGAATTTGGTTTGGTGGTGTTTAGATTAAATGCATAAGAAGGAAGATGATGGTGGTATTGGTCTGGTTCAGTGGAGATTGAATCATCCTTTTGTTTCTGGATTTAGTTTGATAATGATGATTTTAGGTTTGATTTTGGGGGTAAAAACGTACTTTCTCCTTGGTGTTTAACGGTTAAACCACTATTTAATGGAAATTCTAACAGTAGGGGGTAAATCTTCGAATAATTTGGTTTTCAGGGGGAAGACTAACCATTTTTGAAACTAAAGGAAACAAAGTTATTAATAGGTCAAACTATATGGGAGAAAATGATAATATCCCTTTTTTTATTTTTTTATTTTTTTTTATTTTTTGAAAATTGAAATCAAAATTTGTTGGTTTTTATTTTTGCTATATATATAAATATATATGTTGTTATTTTGGTTGGTGGGTGAGTCAGAATTGATAACAAACTAGTGCAAGTGTGTTGTGTGGATATGATTGTGTATTGTCTTCTCTTGGATTAGGTGGGGTCCTTAAATCTGACCATTCATTATACTTCAATATCACACTGACGAATGTAGAGGCCCACTCATACAAAAGATGATGCACGGAGTTGAATATATACACATTTGGCTAAATGGTAAACAATGTAAAAAATATCTTCTAACAGAAGCAACTTGACGTAAATGTTAAGACAACGCTTCACGTTAATGAAAGGCCAATAATTATAAATACCAATAATACTACTTTATATAAATTTAGTGTCAAAATTTGGTATCTAAATGATATGACAACACTATAATCCATTCATTTAAATTGTATTATATTTGTATGATTTAAATGAATGAATTAGAGATATTGACTTGGACAAGGGTTATGGACCATGGTTCAATACTCTTTAATGTCATTTATTTTTTAAAACATTTTATTTTTATAAATACAGTGTTATTTTTTTAATAATTTATTTTTCAAAAAAAAAATAAAAAATGAATGGATTAGAGTGTTGCCACATCATTTAGACACCAGATTTGAACTCTAAATTTAAGTAAAGTAACATTATATTTTGGAACACAAATATTTTATAAATATAGCCACAGTCTAAAAGTTATCTGTCCTTATCCAAAATAAATATTTTGGAACCAAAATGCCCTTAGTAAATTGCATATATAACCCCTAACTTGTTAACAAAACAATAGATGGAAAAGATTTTAAAAATATATTAGAGAGATAGTCAAAAGCAGATTTTCTATCGAGTAAAAGGTTTTCTAGAGAGAGAACCATCATCTAGTGATAGAATAATTAATTAATTATGTTCTCGTTTTTTACTTTTAGGTTATAACTTGTTGAATGCTTTGATTTGGGTAATTGGGTTGAAGTTGTTCAACTCTTCGTACTTAAGCATGTTGGAAGTACAGTATAAGAATACACACTAAATATTGTTTATCATTTTATTTTCTTTTTTAGAAATCGGGGCTAGCATCATTTTTTATTTCTTTTTGTTAGCATCATCCTCTTGTATTTTGAGCAAATTTCTCACTTTCTATTTCTTATGAGCCTCAACTTTGAATTAAGCACATAAGCAAGCCAAATATGGTATGACTGAATTGGTGCATTATAGTTATAAGAATGTCAAATATATGGTCATTTCAACCAGGATTATTATTTTTGAATAAGTTAATAAGAAATTATCAAAGCGCATTTGATTTCATATTCTGTAGAGTAATTGACAAGAGCTAGCCCTCCACGAAACCATATTTAAAGGGAAAAAAAATATAGGTACGTTTGATACATTATGCATCCATCAATCTGACAATACCACGTTACAAATTTTGCTATAAGCCATGATCTAATGAAGGGATTGTTAGCAATAATCGCTATGCGGAAGCGTTGCTGGATAGCACAAACAAATAATAATATCAATAAAGAAAGAAAGAAATAAGATGAAAGAAATAAAGCATGAATCCAAATACACAAATGTAATTTTATGTGGAAACCCAAATCAGGAAAAAACCATGGGCTGTCAGGACGATAAGAGATCAATCCACTATAAATAAAATTGCTACAACTTCACTCTAGATTCTCTCTCTAATATCCCAAACCCAATTACAACCTGTTGTACGTAATATTTATTGAGAACGGCATGTCACTTAAATAGACAGAGTGTGAGATCAATCATGCCACATAAGCAAAAGTCTAGAGATCAGTCAAATAGCCCATTGACCACATTGACAAGCAAACTCATCGCAAGCAGTGCATTTATGAAACGTCAGACGAGACTAGCTTTACCGAGTAAGGACTTCACCTGATTGGCTCTACTTGGCTAAAATAGGAAAAATCCATATTAGGGTTTCCTCCACGCACAAAGCAACTCATCCGTACTAGGCAAATTACAAATCAACTAGTACACAACCACTAGAAGGAGTCCAACAAGGAAACAAACGGATCTTCTCCGAAACATTTTCGACACCAAATAGGAAAAGAGTCATAAATTCAACTATATAATCTTCTACTTGTACGCCACGGTTTAAACCCTAGAGGAACCATATATACTACACCTGTAAATGGCATTGTAAGGACATGTGAAAAATCTTACGAGGAAGAGAGACTAGAGTGTGTAACATCAATTTACAAAATATTGGATTTGATTCTCAGTTGCTAAGTGACGATCTGTGGATGTTTCTCTGATCATCGGAGTTTTACCACGTAATCTGTTTTCTTTTACATTCTTGCTTTCATTACATTCATCTTGTAGGTTTCATTAACAAAAAACCGTTGACCAGTTAACTTCTAAGAAATCACCGTCAACAATTGACGCTAAAAGGATGAGGGTTATTTAGAACTAAACTCTAAGGTCCCTTGTGAGATAATGGGATGGAGATGGTGGCGGTTCCAATTGGCGTGGATGTCAGGCCTAACGACGCACTGGTTATAAGTGCTCAGATCGATCATAGAGAGGTGCACAGGGTGCTGATCGACAATGGGAGCTTAGCAGACATTCTGAGTGCATGAGTATACGACCAGCTAAGGTTAGATAGAAATGACCTGCTACCCTTTCATACCCCACTTCGAGGATTTAGGGGAGTAGAGGTGAGATCCCTAGGAACGGCAAAGCTGCCAATGAAGGTTGGAAGGCCCCTTACCAGAAAATAGTTTTGCTTGACTTTCTAGTAGTAGACATGGAGAACTGGCCTTAAAATGTATTGCTGGGTCAACCATTCCTAAACAAAGCCAAGGCGATCATGGCAACTTACACTATGATGATGAAATTTCCAATAGAATTAGGGGTGGGTGTGGTCAAATGGTTGCAAGAGATAGCACGAAGGGCAAACCTTTTAGTATAAAAGACAAGGAAGAAAAAGAGGGATATCATGTGTGCATGGTTTAATTAGCCGACCGCAACATGGATGAGTCGGATGATCGACTAAAATACCAGAAGGGTTTGAGCTTAAACCCAAGGGAAAAACCCAAAACTCGAATGGATGAGCTAACAAAGGATGTGGTCTTGAATAGTGACGAGTCGACAAAAGTGGTCAAGATAAGCACAAACTTACACGAAGGCATCAAAACGGACTTGACCAACTTGTTGAAAGAGTATAAAGATGTGTTCGCTTGGAGCCATGAAGACATGTCAGAGATAGACATAAAGGTGATATAACATTACTTAGTTGTTGACCAAGAATCCAGGGCGATGGTTCAGAAGAGGCGGTTGTTTAATCCCAAAAGAAGCACGGCTATTAAAGTAGAGGTGAAGAAGTTACTTGTTACGGGATCAATCAGGGAGGTTAAAAACCTGTAATGGGTGGCCAATGTGGTGTTAGCGAAGAAAAAGAATGACCAGTGGAGGATATGTGTGGACTTCACAGATTTAAATAAAGCATGCCCAAAAGATACTTTTCATCTCCTGAGGATTGATTAGTTGGTAGACGCCAACGCAGGCTATGAACTTTTCAGTTTTATGGATGCTTATTCCGGGTATAATCAGATCCAAATGCATAAGTTAGATGAAGAAAAAATGGCATTCACGACTGACTAGGAATTGTAATGCTATACGGTAATGCCTTTCAGCTTAAGAAACCCTAGAGCAACGTACCAAAGTTTAGTGAATAGAATATTCGCTCAACAAATCGGAAGAAATATAGAGGTGTATATGGACGACATGTTAACTACGAGCGTCATAATAGGAAGACACACGTCGAATCTGAGAGAAACCTTTAAAGTGTTGAAGAGATATAAGATGAAGCTTAATTCGAACAAATGTGTGTTCAAGGTACCATCGGGGGGATTCCTCGGTTTCTAGGTCTATCAAAGAGGAATCAAAGTGAATCCTGAGAAGATCCAAGCCCTTACAGACATGGTCTCGCTAAAGACACTGAAGGAAGTATAAAGACTGACTATATGTCTTGTTTCACTCAATCGATTCAAATCCAAATCAATAGATAAATGCACACCATTCTTTAAAACAATAAATAAAAGGAAATGGCTCGAGTGGAATTGGGAATGAAAAGAAGCCTTCCGAAACTTGAAGGAGTACTTGGCCCTAGCACCAATCCTCTCAAAACCAATGGTCGGAGAAACCTTATACTTGTACTTATCCCTCAAAGAAGTAGCAACCAACTCTGTATTGATTCGATTAGAGGAAGGAGTACAAAAGTTGGTGTATTACACTAGTAAAGCTTTGTTGCCAGTCGAAACAAGGTATTCATCAATAGAAAAAATTGCATTCACACTGGTCCTGGCAGCAAGAAAGCTCAGACCATATTTCCAGGCACACACAGTGGAAGTGTACACAGATTGCCCACTCAAACAAATCTTACAAAGACCGGAATTGTCGGGTAGGCTGACCAAGTGGGCAATAGATCTGAGCAAGTTTGACATCAAGTACATGCCCAAGGCATCTCACAAAGGACAAGCGATGGTGGACTTCGTAGTCAAATTCACTGAGCTAAAGATGGAAGTGAGAAGAATGATAAAAGAAAAATAAAAGAAGATTTTCCAATAGAGACTACATGTGGACGGTTCGTCAAACACCCATGGCAGCGGGGCGGGAATAGTGATATCTATCCCAGAAGGGGATGCTATAGAATGTGCCATGAGGTTCGACTTCAAAGCAATCAACAACCAAGCCGAGTATAAAGCTTTGCTAGTCGGTTTAAGAGTGGGCATCGCATTAGGAGCGGATGAGATAGAAATCTTCAGTGACTTGTAGGTTGTAGTCAATCAAGTCTTAGATGAATTCCAAGTAAGAGATGAATGTATGATAGCTTACTTGGACGTGGCAAAAAGGCTACTCAAGCGCTTCAAAGAGTACAAGATCACTCAAATCCTACAAGAAGAAAACGAGAAAGTAGATGCCCTGTCCAAACTAGCATCCGTAACAAACTGCATCAGATATAAGACTATCCCAGTCACACATTTGACCAAGCCAAGTATATCTGAGCCAGAAGAACTCTTAGTAGCAAAAATCTAGGGCCAGCCAAGTAATTGGATGACCCCAATCAGAAGGTACTAGAAGAAGATGTTCTACTGGAAGATAACTCGGAGGCAAAACACATCAGATATAGGTCGACCCAATACACCATTATCAGTGGAGAACTATACATGAAGGGGTTCTTAAAAATGTTACAAAAATGCATAGGAGATGACGAAGCCGAGATGGTTCTAAAGGATGTAGACATCGACGTGTGTGGAAATCACACTAGGAGTGAGAGTTTGGCACACAAAATACTCAAGCAAGGGTTTTACTGGTGTTAACCGCCAAAATTGGCGAGGGACCAAAGAAGAATTTTCCACCTTGACACAAGAAGGATATAGGAGTGCGAACACAATCCGGATACCTCGACAGAGTGGATCCCGATTGACCCAAATACACACCTCCTTCAGCGGGGTCCACCCCGCCAGAATCTTAGCTCAACAAAGTGGCCGAAAGCCGAAATACTCACCAGAACTCACAACGAGATCAAACCCGGTTATGACCGGGCTTCCTAGGGACCCTGCATCATCCCGACACCACTTCCTATGGACCCCGCAGCACCCCGACACGGAGTTCTACTGATCATCCTGTTACAAAGTCAGCTACATATCCCTCTACTACCGTCAGAAGGACGCTTACTAGATATAGACAGCCCGCTAAGCAAAAACGCACTAGGAAGTAAGATTTTAACACCAAGAACTCAAAACTCCACAAAGATCCAGTAAAAACATCGCCGTACAAAGGAGTTATACTCCCTCCGGCCAAAGGATCCTATTTTGAACAGGCCAACACAGTAAGAGTCCAATTAGGAAGGTAAGAGATTGATTCCTCCTAGAAAGGAAAGACTGAATTCTGCACGTAAAAACTCTGAGATTACCTCCTAAAAAGAAGAGGATCCTGCAGCTGTCAAACCCTAACCCGAGATTGTAGGAGTGCATGGCAAGCAAGCAGGACCTATATATATAACAGTTTATTCATCGGAAAAGGGGCTCTTGGCCGAAAAAAAGAATAAAAACCCTACACACTACTTATTGACAGGCACAGTTTCTCTACCATCACCATCTCCATCTCCGTGACTATGATCCATACGCCATTGTAACCCATATAAGAAGTAGTTCATGTATTGTAATAAAAAAGGGCAATCAAATAAAACCTGTTGTTGATTAATTTCTTATACACTATATAGTTCTTGCTTTGATAGGGACTTAGTCGGTATCGAACTACGTGATACCCCTCTGGCCAGGGTCAATCTCGATCTTGGTCCCTTTAAAGTTGTTATTTGGAATCCCGTCCCAATAACGATTTTCAGGTAACAATTGGCCAACTCTATTTGTTGACGTATAGTGGTTCGCAGAAAGCTGTGGGACTTGCTAGAAGATCGCCAATGATATTCAGTAACCCCCGGAGTTGCTCAGAAGTCTCACATCTCCTTGGCCATTCGTCATGTGTGGTCTTGATCTCATAGGACCGATGCCTATGGGGGTGAAAGCAGGAGTGAAGAACACAATCATAGTAGTGGACTACTTCATCAAATAGGCGGAGGCAGAAGCACTCGTACACATCACCGAGGTGAACACCATAAACTTTGTCAAAAAGAATATACTATATAGGTTCGGGATCCTGAGTACCATCATCATTAACAATGGTACTCGGTTTAACAATGAGAAGTTCAGAAAATTGTGCAAAGATTACAGAATCTCAAACTACTATGCCTTTCCCGCTTATCCTTAAACCAATGGGCAAATTGAGGCAGTAAACAAAGTGATAAAGCACACTCTAAAAGCAAAGCTAGATGCAAAGAAAGGAAACTAGGGGGACAAATTTCACAAGGTCTAATAGGCATACCGAACAACCTCGAGGACTTATGTAGGAGAAACCCCCTTTACCTTGTCTTTTGGAATTGAGCGGTCATCCCAATGAAAATGTCTTATATTTCACTAAGGGTCTAGCTGTTTGACCTAGAGCACAACATTAGCATGCTATACCAGAGTTTGGATGAGCTAGAGAAGTTGCGAGATATGTCCCGAGTAAGAATTGCAGCATACCAGCAGAGAGCATCTAGGTATTACAACTCGTATGTTTGTTTATAAAGATTCTAGGTCAGGGACATGGTATTGAGAAGGGTATCCCCAAACATAAAAAATAAGGCAACAAGGTCTCTCGATGACAAGTGGGAAGGACCGTACATCATAGATGGGGTGGTAGGACACGGAGAATACCTAATTACTCGACTAGAAGAGGGTGTCTTGCTTTGACCATGCAATGCATAGTACCTGAAGACGTTCTAATATTCTTTTATAACTAGCAGTTTATTATGACTTATTAGTAGCTTTGCAGAAAATCAATAAAAACAGGAGTACTCTCCAAAGAATTCTAGGATAGGTCGAGGTACCTGGATACCCTGTATCTCATGGGGTCGATGATTCCTGTATTCCTGTGTATCGGGGTATCGTGGTACCGGGATACTGGATAAGGCAGTAGCGGAGTACTTGGATGTTGAAGTAGCAGGGTCATTGGGGCCTTGGCTTCTCTGTTTCTTGGTACTTGGGAATCTAGGTGCCCTTGATCTTGATCTGGATTTGTAGCAAGTCTGTCTAGACGTATTATTCTAGTTCCCTCCTAGGTAGCAGGATATTTTCCGTAGTGTCTTCCTACTTTAAATATTTTTGGTCTAGATGGAAAATTCTTCTTTGGACCCTTGCCATTTTTGGCGGTTAACAACCATTAAGTTCCAAACCTAACTTAAACCTTTACAACTCATTTAAGTGGTTAGAAACACGGTTTTACCCGAGAAATGAACACAAAAAGATAAGGAAACAGGGCTACACAAAGTATAGAAGCGAAGCAATCATACGTCAACATGCCTCTTGATTGATAAGTCCTAGTTGGCTTTACTAAAGTCAGTCACCCTGTTCTCACTTTAAAAAATTATCCAGCAAAAACCATTCCTCGCTTGAATTGCCAGAGAAGGAAAGTGTCATAAACTGGAGATCTTTTGAAGCGATCAACAAACTGCATCTCCAACTCCAGCCGAGCCTATTTTGTCAAGGCATCCATAAAGATGGACTAACGGCTTAAATCTTCGGCCATCCACTGATAACTCTATCTGGCCTCCTCAGCTTTCTACTCAGCCTAAAGCATGGATTCCTGGGACGAAGCCAAGAGATCTTTAAAGCATTTAACATCTTCTTCAGCTAAGGAAGCTCTTTGTTCGGCCTCTAGTTAGGTCGTGCGGCATCTGTCCATAAACTTCTGGTTGGCCTCAAGCGTCTCTTGACAGACCCTCTCTGTTTGATTGTAGTTTTCATTGCTCTCTTTTAGTTGTGCTTCCATACGCCTAATTATGTCCTCTTGAGCGAGGCTAGTTTGGTAAGCATCAGCCAACTCGGCAACCATTTGCATAACAAGAAAAATGAAAATGTGTGGAAAAGGAGTGAGAACATCGCAACAGTAAAAACAACAAACTTACATACGTGGAGCTGTTGTAGAAATTTTGAAGGCGGCCTGAAACGGAACCGGTTTTAAAACGACTCCAATGGTCCTCCTCAATATAGGCACGGCTCGAGGCCATGACTCTTAACATAGCACGAGAAGAGGGTGGCCTACTGGGTTGACCCGAAAAAAGCCTTAGACCCTCAAAATTGGGTCATAGCCCAATAGGAACAGATCCTTCAGCACTAGTTTCTACTGGAATCGTCTTAAAAGGACCATCGACCTCTAAGGGCAGGGCGGGGAGATCCTTATTCACCGATGATGGCAACGACCCAGACACTGGGGGTGTATGATCTTTCCTAATATTTAGATCATTTACTGGATCCACCTCAGGAATTGAACCTATAAGTTCCTTTTCCACCGGCCCTGCTTGAACCTGTAAAGGGGTAGCTCCCATTTTAGTTCATTGAGCCTCAACATCCTCTTCGCCTAAGGAAGAATCAATGTACTGAACCACCCTTGGACTTTTTAATGGCCTGAGGACAAGGTGAGTAGAATGCCATTCTCTTCCTAGAGCGCCTCCCACGAATATCAAGATCAGCAGCGAGATCCTCAACTTCAGTCTACACAATGATAGGATCTTCTTGCAGAATCATTTCAGTAGGAGAGCCAGAAGGTTCCCCGACCTTCTGCTTTCCTTTGTTTGTAGCAGATCCACTTTGCTCATTCCCCTTGTCAAACTCGGCTCACCTCTAATACTTTGGGGAACCTCTTCAGATACCCCCATAACGGTGTTTTCCTCGGCACTGTCATCATCACCAGTGCCATAATCTTGTGGCGATACAATCCCGCTCGTCGCTTGATCAGCAGCGTCTTTATGACTCATTTCGGTAACCGCCTTCGCTTAGCATGCTTACATGTCACAAACAATATGTACATCAAACACTAAAGAGCAGAAATGGTCAGCTCGAGAACCAAAGAAATAGAGAGGAACCTTGGAAAAATTAACAAAAAAAAAAAAGAAAAAAAAAAGGAATACTCATATTGTTTGTGACCCGTTGATAACCGTGGAAAAAAGCCAGCTTCAATCATCTTCTCTTCATCGAAAAGAAAAGATTGACCTCTTTTTTCCAGAGAACTGTATAGCAGCCTTGGCCAGATTGGCCAACTCCTCATCAATGAAGAAAGGAATTTTCTCGTTTCGGACTTCTGGAGAAGAAAAGAAATGAGAAACTTGACGTGCTACCCGCATTCCATCGAGGTCAAAGGTGACAATTTGACCCTAGCTGCCCCCCATAAAGAACCAATTGTTCTTTCAAAACTTGTTAGAAGAAGGGAATCCACCCCCACCCCCCCACCACAAAAAAAAAAAAAAAAAAAAAACCTTCATATTCTCCTTAGTAGCAAACTTAACATCCTTGTCAATCTCTACTCCACTTGGAATCCAGTGGTCAGGCTTATTGAAAAGAAGAAAGTAGGTGCTCGTCTGGTCGGACTACCTCAATATGTAAAGATGCCTAATTTCGTGAGGTGTAAGAGCCGGCAATCCTAGTCGGTGCCATATATGCCATAAGGACATCTAGATCCTGTAACTATTTGGGGCTAGCTAAGTTGAAGAAATATGGGCCTCGGTAAGAAAGAGGAAGATGAAAGGTTGAAGGGGAAAAGTTACTCTGCAACTTAACATTGCCCTATAAATAGCCATCATCCCGAGTGGGGGATTCCACATCGCTTTGTCCCCAATAGGAGTCAGCTAAACAATATCCCTGGGGAGATCAAATCTGCCTATATATTGATAAATCTCCCTCCCACCGATCACGTTCATCTTGACATCATAGGCACTTGGCTTATGCGCAGAGAAATGTATACTGCTCGCCTTATGCTTTTCATCTACCGAATGAGATCTGATCCGGAGCTCCCAAGGAAGAACTTCCCTAATCCCTCAACAATGACTAGAATGCTTAGCTCTCATCATTGGTGGATTAACGTGACTGCAAGTAGAAACAAAAAGGTTAGATTGAGCGTTATCAGAATCACAGTTAAATGTGGGAATCTTATCAGAATTAGGGTTCAAGTGGGAGATTTCATTGGAATCATGATTAAAAATAGGGACCTCATTATAATCAGGATTCAAGATGGGGGACTCATCAAAATCAGGATTAAATGTAGGAATTTCATGGCCAAGCCCCGAAACATCAGTGGCCAAAAAATGAGGTTGATCAGACGGCTGAGTTTCCAACAACTTGTAAATACGCTCTGCGGTAAAAGTGTTATGTCGCTCCATTGAAATCATCATGCTAACAAAAAGACGATGCCTAGCCTTAGGGTCCATGAGAACTAACCTTAGAAAAGCACTTGATAGCTCTAACATAATGAACCACGAGCGGAATCAATGGTAAGAAAGGTTAATTATCTGGGGTTGTAGATCCTAGGTCTTAGGTGAGGTTGCAGAAGTTTGAGAGAAATGACTATAGATTCAGGGCTTCAGATGATGGAGTTGCGGAGGTTTCTAGAGTTGCAAAAGTTTGAGAAGATCGAGAAGATTGAAGATTATGGGTTTGTGGGTTTGTTTAGTATTAACCAAGAACTTGAGAAAAGAAAGTAAATAAAAGAAAAAACTAAATCGTTTTGAAAAGCTTAAATATTTGCGAGATCTCGGTTTTTGAAAATCAAAACCCTAGGCAACGTCACAAAAGAGCGGGAAGAAAAAGCAACGCGAACGATGACGTGCATGTCAGTACAAGGTCATGTCCCATAAATTCTCTCTGACACACCTACCCACGTGAGAACATGTGGCAAGACATAAAGACTTTGAACTGCCAAACGTCGCCATCGAAAGATATCGATCAGTGGAATGATCAAATATATGCGGACACCATTAAAGCATGTCATTAATATTTTGAATTAATAAGGAGCCATAATTACCACATTTATGGGGGAAATGACAACATTCAAAGGGAATCTTTTAACACCCCTCCAAGCGAAGAGCTGACCAAGATAGATGTAGCCTAATCGGGTGGAAGGTGAGTAAGGTTTTACAAACCTTTCACCGAGTAAGGTTTTAAAAATCTTTTACCATGTAAGGTTTTAAATACCTTACGCCAAGGATCAATCAAGGCGAACACAGTTCATTCAAGGTAAATATTGAAGAGAAAGATACTCGGCTTAGATATTTAAAGGGGGTATTGTTGTACGTAATATTTATTGAGAACGACACGTCACTTAAATAGACAGAGATTGGGACCAATCATGCCACATAAGCAAAAGTCTAGAGATTAGTCAAATAGCCTGTTAACAAGCAAACTCATTGCAAGCAGAGCCTTTATGAAACGTCAGACGAGACTAGCCTTGCCAAATAAGGACTTCACTTGATCGGCTCTGCTCAGCTAAGATAGGAAAAACCCATATTAGGGTTTCCTCCACGCATAAAACAACCGAAATAGGCAATTACAAATCAACTAATACACAACCACCAGAAGGAGTCCAACAAGGAAACAGGTAGATCTTCTTCGAAACATTAGGAATCCTAAACAGATTTAGAATCAATTGCACTAAACACATGACGACACCAAATAAGAAAAGAGTCATAAATCCATCTCTATAATCTTCTACTTGTACGCCACAGTTTAAACCTTATAGGAACCATATAAATACACCTATAAAAGGCATTGTAAGGACACGTGAAAAATCTTACGAGGAAGAGAGAATAGAGTGTGTAACATCAATTTACAAAATATTGGATTTGATTCTCTGTCGCTAAGCGACGATCCATGGATGTTTCTTCGATTACTGGAGTTTTACCATGTAATCTATTCTCTTTTACATTCTTGCTTTCATTACGTTCATCTTGTAGGTTTCATTAACAAAAAACCATTTACCGGCTAACTTCCAAGAAATCACTGTCAACACAACCCAATGCCTACTCTCAGAGATCTCCCAAGTGTTTGCTCAATTCAACACACACAATAACGAGTTATTATGATATATTTATACTAGTTACAGGGAGTTTAAACCTACAAGAAAATCCATCTCCTATGCGTACAAGACTTTCTTATTTCACATAAATACTATTTCCTTTTATGCACAAGTCTTCTTATTCCGTGGAAAGAGAAATCTTTTTTCTTTAAGCACAACAACTTCCAAAAGAATTACTTTCCTTTTCCTTTTCCGCTGAAGATTTCTCATTCCATGCATGCTTATGATTGACTATGGTTCAGGTTGCAGTTGGCCATCCACTCCTTATACCGTATTGAAGTCACCAGAATTGACCGTTAAAAAAACCGCAGTCCATGTGCCACGTCTTAAGGAAACTGATGTCTTTAACCACAGTGCCTTTGACAGTGTTCTTCACTAGAACATGACTGCTGTAGGAACTGCTGTCCATTACACATCGCTTTTTCACTGGAATTGGACCGATGTGCAATTGCACAGTGCAAGGCACATCGGTTTTCACACAACCTCATTTCTCAATTTGTCTTCAATCTTCAAGCATCCTTCAAACACGATCTTATACTTCCAAACATTCTCAGGTTTCTTGGTAGTCTCCACATTGGTTGAATCATTATTCGGTAACCATTGGGAATACAAGCCATATCCAATAGGGATGCATAGTGCATATGATTCACCGAAGATCCTCTCCATCTTAAGAATGCTCATCTTTAGTGCGATGTAAATATCAAGAGTTAAGAATTATGCACTAAATATCAAAAACAAAATTGCTATATATTTCGTGCAATTGCCATTATTTAATTTATCGAAACATAAAATATTTCATGTTATCCTTATATGAGTTGTATGAGAGGTGCTAACCTCAACGCTTTAGGGGGGTGTATTCAATTAGGATTCATGAGGACATTTAAAAACATTATAAATCCTGGTATATTCAATTTGTAAATTTAAAGACTTTAAAATAGTCTATATGAATCCAGTGGTATTCAATTCAGATTTCTATGGACTTTTAAAGAATCCTTCTAAATTTGGGTGTATTGAATTGAAACTTTAAAAATATCTACAAGAATCAAGGTGTATTCAATTAGGACTAGATTTTAAAGGATTTTCTTAGGTCATGGATTTTGGTGGACTTGATAGTGAGAGGTATAAATATCAAAGTCCATAACAAGTCCAGCTATCTACCTAAAGATTTTCATTGGTCTCTACCATCGTTCAATTGGGACTTTCCAAAAATCTGCTACTCTTCCACAGGTTAGTACATCTTCTACTCTTCAACAGTGAATTTTTTCAATTTTTTTTCTACTCTTAGTACATCTTTTACTCTTCAACAGTGATTTTTTTCAATTTTTTTTTCTACTCTTTCACTTCTCCATAAGTTTTATCTATCAAAATCTCTTCTTTTTTTTCTCTCTGTAATTCATTATTTCTTGTTTACTATTTAGGGAATGGAGTGATTTCTTGTTTTGTTTTTTTTAGGTTTGTCATAGCTTTTGCTCTGTTCTTTTGTTGTGTTCCAAGAAATCACTAAAAGCTTTTGCTCTATGTAATTGTTCTTTTTCTGTGCTTTGTTGGCCTTGGTGTGGCTTTAATATAATCCAATGTTCAAAAAATACGATTTCGGTTTCTAGGGTTCATAGATTTCTATAAATCAATTTCATCAACACCTTATTAATAGCAACAAATTAGCACATACATGTACAAATTGTTAGTTTAAGCGATGAATTTGTTTATGGACGAACACAATTGATTGAAAAAACTTTGCTGGTTGTAAGCCTGAGTTGGAAAAAAAAAATTACTTACAATTTCTCCCTTGCTTACTTCTGGTGTTCTGCTTTGCCTTCCTCTTTCTTATCAAGACATAAGCTAAGGAAACAAGTACCAAGAACATAGTTATAGAAACAACAATAATTACAACGCTTCGAGAATTAACAGAAGTCAGAGTGAGGATATACTATGATGCACTAATCGCATGTCAAGCTTATACTATGATGCACTAATAGCATGTCAGAGTGAGGATGTCCTGTGCTATTGTAGGCTTGTAGCAATCACTTTGGAGTTAAGAAGAGTGTTTGGTGTACCTAGAAAAGTTTCTTTTGTTTCTTGGACAGCTACCGTTTGTTCTCTAAGATACGAAAACTTACCAAAGAGAAAGTAGTTTGTGATTAATTGGTATCAAATGCATAGTATGACAAAATTGTGGAATATTTCCCGCTTTACTGTTTGATTATTATTGAGAGGAATTAAAGTTGTTTAATTGTTCATGCCTAAAATAGCAGTAGAAGTAATATAAAGTTGTAGAGGAATTTAAGGAAAAGGTTTCGGTTGCGTTGTTTCTCTTTGAACTTATATTTACTTTTTTGAGATGAATTCCAAGCATTGAAGGAGAAGAGCATTCTAAGGAGCCTTTATTTTATTTTATTTCATTTTTTTCCCTTTTTCTTTGTTATCTAGTTTCACTTGTTCTCATCGTTACCTCCATATCAGAAACATGTGCATATACAATACATAGTTATTAGAAGCTGGATCCAAATACTGTCAAATGATTTTTATAGATTTTTATTATTGATAATTATAATGATGCTCTTGCTGTTCACAAGTGACAAGAAAAAATTCAGAAATGAAGTAATGATGAGAAGCAGAGTGTTGACACTTGACACTGCTTAATATGTGTAAACATAGTACACAACCATCTAATATATTTGGGTTTTGCCAATTCTCTCTTCTCTATGAAAGAATATCTGAATACGATATCTATTTATTATTGTTATTATTATTTTTTTTTTGAAAGAAACTGGAAAGCATTAACAAGAAGGGATGGTTTTTAGCCAAAGTTTCTCCTCCACTGAGGAGGCCGCCAAGGAAGCCAAGATGTGAGCCAAACTATTGCCACTCTGGGGAATAGCTTGGCAAAAAGCTACACCTAACTCCTGAAACAGGGCTCTAATATCATTGATTACAAAGATAGCATCACAAAGAGAAGAAGAATGAGAATTCAGAACTGATGCTACTGTAGAGGCGTCAACTTCAACCAGATTAATGAGGAGATTATGTTGTTTGGCCATAAGGAGACCTTCCCTCAAAGCAAGAAACTCACTAATATTAGCTGAGAAATTGCTTGTAATGCGCTTAGACACCGCCACCACAATTATGCCATTGCTGTCTCTGACCACAGCACTCACGCCAATGAAAGAGGTCTCAGCCGGAACAGATACATCAGTGTTGAGTTTTAGGGAACCACATGGATGATGCAGCCAATCTGTAGACATAAGCGCAGATATGGACTGGGGGTGAGAGGTTAAGACATGGTGGGAGTTCTGAAATTCAGCCAGAATACCACTAGCCCACCACACTGGCTCATCTGGATTCATCACTCTTCTGCCAGACCACAAGGCATTTCGGTTCTCCTAAATGCTCTAGAGAAAAACAAAAAAATTGCCCCAGGTCATCCTTTCCAATTATGGATAGCAAACCTATAAGAACATCTAAAACAGAGAGTTCCTTGAAACAAACAAACCAAGAATCAAATTTTGTCATTCCCCAAACTTTCCAAGAATTTTTGCACCATAACAAAGCATGAGAGATAGATTCCAGGATCGCACCACATGATCTACAAGAGGCATTAGACACTACTTTTCTCAACCATAAATTATGCATAACAGGGATAGCATTGAGGCATGCCCTCCACATGAAATTTTTTATTTTTGGAGGGATATTAAGGTTCATGATAAAGCCAAAATTGGTATGCTTTTGGCCCTCATTTTTGATTCTTTTCATTTGATTCTTAGGCATTTCCCTGTGTTTAATGTTGTTAAAATGAGTGTTACAGGTTTTATCAGGTTTCGAGAGCAATTGAGATGAAGTGGAGGACTTATGTGAAAAATGCCTCACAAATGGGAAGAAACAGGGCATTTTCGCCACTTAGACATGAGGAGGTCGCTACATGGGCACCATGGCGAAAGAGGATTCTCCAAGCCATCAGAAGATCGCCATTTGGGCGCCACTTGGTCGCCATGGCGACAGAAGGACTCCAAAAGAATCAGGTGGGTCGCCACTTGGGGTCGCCATGGCAACCACCCTTGCAAGTGGCAACCTCTTTCAAATAAGGCAAGGTTGCCACTTATGGTCGCCATGGCGACCTTGATGCTGCAAGTGGCGACCTCTTCACACTTTGCAGGGTCGCCAATTATAGTCGCCATGGCGACCTCGAGATGCAAGTGGTGACCTCTATACAAATTGCACTTGGACGCCACTTGCTAGATGGCGAAAATGATGGTTCTCATAGCAACCTTAGCATCTAACCGTTTTACGCACCCAGGGTCGCCATAGCGACGAAACTGCGAACTAGGCGCCACATCAGCGAATCAAGCAGTTATCAGTACAAGTCCAAGAGTGTGTATAAATAGAACATCCATTCATTTTCAAAGGCATCCGATTTCTGAGAAAGAGAAAAGAGAATACATCTTTGAGATCTAGCTCTTCATCCATGGCACACCATTCATCATCGTCCATTTCTCTCCTTGAACTCATCTAATCCATCCAAATCTCAACATAAAGCCTTGATTCCTTCCCTACATCATTCCTCATCCCACCATTTCTCCACCAAAATCCTTAGTCACTCTCCACCAAAACACCCACATTCCAAGACATATCCTCTACTTCCATTCCTTGCATCTAGGAGCATAGAGGAGAAGAAGGATCAAGCTTAAAGAAGGTGACCCAAGGGTTATTTCCTTACTATTTACTTCTTTTCATTTATTGCAAATATGTGTAACTAAACCCCTAATCTAGGGGATAGATTTGAGGATCAATTGGTTGTGGGTTTAGCTTAGCTTGTAATGAATCTCTTATGTGTTCTATTCATTCAAATTAATTAGATTCCATTCATTATAATTGACTTGTATATCACTTGTTAATTGCAATCTTGAGTGGAGTAATTTGTTATATATTCATATGTGGATTGACACTCCTTGTGTGATTGAGAACCCATTGGATAGGATAGATTAATGGTGGGTATATCAACCCCACTAATCTAAGCCTCTAAGTGGTTAACATAATGAGATTGGTACATTAAAGTAGCTAGTCAGCTTACCCGCATTCAATTGTTAATCGATCTATTCCTTATCTATCTTATTAATTGATTTTATCACTATTCTTATCAAGGTGTTGAGTATTCTATTTTTCATAACATTTTTGTGTATTTTCATTTTAGTAGTTAGTATTGGTGGTTTTAGAAACCACACATCTATCAAACACTATGATTTATTTTCTTGTTCAAAGATTAGTCAATTTATCTAATTAACACTCCATTCCCTGTGGAACGAACTTGCTCACTATTTTGCTATCAAATCACATTTTAAAAGGATTAAGTGGCTTAACAGAGTTTTCAAGAATCAACCAAAAACTATATTATTTTGTTGAGTACACAAACGACCTTATCAGTTCCACAA
Organism: Acer campestre; assembly: GCA_954870605.1. NCBI lineage: Eukaryota > Viridiplantae > Streptophyta > Magnoliopsida > Sapindales > Sapindaceae > Acer > Acer campestre. Next base: position 34,308,468 of record OX940801.1, read on the forward strand.
GGTACACCACCATTTATGAACAGCGGACCAATTTGAAGGAGATGAATGGATTTTTTTCATTGGGAGCCACTTGATACCCACTTTTCACAAGCTATTGACCATTTTTGTCATGATGTCAGGCTAAACAGTCTTGACCACCAAAAAAACTAATAGGGATCTTGGAGATTACCTCATAATTTGTTGGGAGAAAGGTACTGTGTAGCTTTTCAAAGTCCCAACAGTGACAGTCAATATCTATAAAATCAGACACTCTCAATTCTGGGTCAAAACAGGGCGAAATAGGCTTAAAGGTGGTAGGCCTGGGCAGCCACAGATCAGAAAAGGCCAGAATATCAACACCATTACCCATTTTCCAACGTAGCCCCTTAACAAGGAGAGATTTTCCTAATTGTCAACTTTTCTTTTTAAGTTTACGTATACCCCTTTAGAGACATTTGAATTACATCTTGTTTTTTGATGTTATTATCATTTATAAATCTATGGATCAATTGAATATATAGTAACATTACAAATGGGAGATGCACAAGAAGGGAATAGAAAAGGAAATGCCAGGACTGATTATAGCAATTGGTCCATTGAAGAGAGCAAAATGTTGTTACTACTCATGGTTGATGCTGCATCTCGTGGATGGTGTGATGCGAACGGCATGCTTAGCAAGGCAATTGTAGAAAGCAAGATACTTCCAGTACTTAATGAAAAACTTGGGCGCCAAAAAACTAATAACAATAACATAAGTCGGTTAAAATTCTTTAAGAGAGAATATCAAAAATATTCTCAGCTTATGCGTCATAGCTCTGGGTTTGGGTGGGATGCAACCACAAAGAAGTTCACTGCTCCTGAAGAAGTTTGGGAAGATTACTTTAAGGTTAGGTTTTTAACTTCTCTCAAATGTATTATGTCTGGTAAATTGAGATGGGAATGCAACTACTACTGAGAAAAATTCATTAGGATTAGTTGATGAAACTGATGCAAGAACTTTTGGTGTCGAAGATAGACAAACCGCATTAGATGACTTTGTATATGATGAGACTAATGAGGCCCTTGTAACAAATCAGAATGAACCATCATACCAACCTCCACCACTTGGACAATCTTCTTCACCTTTACCCTTTCTGACCACACTAGTTCATAAGTTCACCCAGTTAGCACAAGTCAAAAGAAATGAACTAGAACTGACAATGAAGGGAACAGTTGCTCAGCTGAGACCAACCATAAAGTTGTGATTATGGAGAAAATTTCTCTTAGCATTGGTTCCATTCCCGCTGACTTTCGGGGAGTACATAGCCTACTGGAGAAACGGGAAAAAGATAGAGAGAAAAGTGAGATGGAGAAAAGGGAAAAAGAGAGACAAAACTGTATATGAGATGCTATCAAAGAGACTCCAAATTTGGATGAACGTCCTTGTTACAAAGTGGCTGCATTGCTTACTAATAAAACAAAAAAGGAAGCATTTTTGAAAATGTCACCCGAGGAGTGCTCAAACTGGATCATCTACAATTTGGAACGAGTGGTTATTTCGATCATGATACATCACGCTTTATTGGAAATTTCTTTTGTTTATCAACATTTTGGTTTATTTCATTTGGTTAGTTAATTGGTATAATACATTTTTTGTTTAAATATGCAATGTATTATTTTGGTACTGATTTTGATTTGTCAATTAGTATTATTTATAGTTTTTTATACTATTGTGTGAATGAAAGATTTGCTTCATTTTGGATTCATATATTTGTTTATAAAATGAGATATTTGCTTCATTTTAATTCATATTTTTTAATTCATATTATAGTTTGTTTTAAGTAGTTTAGTTTGTAACTTGATAATGCTTTTATTAGGTGGCTAGTTGTTCGTTTATATAATGTCTCAATCAAACATAATCAAACATGTATGGAGAGAATGAATTACAGAAGACGAAATTGAGGGAGAGGAAATCGATGAAGATGAAGAATTTTACGAAATCATTAAGCATTTGTTGATGACAATTCAAGTTGTAGTCCATGTGCTAAATGAGTTTATGATTGTCATGAGCGAGCAACATGTTGAACATCCATTAACTCGGCGACAGATTACAACAAAAGGATTAAATTATATACATAATGTTTTGAATCAAGATCCTGAACATTTTCAACAGAGGTATAGAATGTATCCTGATGTGTTCAGAAAGTTATGCAATATTCTTAGAGAAAAAACACTCTTACAAAATACAATATTCATTTGTGTAGAAGAAATGCTTGCAATATTTTTGCTCATTGTTGGCCACAATAATGGATATTGTGATGCAGTAGCATTGGATTACATGGCATTGGAATATATTAAGGGGTGGGATCGGAAAAAGACCAAGAAGAAAGGCCAAGCGACGGAGTCGGAATGACGTGAAACTTTCACAGTTAATGCATTTCAGCTGTTGAGGTATGCCCTTTTTTAGCCGAATTCCACCGTTTAGGTCCCGAAAATGCCGTTTTTGCCATTTTAAGAAAGTTTCGTTTTTATAATAAATTGAGATTTCCAAGTCCGAATTGACTTCTGTCAATTTCAGTTTTCTTAGGATTCTCAGTAGTAGTAATTTCCACTTAAATACCAATTTTTCCCTTTTTAGTAATTTTCGTGATTTTTGTAATTAGGCTCGTTTTTCTTGTTTTGTAAGGAATATGATTAGGGTTAGGATTTCTTTGCTTTAAATAATCATGTAAGCTGAAAGGCAATTCGGTTTTTGATTTATAAAATTTAGAGTTTCTCTAATTATCTCCCAATTTCGGTATTCCTTGTGAATCAACAAACTTGAAGCCTAATCTTCCGGTATTCGTGTGTGAATCAACGGAACTTTAGTAGGTTGTTTTCGATTTGTTTCTTGTAGGTTTTTCTCGACAGAGCTTCCGCTACATCATATTGTCTAGTACACGACACATTCGGCACATCACACTTCACAGCTAGTATAAATTTTAATAAAGTTTTGAAGGCCTTGAACACAATAGCAGTAGATATGCTAGCCAAGCTTGGATCATTGCCATATAAACTAAAGGAAAGTACAAGGTTTTACCCTTACTTTGAGGTAAATGTATGCCCTGAGCTTTTATTTGAATCAAAATATAAAGCTATGGATTTATTTCAGGATTTTATCGGAGGTATTGATGGCTCACATATTCCAGCAATGATAACAAGATGTGATGTAAGTAGTTATCGTAATCGTCACGGAACAATATCTCAAAATATATTAGCAGCTTGTAATTTCGATTTGGAATTCATGTATGTCCTTAGTGGGTAGGAGGGTTCAGCTCATGATTCCAAACTACTAACTGATGCTTTAACAAGGAGGATGAATGCACTTAAAGTGCCGCAAAGTTCGTATTTATCTTTCTTTTAAAAAATAAAAAATAAATAAATAAATAAATAAAAAAACTTTACATTAGGCCGTACGTTGCATGCAAAGTATTTGCATTGTATTTTTTTTTTCGATAAAAGTATTTGCATTGTATTATTAGGTAAATATTACTTAGTGGATTGTGGATTTCCAAACCGATGCCAATTTTTGGCTCTGTTTCGAGGTGTTCAATATCATCTCCAGGAGTTTGGTGGTCAAGGACGTGACTCTACAAATGAAGTTGAGTTGTTCAATCTCCGTCATGCTTCTTTGAGGAATGTCATTGAGAGGATATTTGGTATATTCAAATCATGATTCGCAATTTTCAAGACTGCACCTCCATTCCTGTTTAGGAAACAAACAGAGCTTGTATCAGCTTGTGTGGACTACACAACTTTCTTCGAAAGGAGTGTAGATCTGACAAGTTTCCTATTGAACAAGATAATGAAGTGGATCTTGAACCAGTTAATGAAGTTGATCCTGAACTAGTTTTTCAAACGCAAGAACAACAATGAACTGAGGCTAATGAATGGAGAGATGCTATAACTTTGAATATGTGGATGGATGCAGGACATAATGATAACAATGAGAATCAATGAAGATGAGTTATGAATGCGAATATATATATATATTTTTTGAAATTGACAAAGTGTGTCGGGATTTATCCAAACTTACCGAGATCAAACATTCTATCATTGTAAGCACATGTTAAGGTTTAAGAGTGTTTTGTGAAAAAAATTGCTTTTATTTTGAATAAAACTTTCTGGAACATACAATCTGTGTAAATTCTTCTTCTACAATGTACTTGTCAAATCTATTTTTATAAATCATACAAAAGCATGGAGATGTTTGACTGAAAATGTAAGATGGATTATAAATGAATAATTGCGTATATTTCAACAAAATTTTATCCAATCACAACACTAATTATCGAAGTTCAACTACATATAGTGAATGGCCTCATAAGATTACAACAAAAATGAACCAGATAATTATAACTTCAGGCCATGTAAATTTCTCGACCTCTTCAATTCTTCTTGGATTTTTTACCTTCGTCGATTTTTTTCTTTCACTCCTTGAGAAGATCAACATGAGCTTTCTTCTTTTCTTGTCATTTCTGAATAACATTAGAAAGACGTTAATAAAACATACCAGGTTGCACATGAAAATTATTAAAGCAAAAGTAGCCTGAAATCAATGAAACAAATAGCATTCAGTACAAAATTTAAGTCCACAAATATTAAAATGAAGTAAACTGATGTGAGATACCAAAATTCCTAAATTCTAACCAAAGGGCATAAATTCAATAAGATACCAATAACAATAAATTATATTTGAAGGTGCCAAAAATAGGATGGACGGCACAATCATATTATAATGAACGTATACAAGAGAACCACCTCAACTACAACCTACATCTAACCAATCTAGATAATCAAGAAAGGATCAGTAGCAAAGTTTGGCATACTGATCACAAAAAAGAATATTATACATGGAAGCTTATGAAAATGTTTTACCACTATCAAGACATCTCACTAGGAAATACTGTTCGACAAACATATAAGAATTATCCTGATTTGCAAATTTCCCAAAGATAGATAAAGACAGAGTGTTGGAGACAAATAATTATATTATATCTCTATGTAGCACATAATAGCATGTCAAAGAAGAAAGCATCTCATTAGAGCCAACAAAGTTACCTTCATAGCTTCATAAAGCCCTCTCTTTTTATATGTTAGAGATAACAAATCCATGAAAGTCCATGAATGTCTAAACAAATCCATAAAAATCTAAGATAGATGTCTAAACAAATCCATAAAATTCCATACGGATTTATAAAAGTCTGTAGACCCCTCCCCCCTCTTAATGTTTAATTTAATATGGTTTTGAGTCGGATGAACTTTTTTAGGTCTAATGAAAATTTTACCTACCTTTTCAACTATATAGGCCTTTTAGACTATAATTCGATGTCTATATTTGAGAAAATATTCACTTATTATAACATGTTTATCTATAATTCAACGACTCAAAGTATTAGGAAAAAATTATTAACTTACTAATATAAACGGAAGTCCAAATATTCCATGATACATTCCATCTTAATTCAAAATACAGTCCATAATAAAAATATTGTACATTCCATCGTTGGTGAGTCGCGAGTGACAGTAATGGCTTGACAAGGTGTGTTCAATGAGAGAGAGAGATTTCGGCTATGTGTGATACTACAGTGTGAGATTGTGAGAGTCCGAGAGATATGTGTTGATTTTACGGTTTGTGGTGAGTGCGAGAGATGTGTTGATTCTAGGGTTTGGTCAAATTAATTAGTATTATTCTATTTATATTTTTGTTTATATATATGTACATAGAGATAGAGGTTCTCTCATAAGGGATCTCTTATTTTAAAATAAAGTAAGAACCTTCATAAAATCTATTGATTTGAATGAATTTTGATCTGAATATTTTTATGGATCGTAAGTTCAATGAAATCTATTTGTAAACAAAATTTAAAAAATCTTCAAGCTCTACAACTATATATATATATATATTTTTCATTTTTCTATTTTTCACCCTTTTCCAATGCTTCATATTTAACAAAATCAGGAAAAAATAGTTCCATTACTTGAAAAATTTTCAAATTTTGCATATAAGTAGATTTCATTACACTTATCATCCACAAAAAAATTCATATCAAAATTCTATCAAATCGATGGATTTCATGGAGGTCTTTACTTTATGTTATAAGGGATCCTTTATATATATGGGTTAATTGCACAAACATACCCTCTATTTATCTAATAAAGCAAATTTTCAAACAAATTCCCTATTCAAACACAGACATACCCTACTGTTAAAGTCAAACTGTTAACTTTAATGGTTGACCTATAAAATCTTTGAGAAGACAAATTTACCTCTGCCACATTATCTAAAATTTATTTATTAAAACAATTAAATTAGTTTTTAATAATAAAAAAAAATTCCCATCTTCAACATCATCACCACCATCACCTTCATATCAACATCATCACCTTTGTAGGGGGTCGACCTACAATCGATATGGATCGGGTCGATGTTGAATTAGGCCCAAAGCAACTTGGATAGGTCCGTTTAAGAGATGTAGCCGATAAGTTGATTTGCCTGCAAATGAACTTGGTCGATCGCCAAGTAACCTGCAAGAAACGAATAAAAACAGAAAAAGTAGATAACCAATAAAAAATAGCAAAGAGAGTGATTTAGATCGTTAGCCTTAGGTATGCTTGGGCTGAGCAATGGTTGTGATGATCGTGAACATTGGATACCGGTGACTGTGATTCTCACAGGCAGAGTTTCAGTACGCTTTAGTAAGCTTGTTTTCTATATCCTCCTCTTGGAAGAAATGCCTTGCTATATATAGGCCAAGCCAGGTTACCGTTCGAAATGAGTTGATGAAATCATGGGCTGATTGTGGACGTGATTCTCGGAGAGATTTTCTCCCCCAGAATCTCGCTACTTAACACTCATGGCTGACTTGGTCTTCAGACGACCAAATCAATCTGTTGCAATTCCTGCTGGGCTATCTCAAGTTTGGGCCAAGGTAACATAAGTCTGGGCTTTGCTCCTTTGGGCCTATGGGCCATTTTTAGCTACCACAACCTTCATCCCCAACCAACAACAAAATACTAATCAGCTAAAATCATTCATTAAAAAAAAGGGAGCACATCTACCGGATAAAATCATTCAAATAAAACTAAAAAAATAAAAAAAATGGCAACAAAATTTAACAATAATATAAAAAAAAATGACGAAACAGCGATAATTAAAAAGATCACCAAATGAAAAAAAAAAAAAAAAAACTAAATAATATTTTAAAATTGAAAAGAAAAAAAAAAAAAATTTCAAAGGAGATTTAGCCAGGTTGCCTTGTTTATGTACAAATTTTCTTCTTCATCTTAGTAAAGAAAAATGCAGACACCACACAGCACACCACACCCAAATCATCCCATTTTCAAACATCCCAACTCGCAACAAAAATTATGGTTCCACCATCACCCCTATAGCCGTTGCGCCACCACACCACAACCACCACCGCGCCATCACTGCCGGCTCGGCACCACGACGACCACACCCTCTCCTCCATGGTCTCCATGACTCCATGTGGAGATCTCATCTGGGTGATCTCCATGCAGATTGCCCAGATCTCCAATTTTTTTGTTCAAAATTTTGTGGAGTTCACCCTATCAACGAAGATTTGGGCGATGGTGATAACCATGGAGATCGCTAAGGTGGCGTCCTGCAGCACGTTTTCAGTCTGTTTTTGTTTTTATTTTCCAAAAACGATTTCGAATTCGCGTCCTGTAAACCGTTTTTCATTTTATTTTCGAAATACAAAAACAAAATGAAAAACAAAAGCAGTGTTAAAAGTGGAAATTTTGAAAAACAAAAAAAAGTTGTTTTTGTTTTTGTTTTTGTTTTTCATTTGAAATGGATCCCATATCATTAATATCTATTTTATTTTAATAAAAAAAAAATTTCTTTTTTCTTTTTTTTTTCTCTTGAACCAGACCATATCAGCCCTTCATCTTCTCTCTCCTCCTTCATCTTCTTCTTCTTTCTCTTCTTCTTCTTCTTCTTCTTCTTCTTCTTCCTTCTTCTTCTTCTGCTGCCGCCGTCGTCGCTTGCCGCTGCTGCCACCGTCGTCGCTCGCCGCTGCTGCTGCCGCCGGTCGTCACTCGCCGCTGCTGCTCTCGCCGGTCGTCGCTCGCCGCAGTGCTGCCATCTTCTTCTTCTTCCTCTTCCTCCTTCTCTGCTCGCCGCCGTCCTCCTCCTCTTCTTCTTCTTCTTCTTCTTCTTCTTCTTCTTCTTCTTCTTCCTCCTCCACTCGCCGCCGATCGCTGCTTGCCGTCGCCGATCTGGTCTTCCTCTTCAGCTGGTCTTCTTCTTCTTCTTCTTCTTCTTCCTCTTTCTTCAACTGGTAAGTTTTGTTTAAATTATTAATTACATTAAAAAAAAATTGATTAATTATTTAATCAATTTGTTTGTAATTTTTATAATATTAAACAAAATGTAAAAATTGATATTTCAATTTTCGAAAGTTTTCAGTTATCCTACCAGACGCGTTTTTCCAGTTTTTATTTTCAAAATACGGAATCCAGTAAATGCTACCAGACGCGTATTCGGAATTCAAAAACAAAACCAAAAACAATGTTTTCATTTTTATTTTTATTTTCGAAAAACAAAAACAAAAAACGGCTTACAGGACGGGCCCTAAATCTCCAATTTTTTGATAGTGCTTTATGAGTAATGTTTTCTTTTTGAGGTGTAGTTTTGGTGATTGATTAGGACATGGGTTGAGTGACTAATGCCCGTAGTAAAGAAATTAGGAGTTTTGTTCTATGCTTTGTAGATGGGATATCTAGATTTTGGAAGAAGCCGAAAATTGAAATTGGGAGGGTTGTGCTATTGCTTTGTAGCAGATTTGTAGATGTGCAAGTGTGCAACTGTTATTTATTTTATTTTATTTTATTTTTGTTGAATGATTTTATCCGGTAGATGTGCTCCCTTTTTTTTTTAATGAATGATTTTAGTTGATTTGTATTTTGCTGTTGGTTGGGGATGAAGGTGATGATGTTGAAATGGGGATGAAGGTGATGTGGTGATGATGTTGAAGATGGGGATTTTTTATTATTATTAAAAACTAATTTTATTGTTTTAATAAATAAATAAATTTTTGATGATGTGTCAAGGGTAAACTTGTCTTTTCAAGGATTTTATTGGTCAACCGTTAAAGTTAATGGTTTGACTTTAACGGTAGGGTATGTTTGTGTTTGAATATGACATTTGTTTGAAAATTTGCTTTATTAGATAAATAAAGGGTATATTTGTGTAATTAACCCATATATATATTGGGTATAGATATTGACACCCAAAAATATGATAAGCGCACCCATATTTATAGTACACCCATGTCTAAAATTTAAAATTAAAATATTACTATAAGCACCCATCTTAATGCCAATAATACCCTTATTTAAATGAATATTTTCATTTTAATACAATTTATTTATAAACCCCCATAAGTTATTAACACACCCATCCTTTAGAGAGAGGTCATAGCAGACAACTGATCTCATATTGTTAAAATTTCTTTGCAGCCTTGGGAAGCTTTTCGTCCGGATGGGGCTATCATTTTTTCTGACATACTTAATAATGCAGAGAATGTGTGTTGTGATATTGACCAAACAAGCAGCAAACGTGTTATTCATTGAAATTCAATATTGTATGAGACATATAGATAATGCCCTGGAAAATTGTATGTTAATGCCTTGGAAAATAATGCAGCCTACGTGTGATGGAAAATGAGACTTATAGATATTTTATGATTTTATGCTCATTTGTTTCCTGAAGTTATTCTCTTAATTTAGGTCATGGATCAAGCTGCAGTGCTGGGTTTTATTGGAGCACCTTGGACTATCGCTACATACATAGTTGAAGCGGGTACAACTCGCACATATACAACAATTAAGAGTATGTGCCACATTTGGGTTACCATGAGCTCATGAGATTACAGAATATAAGAGAGAAAGTCATTCTATATACAAAATATATATATATATATATATAATTAAGGTTGAATTAGGGTTTGGGTTTTTTTTTTTTTTTTTTTTTTTTGGATAAAGTGATATAGATGAAGATATGAGTGTAATTAATGGGTGTAAATAGTATTTTGTTTATTTTTAATTAAACTAATTTGTCTTTATTGATAAATTCATATTGGGATATTTTTGTAATTAAATTTTTTATTAAAATATGGATGTGCTTATCATATTTATGAGTGTCAATATCGGCTCTTATATATATTATATACAACAATATTTATTAACTTAAATCAATATAAATCTAAAATTAAATATAATAATAAATCTTATATTTATTAAAAATATTTATTTATAATTAGTTTTAATAAATATATATATATATAATATTTACTCGGTTTATTTGGTTTTTAGCAAGGTAAAATCATTCATGACTCATTTAAACTCAGTTTTTATTTTTTTGAATCAGATTAACTTGTCTCAACAAGGTGTCTTGACTCGAAATTTTTTATTAAGTTTATCTTGGATAGTAAAACCATATGCACCCCTAATTTTACTGTTGGTCACGTAAGGAAAATGTGCAGAAGGAGAAAAAATAACTCCAACTAAATTGCCTGTCATGGATGTGATTTCTCCAAGGCTCCAATTAGACATGACCCGGTTCGGTTCCAACCGAGGAACCGAACCGGAACCGTGGCCCTGGAATTGGCTTTTCAATTTCGAAACCAAAACTGGATCGTGAAAAAGAAGCACCGGTTCGGTTTCGGTTTTGGAACAGGCGGTTCTAGTACCAAATATCTTCTTCTTCTTTTTTATTCATTGGAGACTCTCTCTCTCTTCCAAACTAGTCAAGCACCCACCACCACAAACCCAAAATCCACCACCACCTAAACTCAATCACACCCATCCACCGACCAGCGACCACCATGGTACCACCCCCAATCTTATATATATATATATATCTAAGCAAGAAGAAGAAGACAAACGAAGAAGCCGATGAAGATGAAGTAGAAAGAAGAAGAAGAAAGAAAAAAGAAGAAGATGATGATCGATCCAAGAAAAACAAAACCGAACTGTCGAAAAATCTAGGTTGATTTGGGAGAGAGAGAGAGAGATGAAGTTCCGGGTTAAGATGAAGATCTGGGTTGATTTAGGAAAATATGGGTTGGGTATCGATTTGGGATTAGGGAGTGGGGGACTAGGGGTTTTTTTTAAAATAAAATAAAATAAAAAATTGGAACCGAATTGTCAAAACTAGAACCTCACTCCTCCCTCCTCCCTCCTCCCTCAAAGAGGTTCCTATTCTGGTTACCCCGAAACCGGAACCGTCGATTTAGAACCAGGAACCAAACCGAATCGGAACCAGGGTCATGTTTATCTCAAATGTCTAAGTGGTCTTAGGTTAAAGATAGAAGAAATGTCAACCCAAAACAGGCATTTGACTTGGAGAGGTGACATCCACATTGCCTACCTTAAAAAAAGGTGCTTAAAACCCAAGTATTGGATACCTGAATACCTGGACGGGTATTTCTGGATGGATACACGAATTGCCTAGAACCGATTATGGATAGTGAAAATCAAATTTGGGTACTTGACTGCGTCTAGGTATACCGAGACTCAGCCCTGGTCCGTGTTTTTACCATCCCTATATTTGGGGTTTGATTAATGTGTAATGAAAAGGACCAACATAAACTTGCTCCAAAACCCTTTTTAAAATAAATAAATAAATAAAAATTCGACAATATATCTAAATATGATCCTGAGGTTCTCTCAATCAGTCATGAAAATATAACAGAAACCATCCCATACAAGTACAAAATAAAACAAAATCAGAATACACCAAATTTCATGATCTATGACCAGCCAAAAACATAATCAAGAACATAAACGAGTGCCAAGGAGAACGGGTAAAGGATATAGGCCACCGAACATGTCCAGAGTGGGAAGCGGGTTCGGAAACTGGCAAAGCCACCCATCACTAAGCAAACAATTAGAATTACGAGCACTTCAGCTGAGAAGTCCCATGTTAAATCTCTCACGTAGACAAGACCTAAGAATACCGATAGGCAAAGCACGTTGTTCATCGTTACGGCCCCATATAGCTGCACACAAGACATCAGATATGAGATATAGTATAACAAACTCTACAGCTATTGGTTTGATTCTAAAGATCAATTGCAACACTCTTACTTGGATCTGTTAATAGACTGGCTGGCAAGGTTTAAAAGTGCAATAACCAAAAGCACTCGTAATTGCCTTACGGGCCATTGCTTTATGTGATTGATTATAAACTTTCTACTAAAACGGGATACGGAAAAAGGAGGTTGAAATGAGAAACAAACCTCAGAATATGTTAATGACGCAGTTCTGATCTTCTTACGGCTGGCAAATATAATAGCTGACACTGCTTCGCTTGAGTTGGTTGCCAAAGGCAGAGCAATGAATGAGATGAAGAATGTAGGGATACTTGTTGCATCTGAGAAATTATCAACAGCATCTACGAGAGGATCAGCGAATGCAGCAGCAATAATGGCTCCCAACAACAGCATCATTCCTGCTTTAAAGGAGATCCACTTGGGGTTTTCAACATCATCTACAATCTCGTCACTCTGAACCTCCGCTCCCAACAAAGCATGCTCGTGCTTTGTTTGCTGCACATGATTCACAACATGTCAGTCAGTCTTGACAGTACTAAAAAGCTATACAGGTAGAATGGCATGCTCGTGCTTTGTTTGCTGCACATGATTTACAACATGTCAGTCAGTCTTGACAGTACTAAAAAGCTATACAGGTAGAATGCAGTCATGATTGCACAACTCACCTCATGATAATCATCAAGAACCTTAATTGTCTGAGCACCAGCATCAGCAGATCCAGGTCTACCTCCCTTTGCCACGTTAAGCCATTTACTGACAGCAGCGATAAACTCATCTATATCTATAAGAGAATCATGTGACGTATCAAAATCTGTCAGTATCTTTTCCACAGCATCATCCTGATCCAAGTCTATTTCATCAAACCGAATTCCTATGATCAACGCCTTCAACTCAGAAGCTGAAAGCTGAGAATCTTTATTCTGATCAATTGCATCAAACAATCTGTGAAAATAAAGAGTAATTATGAGCATTTGACAAGTTGGCAGGAAGTAAGAAGGAAACAAAATAAAATATTTTATGAGGTGGGAGGAGGGAATATGTAAAGGGCAAAGTTTCAAAGGAACAAAAACTAACTTTTTTATTACTTCAATGTTAAGTTCTCCTTCATCATTAAGCAGCCTTCCCAAAGCATGCTGTTTTAGATGTTTCAGAATTCCTGATACTACATGCTTGTGCTCTGCATAAGCAATTCGTCTCCTTTGAATCGTAGGCTGAAAGACCTGCAAATTCCATTTATAGCGTTCAACATTTAGGCTACTATATAGGATATTCCGATTAATTATATGCAGAGGAAAAACTGTTGAGAAAACAATGCAATGAAGAATTCCCCTCTATAATAAACCATATTATGTGAGATCAAAGATAGTTTGATCTCACATAATATTATATCAATGATATAGAATTCGAATTGATAGTCTAATAAATGAATACGTCAAAACAAAAAAAAAAAATTTAATAAATTGCACTGCACTGTAATTGTTGTTATGAAGATGTAGATTACCTGGTATACGCAATAAGAAATCAACATTGAGACAGATACAATAAGTGCAATTAAAACAGCCAAGCGTCTTGCTGAGCTTGAACTTAGAAGTTGTGGCAGTTGAACAATAATAAATGGGATAATCGATATAGCCATTATCCTTGCGGCATAGCAAGTCCAAATATCAGTACTAACGCCAGAACCTGCAATTGTTTTGATTAGAAATGCACACACCAATTTAAACTAAAAGCAAGTATGTTTTAAGCAACAGTTTCACCAAAGACAATTATATTTCTCCAAAGCAATAGTTAAGCATGTCACGACCGCTATATCCCTCTCTTCTCCAACATCAACTCTCTGAAGCTATCTACAATAATAAGGATTGTCTCCATCTGTAGACTGTAGCTAGTAATTTTCCTCTTAAAATTAAATCACACATCATTCTGGCTTACATTTTATATTTTTCAGAAGCTGTAGTTAGTATAATGTTCTCTTTCTCTAATAAAAATAAGTAAAGCCTTTCATTTTTGAATTCAATATGGTGTTTTCAAGGTAAATGTCCATCGGCTGCTTCCAACCCTCATAAGTCAATATTAAATAGTGCAAATTGAAATTACACAGCAATTCTTCGGAGAGACAAATATATGAAAATTCCGAGTAGAGTAACATACCAGTTAAGTCAAATCCTTTTGTATCTTGGCCATCTACTGCAGCTAATTCCCTCAGGTCGCACTTGCCAACAATAACACAAGATCCCCATATTACTGTAATGAGCATTACAGTTGACCCGGCTAACAATCCCATTCCAACTGAGACCTGACTTTGAGCAACTTCTTTAGTTCCAGAAAGTCCAGATACTGTAAAAATAACAAAAGAATTATGCACAAACTGCATAACAGTCCTACAAAATACATTGTTGATTAGCCCCACAAGTCACAACAACAAAACCGGGGATAGGGTCCACATGAAAATAGCAACAACGGGTGCAGGTCCACAGTATGAGTTACTTTTGAAAAGAAGTCAATTTTTTTGTTTTCTTTTTCCCCAATTTCTTACTCCCTCTTTGTGAGCCGTAGAAATCAATGACCATGTACACTTTTTTTCAACTTAGACATGGTTTAAAACTAAAAAAAGCCAATTGTCAATAGGGCTGTGCTACATACAACCGGGGTTTGCGGCATCGCCGCGGTCCTGTAGTGCAAAAAATTGAAAAAACATGTGGGATCCGCGTATTAAATACATGAGGCCCGAGTGTTCTTTTTCTATTTTGCATTACAGGACCACGGCGGTGCCGCGACCCCGGTTGCACATATATTTACTCTTGTCAATAATGGTAGTGAATATGCGCCGTGACTGCCGTCCTCTATGAAACAGATATATAAATACTGATTTTATATGTAATTAACAAACTATTAAATTTCTGATGCAAAGAGTAGAAATCGCACCATTCCCAGAAAATAATTAATAAACCATATAGATCTAAAACTATCCCTACTCTCTGACAAAAACAAATACAATAATTGGTTCTTAAAAGGCACTGGAGTACAGATTCAATTAAAAAAAAAAAAAAAAAGCACTAGAAAACAGGTCCAATAATTTTTTTTTTTTTTTTTTAAAAAGCACTAGGATACATCAATCTGGATCCAAAACCAATCCCTTTTTCTTTTGATTGCTTGTAATTGTTCTAATTTTCTTAGAAAACAAACAGACCATAACGGTCTTCAATTAACGTTTAAATATCTCTTTCTTTCAAACTTCAAATTTACAACCCAGAAAAGAGTACAATAAGCGTTCCATATTTCAAATATCTGTTTTTCTTTTTCTTTTTCTTTTTCTTTTTTCCTTTTTCCTGCACTTTCTTTGAAACCAAACAGTGGCTTACGAGAGGGTCTTGGGTGCATCCAATGCACCATGTGGCAGCATCATGTTGGGAGATGCATGGCGCATCATGCTGCACCCAAGTTTTAGCCGAGGGCCCGAGGCTTACACTCTGTTCTGGGTAGTTATTTTGAAAGAAACAAAGAAAGTGGATACACTCATCAACCAAAACCAAAACCAAAACAAAACAGAGTACTAAAAACCGGGGACCAAAACAGAGGATACAACTTTTTTTTTCTTTTCCTACACTTTCTCACCAACCAATCAACAAAAATAAAAATAAAAAATAACTCTTACCAAGAATAAGCATAGCATCGGGAAGAGCACCGAGAATGGGAAGAAAAAGTCCTCCGATGACACCAGGGCCAAGAATCTGCAACAGGAGCTCACTGCCGCCAGACAAATAAGTGGCAGAGACGAACATGAGATACCCATAAGCGATAATCAAAAACAGGTTCCCCAAAACGGTGGTGGTGCAGGGCAAGAATCCATAAGTCTGCTCGCAGGTGGACTCTGCCTCTCCCGATAAAGAGAGAGGGTTGAGGCGGAGGTAGTTAGGGGTGTGAAGGCCATCGGAGATGAGATCGGAGGATGTGGGATCGAGGAGGGACCGGGAGTGGACGGCGGTGATTGTTATAACGCAGAGGAGGAGTGAGAGGACCGTGTTTGCCATCTTTGTTGGTTTTTGTGTCATTAGAAATATCATGACGTTTTAACTTAAAAGAATTTATAGTTTGTTAGATACTCGATATAATAGACCGGTACAGTCCGTGTTCTGGCCGCGGACAGCTTGACATACGTATCTCATTTTTTTAAATATCTTTTAAAAATTAAAAAAAATAAAGAAATACTAAAAATATCTTTTTCATTTGCGGATTTACCTTTTTTTATTGGCAATATCTATTAATTCCATGTTCCAAATTTTCATTTCCGTGTGGATTAAAAGTTAAAACTAGACAATCTATATTCTATACTTGAATATTTGGACAAACTATCTAACATTAATCTCACCATGTTTGGATGCCAAAATTAGTTTTCATTGTCTTATAAGATTTGAATTATAATGTTTATCCAGATAAATCCCAACCTTATACCGTTCAATGTGACTTAATGGTAAGAGAGTTTATTTAGTCGGTAATATTCCAAGTTGGAGTGACGGCAGCCTCATGTGATTTTTTTTATAAATAAAAAAATAATAAAAAAAAACTATTACAATTTTCTTAGTTTGGGATTAATCTTCCTGAATCCTGACTTAGATTTTATTAGAGTCATTTACCATCAAGGTAAATGAGATGATGGTTTTTGAAATACATAAAGAATGTAGCTTGAATCTATAATTTTACCAAGGAAAGGACTGCAGGATTTAGCAGCCGTTTCTTGCCTAGTTGCTTATTGTGTCAGAATGGTTCAAGAGGGCGGGTGACTCAGGTGAGAGTCAAGTTCTTGGATGATCGGAACCAATTCATCATGAGGAAGTAAGTTACATGAAGGGACCAGTGAGAGAGAAGCCAGTAGGTCTAACCCTGTCGTACAGTCATCATGAGGAACGTGAAGGGACCAGTGAGAGAGAAGCCAGTGTTGTGGCTGTTGTTTACTTAGCTAGCGAATGTCAAAAGTTTCAAGGTTTTCATCGTGAGGAACGTGAAGGGACCAGTGAGAGAGAAGCCAGTGTTGTGGCTGTTGTTTACTTAGCTAGTGAATGTCAAAAGTTTCAAGGTTTTTATCGACTTTGATTTTGAATTAAATGATAATACATTTATACTAGACATGTATGGGAATGGGGAGTTATTTAGCAAAAATCGTTTGCTGGAAATGGTATAAGATCTGTATTTTTTTTTTTTTTATTTTTTTTTTTTTTTTTTTTGATAAGGAGGTATAAGATCTGTATGATATAACTTTTTATTTAACAATTTAACACTTGAGACTTTTTATTATTATTTTATGTTATTTAAATCAAAAAAATAATTCAAAAAAGATGAATTGTGGTTCCCTATATTTCAACTTTCAAGGCTCTCTGTTGAACTTTCCATATCATTTTGCCAAATCTTGAATGTTCGGGTATGGCTTTCCATACTATCATTTCCATGTCAAGTGTACCACTTAAAAGCCCTGCCCTGCCGTATAGAAACGAAACTCTATTAGTGAAACATCTACCCGAAAATTCTACTATAAAAGTCATTATAAACCTACATTATTCTATTATAATGATTAATATATAAACAAATAAGAATTAACCTTAATGCATCTCTAATGCAAAAATGGTTTGCATACCAATAATCGTTGACATGATAACAATGTCAAGAAACTTATTTCCTATGTAGTATAAAAATAGACTTGATAAACAATCAACTCAAAATTTTGTCTACAATGTTTTTGTCTAAAACATAATTTTTTTAATGATGTGTCCATTTTTTTTCCTAATTTATTTTTTATTTTATTTTCTTACAAAAAATTAATGAAAAATTAATGTCAGTTTTAAATACTTGTTGAGTCAACCGAAAAAATAGTTGTACAAAAGACCGTCTGAAAGTAGATGTTTTTCCTGTTTTATTTTTTATATTATTTTCTTATCAAAAATAAATGAAAAATTAATATCAGTTTTAAATACTTGCTGAGTTAACCAAAAAAATAGTTGTGCAACAGACTGGCTGAAAGTAGACGGTCATGTAGACAATGTCTAATATTTTTTTGCCATGTCAGCTGAACATATACGGTTGCATTGGAGAAAGATTTATTAACATATCCATGTTTGCTATTTTTTTTTTCACTCGGTCTATTTTCTTTCAGATCTTCCAAGCATACTATAATTTGTATCAATTATTTTTTAGATTTTATTCTGGATATTCCAAAGTTAGTTTAATGTTAAAAAAAATAATAATAAATAAATAATAAAAATAAAAACAACAACAACAACAACAACAACAACAACAATAAAATTGCACCAAGAATTGCAACCAAGAAATCCTAATTTATAATGAAACGAAACCACACCAAAACTCTAACTCAATCGCTCAAAAAAAATCAACAGATGATTAATATCACACTCACAATCTATCACCAATAATCCAATCGATTACAAAAATAATAATAATAATAATAATAATAATAATAATAATAATAATAATTGTATCTAATAAAGATGGTTTTACATGAAAAAAAAAAAAAAAAAAAAAAAAAAAAAAAAAAAAAGTCATGCGAATGGATGTGAGAAAACTATATATAAAGATTGGAGATGAAGTGTGTTGACGATGAATTCTAGATTGCCACGGTTCAACAATAATATCAAATTAAATAAAAAAAAGAACGTAAATCAATGCATGCAAGACATAAGTTTTACGTGGAAAACTCTTGAAAGGGAAAAAACCACGGTGCCATTGAGGGCAGAAAAATAGCATATGAATTATTATGGCGTTACACACTCAGATCTCTCATACAACTGCTATTTTCTCTCTTACGATTTTCGAACCCCTTCTCCGTAGAATGCATGATTCTATTTATATTGGGCTCTCTAGTGTTTCTCTTTACCTATGTCGTGTTGGTGGTGGAATCCCTATTTTGATTTGCGTTAGGAATCTGGTGTGGTGAATGGATTAGGACTTGTTTCCTGTTTGGACTTATTTATCAGGAGACAGCTTATGTTCTCATTGGAATGTGATACCTCGTTGGGCCTTGTATATGGCCGAATCCTTGCTGTAGGAGGTATATTGCAACAGGGTTGCCTTTTTACCTGTATTTGGCTGCGTAAATCTAGGCTGAGTAAGGTTTATTCGGCGAGCACAATTCTTTCTTCTAGATTGGTCTATTTTGGCAAGCACGTCTTCGGGTTTTATTTAATCTGGGTAACATGGCTTGTTGACATACTAAACGGTCAATGTTTCTTTTGTTGATTGGTCAAATGATGACATGGCAATATTTATTATCGTGTTTCCCACTCATTTTGTTGACATGTCTTATAGTCGAGTAAATACACATAACAATACCCCTATGAATACTTCGAGCTGAACAAGTGATTGTGTCTTCCAATTCCTTTGTTTCTGCGAGCAGTATTCATATTCATAGTTGGTTTCCTTGAATTGATTCTTTGAAGAAGAGATTTTTTTTTAACCACGTACCTATTTCAATGCTTGATGCTTCCACGACAAGCTTTCATTTTCAACCACAAGATTTCAAAAGCTTGTACTTGACTTGACACGGTGAAACGAATGGTTGGCACTTTTATCACTGCTCTGTGCATAGGCGGTTCACTTTATCAACACTGCCCATTTAAATTTTGAATTTCGAATTTTTTTCTCTTTTTAAGATGACAACTATTCCACTACCCACCACTCTCGTTTCCTGCTCTGAATAATCCTTGCCTTGTCTCTTCTTCTTCCTCCATCTCAATCTTTCGAGACGCTTCGAGTTGCAGGTCTTTGACTCTCTGTTTCTTGTATCAGGTTTCCGGTGATTTTTTCCTCTCGTTTCTCCATTTTCGTCCAAGGCACGACTTCTAAGGATCTGCCACGCCTCTAGTTTTCAGAAATACTTCTGGTGAGTTTTTATGGATTCCACTCAACGTTCTTTTCTTTTTAATCAAATGATGCGGGCTCTAGAACTCGATGACAAAGACATCGCAGATAAAATCGAGTTATACTTGCACGATTTTGACCCAAATTTTCCCATTCCAATTTCTTTCTATATTCCCACTGCTTATGAGACTAGTGCACCTGACATTTCTCCTTCCTCATCTTTTGGTGGCGACTCTTTAGAAATGACAAGACCTTCGAAAGCTAGCGGTAGTAAGCGAAGGGCTCCTAGGGTTCCCAAGGAGTCTTTACTGGGTGCTCAAACTATAGTTGATTCGAATGTTGAGGACCACCAGCGCGACAGATTACACTTTGCCTTTGATTGCCCCAGTTCCTTTAATAGCGAGGTGAACGTGGTCGGCGAGCGGGAGCTTCGAAAGTACATGAGGATATATGATATTGCCAACTCCGTCAATCTAATACCTTTAGGCTAGCAGGCCGTGTGGAACCCTCCGTAAAATGCTGTGGTAATTTACAGGTCAATGTTGGGTTACGGGGTCACTCTCCCCCTTCAACCATTTATATCTAAGTTCTTAGCTAATGCTAAGCTTGCTCCTGCTCAGCTTGCTCCAAACAGCTATAGGATTTTGATGTGCTTGTACCTGATGTAGAAAACAATGGGTCACGGGTAACCCACTCCTCGCGAGATTCATCATTTTTACATTTTGAGGTAGTCGGGTCACAGTGGCACTTATTATTTACAGTCTTCTGCTGTGGAAAATTGGATTCCTGTGGGTATAGCAAACCCTGGTCAGGTGGAGATTTCAGACGATGATAAGATGAAGGGTTTCATTTGGGGGTTTCCTACTTTGAACAAGAGGTGGATGTAGGAACCTAGGGTTATAAATTGTGTAGCGGAAGGGTTTTAAAAAATTTTATGCAATCATCAAGTAAACCTATTTGTACAGTAATAATCGAAAACAATTTATTTCAGCCTAATATCCATTTTAAATAGAGTAGATTCTCACGGATATCCATATCCGTAAATAATTTTGCCATCCCTAACCGCAACCAAGGCAAGGAGCATGGATCGTGGCACAAGTAGCGGTAGATTCCAGTGGGTTTAGCACAGTGTGGAGCACGGCAGAGGCAACAGACACAAACCATGGTATTCTGAGCGGTCGTGTCCAATAGGTATGCCACGATACGGGGGCGGGCTACAAACCACGATAATGACGAAAGTTACGTGGCATGAATATGAAATGTGCAGAACAGGAAATCTTCTGTGGAAAAGAAAGGAGTTTCTCTTTTTGTTGAACAGGACAGTCTTAAGTGTAAAGGAGAAAGACTTTGCATGGATCAGGAAGACTTGTGCATGAAGGAGAAGATTTCTTTATTGGATTCAAACTTCTCTATTACTCTAGTATAAATACATGTAATATTTGTTTATTAATAGTGAAGCAAAAAGAACACATGTAACATCAGAGAGTTGGTGGATCTGGGGGGGAGACCCTTGGGAATATCTAGGGAAGGATCCTGGGAATATCTGGGGATCAAGTGGGAGATTTGTGGGTGATATTCAAGGGGTGTACTTGGAAGAGGACCCGGTGAGCATAGTGAGCTGAAAGCTGGGATATAAGCTCGGTTGTGAGCTTGGGAGCTCGGTAAGGCTCATTTGCTTAAGGTTTGGGTTGTGAGAAAGAGAATCCTAGAGTGTGTGGTTGTACAAATTTATTACATAGTGGATTATTTTGCTGTCATTCTGATAGCCTGTGGTTTTTTCCTTGGTCTAAGGTTTCCACATATATTTTGTGTTGTGTGATTGGTTTATATATTTCTCTCACCTTATTTTATGCTAGTAAATGTTATTTGTTATGTGATGAATATTAGGCATGTCACTTTCACATTCATTAGTTCAATTCCCAATAACTAGTACTAGAGCGGTGCCAGTGTTTGCCAACAATAGGTGTGAATAACATACCAATGTGCCAACCTTGTATTGTCACATTCGTAAATATATTAATCATGATTAATATCGTCTTACCATATGCCTTCAAGTTAGGATTGATAACTTTTATACATATGATGTGAATAGATCGACGTATATATGGTGTACCAAATGCAGAAAAAACTCTTCATTATTTTATTGAGTTGTTTGTTAACATCAACTATTAATTATTTGTTTATACTTATAAAATGAAAGTTTTGTAAAGAAATTCAAGTTTAAGATATAAGAGTTTATATCAAGTGCTCATGATTGCCTTTGTGGATGGAGATTTACACTTTCCATTAATCGACCAACCATCGATATCTTGTGTATATTGTCTATAAAATTGCATTAAGTGTGAGGAGGGAGACCCCTCCTGGTGTTAAGAGCCAAATTCTTTCGATTATGGAAGTAGACATCCAAGTTGTTCTTGATCTCGTTAATTCTTGCCAAACAATTGTTAAAAGAAAGAAAGAAAGAAAGAAAGAATATATAATAGTTTTGTTTAATTTTAATTATTTATTTAGAAAATAAATAAATTATATTACGAGGATCCAATTACAAATAAATATATTTTTTTACTTTTTTTTTTTTTTTTGAAAACATATTTTTATATTGTTATTATTTTTATTACAAATTAAATAACAATAACTACACATTCTCAATACAAGTGATTCCTATACTCGACGATATGAGGTTGGTCCGGTGGTATACTCCTCATACCTACATCATGAGGTTATAGGTTCGAATATTCCCCCTCTTCAAAAAAAAAAAAAAAAAAATCCTGAATTTATATAATACTGTATAAAAAAAAATGTTTCACATACTAAAATACAAAGATGAAAGATTTAGCACAAAAGACTCTATCTCCCAAAAAGTAAATAAAGAAGATTTAAGTACTAGAGAATGTATGATATGATTTGATGATATAAATTGGCTCAAATATCACAAAGAGACTTCATATAGATGGTGACAAAATTTGTAAGCTCTTAGAAGCCTCAAATAATGGCTTAAGTGTTGAATTTATATGAATGAATGAATGAAAGAAAAAATATATATATATATATACTAGCCGTTTGTGCACATTGGAATTATGGGTGGGCAAAAAAGCTCATACACCGTAAACCGAACCAAATCAAACCAAACTGCTTGGTTTGGTCCGGTTTTGTTATTTAAAAAAAAAAACCGTATGGGTTTATTTTAGTAAAACCGTATGGTTTGGTCTGGTCTATGGTTCAAGTATATTAAACCCAGACCGGACCAGACCGTAAAGCAAATACTTTTAGTATTATTATTATAGGCCACACCCAAAACTTTTTAATAAAATTTTTAAAATAAAAAGTTAAAGTCAAAAACCTGAATTTATTATTTCATATTTGTTTTTTTCAATCACCAACCGTACAAGTTCGTACAAAATAAAAACCTCCATTAACAAATAAAATTCCAAGCATGGGACGGTAAAAGATTTCAATTTATTTCCATTATTTTACAAAGTTATCACTAATAATAAAAATGTATTAATAATATTAAACTAAATTAGTACAATTTTCATGATTTAGTTGTAAAAGTTTTTTGACTTGCATACATTCAATTGCATTATCATAATTATAGCAATAGCAAGTGATTTTATTTATTATTATTTTTTCTACTTTCATAAATTCTACACAACACTTTATTTTTATTTTTATTACTCTTTTAGTTCTTTTTTAGTTTGGTGAACCGTACATAATAGTAACTTGCGTGTTTCGTTAATTGCTCACTTTATCATGCCATATATATTTTAAATGGTCAAGCATTTGGATTTCAAGTCAAAAACCGTTAGACCGAAACTGAATAAATATAATTTGGTCTGGTCTGGTCTGAAAAAAAGAATGGTCCAAATTGGTCCTATTTTTCAAAAGACCGAAATTTTTTATTTGATCTGGTTCTAATCAAAACCGAACCAAACCGAACCATGCCCAGCCCTAGTTGGAATGGCATAATACATTTGGTCCCTTGGGATTTCAAAATTGCATTTTGACCCCTATAGTGGTCCCACTACAGTAAATTTAAAAATATAACCATTGGGACATATAGAAATTTCGGTGTAACCCAGATAGTTTTGAAAAATTTCAGTTGGGTCCCAATAAAATTACAATTTTGATCTAAAAGTTTCAAAACAATTCATTCATAACCCAGATCAAAAATAATGCTTTCTAGATTGGTTTTTCATGTCTTATTTATAAATATAAGTCTCAACCAATCTAGATGATGTCTAAGAACCCTTAGAATTTAAAGATAAACACAATCAAAGGATTACATGGTCTAATCTAAATCACTTGAGCCAAGTTATTCAAACCATATACTAATTTACATGATATCAAAATAATAACCTAAAACTAGTATTGCTTACTTCAAGCTTTTAAAATAATAATAATAATAATAATAATAATAATAAAAACTTCCTTTGATGTCCAAACTCTACAAAAAAAAAAAAAAAAATACCTTTCAGTGACAAACTATTTCCGACGGTGCCTATTGCCAACGGAAGAGGTACTATTTCCGACTCCATTTCAGTGCCGTCGGAAATGAGTAAAAATATGATACCACATTTCCGATGGCCTAAATGTTGTCAGAAATAGTGTTTGTTTCATCGAAAATGAGGAAAAAAATAATACATTATTTCCGACAACCTAAATACCGTCGGAAATAGTCTTTGTTCCATTAGAAATGTGGAAAGAGTTATACATTTTTTCCGACGGCATTTATAGTCTTGTCCCGTTGGAAAAGAGGAAAATATGATACCACATTTCCGACAACCTAAATGCCGTCGAAAATAGTCTTTGTTCTGTCGGAACTGAGGAAAAACTAATACATTATTTCCGACGGCCTAATTGTCGTTGGAAATAGTCTTTATTCCGTTAGAAATGTGGAAAAAGTTATACATTTTTTCTGATGGCCTAAATGCCGTCGGAAATAATCTTGTTCCATTGGAAATGAGGAAAAAGTAATACATTATTTCTAATGGCCGACGGCCTAAATGCCATCGGAAATAATCTTTGTTCTATTGAAAATGAGGAAAAACTAATACAGTTTTTCCGATGGCCAAAGCACCGTCGGAAATAATCTTTGTTCCATTGGAAATGAGGAAAAAGTAATATATTATTTCCGACGGCCCAATGGTCATCGGAAATAGTCTTTGTTCCCAACATTTCTGACGGCATTTAGCCGTCGGAAAATACCAATTTTTTATTGTAGTGTCAAAACCGTATTTTTATATAAAGTTTCTTCAAATAATTTGTATAAATAAAAATTTCATGATTTATTTTTTAGTAATCATAAGAACATTTAATATTTTTAATTATATTTAGTGACACTACTATATCAAATTTTTTTAAACAAACTCTAATCATTTTAATAAAATATTATTTTAAAAAACAATATCTCAATAGTCATATTTACATAGTACACAAATATATATATATATATTTAATTATATATTATACAAACATATCAATAGCTTATATATAAATAGTATACAAAGCATATCATATATAAAGTTATAGAAAAATGGTAAGGGTAACCTCTTACTATCATCCAAATCAAAGGTTCGAACCACATGAATTTCATAGAGTTAAAGTTGTTGTGTGACGTGGCGCGTGTCAAGTCGAGTCGCTCCATTTTTTTAATTACTATTACCAACAACATTTTCATCTTTTTCGACTGCCGTGGCGGTCGAAAATGATAGTATTTATGATGGCCTCCGACGACTTTTTACTATTGGAAATTTTCGACGGGAAATGGTCTTTTCCAACGAAATGTAGCCATTGGGAAAGACTTTTTTTTTTTTTTTTAGTGAAAAGCTTGATGTTTGTTTCTCCATGCATATAGAATTGATATCTTCATAGTGTAGATCCTTGCATGGTGCATTCAATATAACATAGAAATCAAACTTTATTAGAACTTTATTAATGTTTATTATCATCAAAATTATGTAGTAAAACCTTGAGGCTAACAAATAATTTAATACAAATGGTAAAATAGTCAATTTGTATTTTTTGTCATGTTTGACCGTCAAAAATAGGGTAAGAGAGACTTATTTGATGTATTTATGAAATATAAGGGATCACATGTGCTAAAAAAAGCAAACATGTTTAAATTGATATTTCCCCAAAAATTAGGGACTACATTGATAATCATCATAATGTTATTAATACTATTAAAATGTGTAATTAATACCACTAAATTTTAATTTAATGATCCAACAAATATAGATAATTTTAAAATTAAAATACCAGAAAAAGGCTATTAGGTACATATTACATAAAGTAATGGAGACTTTTGAAATAAGTATTACACATCGGTAAAATTAGGAGTCTGTTGAGACATCTACTCTTAAAACATTAGAAAAATAACTTTTTATATATACTTATAAAATGCGTATGGTGGGATTGAACCCTCCACTATTAACATGGGGGAGGAAGTGCACTACTATCCGTGCATTTCAATCCAGCAAATTAATATCACAAGTTTTAAATTAAAAACTTTGAAGTTGAAAATATGTACTGCTCCATTATCAACTGTATGCAATTACAATTTACGTATAGAGACTTTTTTTTTTGAAGGGTTACGTGTATACCGACTTGGAGGTCGAAACTTGATATTTATTGTGACCGTTTGGCGGTCTTGTCAATTACATGATTGTCCTTCTAAAACCATTGAATTTTGATATGTGTACATTTTGAGCCCACAGGATCCATATGATGCGACTTCATTGATGCTCCGACCCATCAAAATTAAGAGACTGTACTTATTTAATAATTAATACCAACTTTTGAGTTTTGAGATTCCTTGTTCCCCTTTAGGGCCAACTGTCAAGTCCAATTATGGAATCAAATGCGACAAGGTGATTATATTAATATATATATATATATTTACAGTAAATTACATTGAAATCCCTACGGTTTGTGTTATTATAAACAGAAACAATTTTACTAAAAAAAAATTGACT
The DNA here is from genome assembly GCA_954870605.1 of Acer campestre. Taxonomy (NCBI): domain Eukaryota; kingdom Viridiplantae; phylum Streptophyta; class Magnoliopsida; order Sapindales; family Sapindaceae; genus Acer; species Acer campestre. The sequence goes on from OX940801.1 coordinate 34,335,391, forward strand.
TGATTTATCTTATCGTTAGTTAAACTCGGTCAAAATTAAACATCGATCAAGTTTGACTAGTAAAAAGATCAAAATACTCTTGATATAAAAATCAAAAATACAAAGGTACCTTTAAAAAAATTAATTATAATAAAATTATTATATTCTTAAAATAATAAAACATAAAAGTTAAAAAATAAAAAATAAAAAATAACAAAAAAAGGAAAAACAAATAGTTGAGATCCAACTTCAATTGTTTTTTTTTAAAAAATTTAATAAAATATTGAAATTTGGATTTCTATTTTAAAAAAGGGGATAAAAATGACAAAAAACAATTTTTTCTCCTTAGTGCGTAATGATATAATAATTTCAGTTTTTCAATTATCGGCCGTTAATTAGATTTAAGTATTTGTTTAATCAATGATTAACATGTATTACATGAACTAATGGACATTAATACATCAATTCGTATTGATGAGAAAACTATATTATAAAAATAATGAAATAAATAAATAAAACAAAGAAAAATGAGATGCCTCCACTAATGGAAGTGTTCCCCTCCATTATAGTAATGGATTCAAGTGTTACGTCGGCAAATGAGATACATCTCTCGACTATAGGAATAGTTATCTCTCTACCCAGTGTCGATCCTCAAAGCAATTGTAAGGGTTATAAAAAAAATGTGGAAGTCTAATATCAAGATAAAGAGCTCAAAAAGGATGAATCATAGGACATTTGATGAGATGATGTTGACTTATTAATTAGTCTTTCACACATGTCATTAAAGTTACATGTTCGAATCATATTTCTATCTTTAAATTCTAAATTAATTGTAATAATTAAAAAAAAATGAGGGTAATATGGTAATTATAAGATGCGCAATGGGATTTTGAGAATCTTCACGTACGCGGAAAAGAAAAAGAAAAAAACAAAAACTGTTGAGAATCTTCACAGACACGGAAAAGAGAAAGGAAAAAAACAAAAAGGTCGGCACTTGGCACTTTGGCAGGTGTTGGGGATCCTAATCCTTAATGAAAAAGAGCATTGAAGACGTGTAAGGAACATTAAGTAGTGTCTACCAGTTGCTTCCATCCTTAATTGCTTTGATGTACCTATTCATCCTTATTCCGTAGTGATTGCTTCACGCGTCGGCTAGTCATCTCACTCTCACTTTTGACTTTCCCAAGTAATTAATGAATAATTGAACGAAAAATATATATATTTTTAAAAGGTTAGGATAATTACCCGGCCATTAATTTAAGTCACCACTATCAAAATGATCATTATATGAGAAATTTCATAATGACTATTTTTGGCGAATATAATTACACTAATGTTCATTCCATTCAATTTCTTTTAATTCAATACAATTCCATCTAATGTGTGACATTTTAATAAATAAGGGGATGAAATCAATTTTTTTTTTATTTTTTTTATTTGGAAATCAATTTTTTTTTTTGAATGAATAATTATATTTATTGTGTGTATACGTATAACATATCTCAAACATATATATATATATATAAACATATATATATTTTGAGAAGATTAACGAAGACGATTAAAGCTACAAAATCTAAAAATTCTAAAAAATATATTTAAGATAAGTTGAAAAATATATATATATATATATATTAGTGGGTCTCTCATGAGGGATACCTTGTTTTTATTTCGGTAACAACCTTGATGAAAATACATCGATTTTAATGAATTTTAATCTGATTTTTTTGTGTAGATGATGAGTTCATTGAAATCTACATATGAACAAAATTTGAGAATTTTTCAAATACTAGAATTATTTTTCTTGAATTTTTCTATATTTCACCTATTTTTCAACGCCTTCATATTTAACAAAATTTGGATAAATAGTTCTAGTGCTTGGAAAATTCTCACATTTTGTTCATATATAGATTCCATTGAACTCATCATATACAAAAAAATTCAGATTAAAATTCATTAAAATCGATATGTATTCATCATGGTCCTTATCGAAATTAAAATAAAAGATCCATCATGAGAAACTCTCTCTCATATATATATATATATATATACAAACATATATATATGTGTAGCTACATGTATATACACACTAAATATAATTATTCGTTCCAAAAAACAAAAGAAAAAATTGATTTCCAAAAAACATTTAAAATAAATTAGCGTAACAGTGTTCATCAAAAATGGTCATTTTGAAACTAATTTCCCATCTAATGACCCTTTTGATAGTGGTGACCCAAATTAATGGTCACCGGGGTAATTATCCCAAAAAGGTTTTTAAGTTGATAAATTATTTGAAAATATATTTTTAAAAGGGAATTTATCTATCCTAAAAAAGCTTATTTGGGAGCAGAAGCCTAACTTATATATAAAATTTTATTTTTTTTAATATTACAAGCTTTTTATGAATTTTACCACACAACCAAAAAAAAAATATCAAAAAAAAAAAAAAAAAACGTTTAACATTCAAATAAAAATTTTAATATTAAAAAAAAAAACTCTTTTAATCGTTAGAAAAATCGTAGCAAACACCCTCTAAATTGCCCCTTTGATATGCTGGCATATGAGACAGAGAAAATGAAAAAAATGTTAAAATTAATAAAATTAATTTTTTATAGCAAGGAAATCCATCCACTTAATATCAAATTTGATTTTTTTTTAGTCTTATTTTTGTATTATTTGTTTCAACCATTCTAAAACCTTTTGAATAAAAAATAGGGTCAGTGATTACTAGAACCACTGATTTGATGAGGTTGTCTTTAAATGGCCATTAATTTTTCAAAATTGCTCAAATTAGCCGTTTCATAGAAAGAAAATATCAATTATTGTCACTTTGTCTATTAATTGTTTGAAGTATATTTGCTTATGTCATAATCTATTAGATTTGAGATCAAAACAATAAAACAAGAATGGGCAATATTGTAAAATCATCAAGTTACCAACTTAGAAAAATACTGGTAGCTTGAGAAAGAAGCAGAAGACAAACTGAGTTTTGAGTTTTTTAGTCTAGACAGTTTTATATTGAGTTTGGATATGTTCTTGAACATATTAAATAGTTTAGAACATGTTTTGCACTAGTTTTTGAACTGCTTTTTGAACGGGTTTTCAACAAGTTTTTAATTGGTTTTTTACTTGTATTTTGACTATTTTTTGAGTTGATTTTAAACGGTAGCTTTACTCTAAATGGAACTTTTCATAATTACTTTATAAAACAGGAAATATTGCCCATGAAATTCTTATAATCAAATCATTACTTTATATATATATATATAATTAAATAATAAATTAATGAAGAAAAAAGTTTAATGTCACTTTAAATTAATCGGGAAATAATAATAAGTTTGATGTTATCCATATACAGGAAATATTGCTCATAAAAATAATAAATCAAATCATTATTATATATATAATTAAATAATCAAAATAAATAAAATTATTGCCCATAAAATTTTTTATAGGTGCCATGTTATAGATAAAGGTTGTCTGTTAAATTTTGACAGAATGGCTACCAATGAATAATGTTTTGTTAAAATGGTGATTTTGGAATAATTAAAATAGTGAATGGCCTTTTTGTGACTTCACTTATCAATTAATAGTGTCTAGTCCTATTTTCCAAAAAAAAAAAAAAAAAAAAAAAATTTAAATATTTTTTTTTTCACAGATGATCAAAGACCGGCTGCAGCCTGCAGACATGAAATAACAAAAAAAATGTTTTTGAAAATTTTCATCTAATATGTTATTGGTGTTTCAAAATTTTTGACATTATTTTGAATTGAATAAAAGATAATTTTAGAAGTAAATAAAAGAAAAATGAAAAGTAAGTGTCACTGAATGGTCAATAAGTTGAAAGAATAAACAACTTGTTATTATAGTTGGGTGAGCAATAATCATTTCAAGTTCAACTACCTTACCCCTTTTGTTAGGACACATGCTCTTACTAGAAATCTAGAACTCCACAATATTGTTATAAGGAGGGTAATTAAAGATGTAAATTGGGTCGGCTGCTAGGCCACCACCCGACTTAGATGACTTTTGCATGGCACGATATAATATGACATGACACGATTTTAGTTTTTTTTTTTAATTTCTTAAAAATATATTTTAAATTTAGATGATGAAAACATTTTTATTATTTCTTTAAATCAAATAATTTATAATCACAAGAGTAAAATAGTCATATCTTTTGAATATGAGAGAGGATGAGTGCGAAGGCAACAAGAGAGTAAGATGAAAATTGTGAATCTTATTATTATTATTATTATTATTTTTGTGAATCTTATTTTTATAATGTTTGGTTTTACAGTAAGGGAGGAGTTCTAGAATCATTTTCTCAAGTTTCTCTACCAAGAAACTCCCTCTTCTCCTTTGACACTTGTCCATCATTTGCTTTTTAGAAATAAATTTTAGTGTCATCATTAATACAATTCAAACCATCATATATTCCCAAATTGCCTTTTATTTTACACCAAACTGTCATAGTCTGTTTCTTAATTATTAATAATATTATTATTTTATATACCTCGTTTTTATCTAAAATGTCATTACGAACACAATTTATACTTGGAAAATCATTGTTTTGTCTATATTATCAAAAGTTCATCATATTTTAAAAGTAATTATTTTTACGCAATTTGAAAAAATATAGTTAAAAAAATTAAAATTTCTTTAATAATATCAAAACTCAAATATACTAAAAAATGTAAGATGTCAATGTTTATTGTATTTTAATAATTTTAATATTGTTACTAATATATTTGCTAATTTTTTTTTTTAAAATAAATATAATAAATATTATTCAACCCATTTTACCTTTGACCATTTTAGCTTCACATATTTGGTAATGATAATTTGGTTAAAAAAAAAGGACAATTTAAGAATAAGTGGATGGTTTGACTTTTAAATAACATACAAAAACAATTCATTAATAATAGCTCTAAAATTTATTTCCCAAAGGTCAATATATGACAAGTGTCTAAGAAGAAGGGAGAGTGGGTTGAATGAGTGAGTTGAGAGTGTATCTAGCATATCTCGTCATAAGGATATATAAGGACAAGAATAAGTCATCATTTTTGTTCCATTTCTAGATTTTATTATTATAAAATATTGTTAAATATAACTCGGTTACAACTTTTTTTTTTACAGGTTCAACTTCAATCTTGAAGCATGGGCGGTGGTCGGATGTATAGAATGTCCGAGTAAGGAGAACTTAGGCTGCTAAAATTAATGAAGATTGAGACAAAAGTTCAGTGTCGGCATGGCCTAAAGAAGGAGGAATAACTAATTCATTGATTTAGAATTTTGGTATTACGTGAAGGCACAAGATTCAAAACCATGTGTGAAACCGTAACTATATGGTATAAGTGTTAGGTTTTGATTTCTATTCCCAAGTGAACCCAATATTAATTAAACAAGACTCAACTATTATGAATTCTCCTAGAGAAGTGGGTAACGTTTGGAAGTCGGAGAAGGTGTTTGAGGGAGGCTTGAAGACATAAAAAGGCAGAAGAATGGAAATCTAGGAAAAACCGCGGTGTAGACCGTAACCAAGGCAAGGAGCATGGACCACGGCACAAGCAATGATAGATTCCAGTAGATTCAGCGTGGTGTGGAGCACGACAGAGGCAACATACACAAACCGCAATATTCTAAGCGTTCGTGTCCAGAAGGTATCTCGCTGCACGGGAGCGAGCTGCAGCCCGCGGCCCAGACTGTGATAATGACAAAAGTTGCGTGGCATGGACAAGAAACGTGCAGAACAGGAAATCTTCTATGGAAAATGAAACAAATTATGGTGTGTTCAATATTAATCTAGAGGGGGGTGAATAGATTTTAACAAGTTTTACCCAATTTTTGTGTATGGTCAAGACTACGAAAATACTCATAATAGTCAATACAAATATAACAAGTGTAATATGGTACGGAAATTAAATAACACTCGATATTTACGTGGAAACCCTCACGGGAAAAACCACGGGCTAATAAGTGAGCCACACTCGAACCTCGAACCTCGAACCTCAAATCCACTAAATGTGAGAAAGATTACAACCTAATCCCGGAAGTAATCACACACCTACCTAATCCCGGTATGAGTGAACCTAGTCATAATGCTTGTGATTTATGCAACCTAAGTGAATATGTGAAATACTCAAAATGCTACAAGAGCTAGGTAACCCACCCTATATGCTTATCTAGGATGATGATATATCAATGAAATCAATCCTAGAAAGCTAAATGACATATCATAAAACTTAGCTAATCAAGATTAATTAAAACCTAGATAGCTATCACAATATAACACTCAATCATATTCATCACAAACAATCTCTATCTTGTATCTAGCATGTGAACTTAAAATATACAAGTAAATAAAGAGATGGCTTGACAAGAAAGAAACTAAAATTAGATGAAGTTAGTCAAAATCTTACCAAGCAAGTTGTGATGATGCAAAATCATGTATGAATGATGAAAGATGACCTTTGATGCACAAAGGAATGTATTTGAGTGTTTAAAGGAGAGTTCTTGAGAATTTTTCACTTGAAAAATGTTCTAAGTAAAAAGTATGAATTTTTGAACTCTTGAGGCTGACCTAAGGCAAAGAGGCATATATATAGGGTGCCAAAATGAAGTGACATCGTTTTGAAAAGTGACACAATTTTTGCCTTGGGCGCTACAGCGCCTAAAGCGACTCGTACAGCGCCTACCTAGGAAAAATGAAGAACATCTTCATTGGCGCTGTTCGTAGGGCGCTTCTGAACAGTGACCCAATAGCGCCACAACTCCATTCTCTCGGGAAAACAGAGAGTCACTATACGTAACGCTATACGTAGCACTGTATGTACATCGCTTTGTACAGCGCCGCGTACAACAACCCAACAACGACCAATTTAAATGCATTAGGTCTGTACAGCGCCTTTTCCAAGCCTCACCATGTCTCAAATAGGCGATGTTCGAACATCGCTTTGTACAGCGCCCAGCACAAATGATGCATCCTAATGCCTAAATGTTACATGGCAATAATCAAACAAGATGCAATCATGTGGGCAAGCATGAAGAGAGATTAAAGAACATAAGTGCACCTAAATAACATACACAAACATACAAGATAAACATATATGCATGAGTTTTGTGTGTGTGTGTGCAACTACATCTCTTCATTTGCAAGAAACACTAAGAAATATACCTTTGGAGTGCTTTTTCTCTTGAGGTCTTGAGGGCCTAAGCTACCCTTACATCAAAACCCCTAAATGTGGTTTGTCTACGAAATAAGTCAATCAATAATTAGAGACCTTATAGAAAAGGAAAAGAGTTTCTCTTTGTGCTGAACAAGATGGTCTTGAGTGTAAAGGAGTAGGACTTTATGTGGATTAGGAAGACTTGTGTGTGTAGGAGAAGATTTCTTTATTGGATTCAAACTTACCTAGTACTCTAGTATAAATACATGTAATATTTGTTTATTGATAATGGTGTAAAAAGAATACTAGTAACATCAAAGAGTGGGTGGATCCAGGGGGAGACCCTAGGAATATCTGGGGATCAAGTGATATATTCATAAGTGATATTCAGGGGAGACCTAGGAGGATATTCGGGGGGTGTACTTGGAGGAGGACCCGGTGAGTGTAGTGAGTTGAGAGCTAAGATATAAGCTCAGTTGTGAGCTAGGATATAAGCTCAATTGTGAGTTTGGGGGCTCGATAATGCTCGATTGTTTAGGGTTTGGGTTTTGAGAGAGAGAATCTTGGAGTGTATGGTTGTACAAATTTACTACATAGTTTTTGAAAATGCCTACAGGGTTATACTAAACAACCTAGAGGGGGGGTGAATAGGTTGACACACTAGTTTTAAAAACTCTTTCGTGACTTGTGTCAAAACCTTGGTGAGCATATAATAAACCTTGAACATGATTCTTATGAGAAAAACAATTTGCACAAGTATGCTCAATTCACCACCCTTAGTCTACAAAACATATACAAAGAAACTATGTATCTCATATACAAGTATATTCAATAAAGAGCACATTCTACAAGTTGTATTATGTATATTACAATGAAAGATCACTAAGTAAAATACTATAACTTGATATAGAATATTGCAAGATACAAAGATCAAACACTTACAAGATACAAGAAACAAATGTTGATTCAACAAACAATGTGTGCATCTATTTCTTTATCAATAACATGTTTACAAGGATGTGAGAAATTAAAGATCATAAACAAGTTATATAGAACAAACATACAAATATAAAGAGATAGAGATAGAGACATTTGACACATTGATTTTTACGTGGTAAACCTCCAAAAAGGAAACATCCCCTGGTTGAATCCACAACCATCGGTAAAGCAAATCCACTATATGAAATGGACATACACATTCAAGACTATCAACTCTATGATATCCATCTCAAGCTATCAAATCCTAATCTAACCTTCGGGCTAGTGAATCACCAAGCCTACTCCCTATCCAAGGTGTATCCTACACCTCTAGGAAGCAACTCTCTATCCAAGGCTCTCAAGCCTCTAGGAAGATTTCCTCGTTTAGCAATCTAGATCACTAGGATCCCAGTTAAGCTCTCATAGCTCAACCATCCGGAATACGCAACTCCTTGCTAAGACTTTCGCTTGGCTATCCGGAACTCATTCCTAGCCAAGACTTCTTACTCAAATTGAAGCTTCACTCACTCCAATATGAGATTTCCACATTTTGCAAGGCAAATGATCTAAGTGATGCAAATGATGCAAACACATGCAACATAGAATATACACTACAACAGATTCAGCCTTTTACGGCGCGCAATGAACGCCGTAAATGACTATTTACTGCGTTCAGCTGCAAGCCGCATTAGATCACGTCGTAAATGATATCCCTCAATTACGGCATACAAAACGCGCCGTTAATAACATTTGAAAAACGCCGTAATTGACCCCTTTTACGACGCGCAAAGAACGCCATAAATGACACCCTTTTACGGCATTCAACTGTATGTCGTGAATGACCCCTTTTATGACACGCAAAGAACGCCGTAAATGACCCCTTTTACGGCATTCAGCTGTATGTCGTGAATGATCTCTTTTTTACGGCGCACTAAACACGCCGTAAATATGTATTAAAAAATAAATTATTTATGACCCTACAACCACCCACCCATGCCCACCCACCCGCCATGCACGACCCACGACCCACCCGCGACCCAGCCACACCCACACACAATTAAATGGTGTTCTCATGGAGTGTTGAACTCAGCTCTCATGAGTAAACCAAACCAAGCCTTATCCACCTTGCTGCTACTTTGATTCTGCTACTAAATGCATAATTTTTATATATAACCTCAACTTGTTATTAAAATTTTATTGATTATTTTTCAATCAAAGTTTTATTTGTAGATCGATTCCACTAATTTAAATTTTATTTTTATATGATAAACAAATTGATACTAAAAAACATTTATTATAACATTTAATTAAACTATTTTGTTAAAATCATATATTGTCATATTAAAGGGTCAATCGTTAATTGTACTCGGAAGTAGACATGACCCTGGTTCCAGTTCTTGATTCGGAACCGGTGGTTTCGATTTTTGATTTGGAACCTGCGGTTTTGGTTTTCGATTCGGAACCAATGGTTTCAGTTCCAGTTCCGACGGTTTGGTTCTTTTTTAAAAATAATAGAAAACCTCTCAAGATTAATAGTTATTGATCCTTATAAAGAACTTATTGGGAAAAAATAAAATTCATCACGATAGAGAACCACTTTGGATGAGAAACCATTTATTGCATCATTTTGGGAAAGACATGCAATAGGTAAGCCGTAAATAATCCTTTTCTATGGTGTTCTTTAAATACATGTCATAAATAATCTCTTTTTTATGGCATTCCTCAAATGCACGCCATAAATAATCTTTTTTTTATGGCGTTCCTCATATGTGCGCCGTAAGCCGTAAATAATCCTATTTTACAGCGTTCCTCAAATGCGCGCCGTAAATAATATATTTTTTACGGCGTTCCTCATATGCATGCCGTAAATAATATCATTTTTACAGCGTTCCTCATATGTGCGCCGTAAATAATCTCTTTTTTACGGCGTTCTTCAAATGCGTGCCGTCTTTGAGAAATTATGCATCACAATTACGACTTGCACTTAAAGCCATAAATAGTCATTCACTTTTTACGGCGTTCCTCATATGCGCGTCGTAAATAATCTCTTTTTTACGGCGTTCTTCAAATGCGTGCCGTCTTTGAGAAATTATGCATCACAATTACTACTTGCACTTAAAGCCGTAAATAGTCATTCACTTTTTATGGCGTTCCTCATATGCGCGCCGTAAATAATCTCTTTTTTACGGCGTTCCTCATATGCGCGTCGTAAATAATCTCTTTTTTACGGCGTTCTTCAAATGCGTGCCGTCTTTGAGAAATTATGCATCACAATTACGACTTGCACTTAAAGCCGTAAATAGTCATTCACTTTTTATGGCGTTCCTCATATGCGCGCCGTAAATAATTTCTTTTTTATGGCGTTCCTCATATGCGCGCTGTAAATAATCTTTTTTTTTTTACGGCGTTCAACAAATGCGCGCTGTCTTTGAGAAATTATGCATCACAATTACGACTTGCACTTAATGCTGTAAATAGTCATTCACTTTTTATGGCGTTCCTCATATGCGCACCGTAAATAATCTCTTTTTTACGGCGTTTCTCATATGCACGCCGTAAATAGTCTCTTTTTTACGGCGTTCCTCATATGCGCGCCGTAAATAATCTCTTTTTTACGGCGTTCTTTAAATGCGCGCCGTCTTTGAGAAATTATGCATCACAATTACGACGTGCATTTGTGTGCACGTCGTGAATGATAACATTTACGACGCGCTTTTTATGTGCGCCATAAAACTCAAGCCGTAAAAGACCCAATCTGTTGTAGTGATATGATCAATACATCCTATGGAAACTAGAAATAAACAATGAGCACGCAATGTATATTTTTCTAGTTTATAATCCAGAACATGACACCACACAAAATGATGCATGAGCATATGAAATGTATGGATAAGGTACACTCCATGAAAATCTAGACATAGGCAACAAAGTACACAAAACAAGGTTGTCTAGGCCTTAAACATGAATACAAATCTAGAGCATGCAAAACACCTAAAACATGCCAAAACCTAGATTTTATTCATGTTACTAAAGCTTGAAAACAAAGCATGATCATAAAGCACATATTCAAGACTTTAGAACACAAACAACAAAAAAATGCTAGAATGACAAGATATGATCAATGAATATTCTAGCAAATATTTAGAGCAAATATATTCACAATAATCAATTAAATCCTAACTAGTTCTAAATACAAAAACAAATGTGCTAATCCTAGAATTATTCAATTAAAGGATCAAAGCACATTTCAAGGATTATTAATCATAAAATGATTCAATCAAGTCTCAAATAATCCTAGATATCAATCTAATCACAATACAACTCTCAAACATGTGAAAATCATAGAATCAAAAATTCTAGTTCACATATGTCTCTAATTAGACTTTTGATTAAGATTGATTATGAAGCTATCTTTCTCAATAACATTCATCAAACATATACATACATATAGAAGAAGAAACCCCAAGCAAATTGAAGGTTATAAAAGAAGAAATCACAAAGATAAAGTCAATACCTCTCCATCACGAGCTGTCACGATTTTCTAGGTAGAACACCTTGAAAACTCTAAAAGATCACTTGGAAAAGGTAGAGGACTCAATTACGAACAATCTCCAACTTGAATCACTCAATTCCGATAAAGTTATGGTGTTTGGAAGATAAGAAAATTCTGGAGAGAAAATCTGACGGGATTTCTAACTTTTTCTTCTTGAAAACAAATGGAGGGAATTGGGAATATTTAAAAGGAAGAGAGAGAAGGAAGATTTCAGCCAATCTCAAGAGGCCACATCAGCCTCCTGGCCATGTGGGGTGCGTGGGCCACATGGGACCAGAGGGCTGGTCAGCCCGTGTGGCACACGGCCTCCACACGGGGTGGCCAAGGCATGGCCTTTGGCCATGCATGCCTCTCTCGTGCACCTCTCACGTTCTTCGACCGTATTCGGGCCTCTGAACTCCGATTTTGAATCCATTTTTGGATTATGAATCATGACGCCCTCACGCACAATGAAGACTACGTAACTTTGACAAAAGGTTGAGAATTCATCTCGGAAAACGATGAAAATACAACTCAACGAATGAGAATAAAAAATAGCGTAGCTACATTGTTTGGACTCGAAACTTAATGAATGAGTAACCAAAATGATCGGGACTCAATAAGGAATCAATTAAGATCATGTACAAGTCCAAAACACAAGAAACACAAACAATCAAACACAAATTCACATATGAATGCAATTTCATAGACATAATCTTAGGACATGCAACTCTACAATGTATGAGCATTTGAGTTCAATGCATGAGCATACAAAAACGTGATAATGTGTTATATAAATGGTGCACAACAATGCAGGGATACTTATGAATGATTTGTGTGTGTGTGCCTTAACGCCTTGCAAGAGGAAGAAGAAACTTGATATCTTAGCATCCAAGTACGCGTTTTTCCTCTTGAAGACGCTATTTGCATGAGAAGTTGCCTTTCTTTCTTTAAGCTTCTTTTCACCAAGAACCGCCTAAGCAACTAACCATTACAAATAAAGAGAGTTTTACAATGAAATCAAACCAACAAAGATCAAGGATCTTACAGTTTTTTTCCTTGATTTAGGGTTTCCATGTATATCTTATGTTGTGTGATTGGTTTATATTTCTCTCACCTTATTTTTCTGCTAGTAAAAGTTATTTGTTATGTGGTGAATATTAGGCATGTTGCTTCCATGTTCATCAGTTCAATTCCTAACAACTGGTATCAGAGCGGTGCCAGTGTTGTTGCCAGTTTTGGCCAACAATAGGTGTGAAGAACATACCAATGTGCCAACCTCGTATTGTCACATTCGTAAACATATTAATCATGATTAATATCATCATACCATATGCCTTCAAGTTAGGATTGATAACTTTATACATATGATGTGAACAGAAGACGTATATGGTGTACCAAATGCACAAAAACTCTTAATTAATTAATTTATTTGTTTGTTAACATCAACTATTAATTCTTTGTTTATATTTACAGAATGAAATTTTCGTAAAGAAATTCAAGTTTAAGATATAAGAGTTTATGTCAATTATGTCAAAAGCTCATTGCCTTTGTGGATGCATGAAGACTTACACTTTCCTTTAATCCACCAACTATTGACATCTTGTGTATATTGTCTCATTATTGTCTATACAATTGCATTAAGTGTGAGGAGGGAGAGCTCTCCTGGTGTTGAGAGCCGAATTCTTCCAATTATAGAAGTAGACATCCGAGTTGTGCTTGATCTTGTTAATTCTTGCTAGACAATTACTAAAAAAAGAAAGAAAGAAGAAGATATAATAGTTTTGTTTAATTTTAATTATTTATTTAGAGAATAAATAAATTGTATTAAGATAGTCCAATTACAAATAAATATATTTTTATATATTTTTTAAAAAAATATTTTTTATATTGTTATTATTTTTATTACAAATAACAAATAACTACACATTCTCAACACTAGTGTTTCCTACACTTGACTATATAAGGTTGGTCCGGTGAAATACTCCTCATATCTACACCATGAGGTTTTAAGTTCGAATCTTCCCTTTTTTTCAAAAAAAAACCCTGAATTTATATATTACTATATAAAAAAAAAATGCTTCACAAGCTCAATTACAAAGATGAAAGATTTAGCACAAAAGAATATATCTCCCAAAGAGTAAATAAAGAAGATTTAAGTACTAGAGAATGTGTGATATGATTTGATGATATAAATCAGCTCAAATATTACAAAGAGACTTAATATAGATGGTGACAAAGTCTGTAAGCTCTTAGAAACCTCAAATAATGGCTTGAGTGTTGAATTTATATGAAGAAAAAAAATTCATACTAGCCGTTTTTGCACGTTGTGGCAAAATACAGTTTGGTCCCTTGGGATTTCAAAATTGCATTTGGACCCCTATAATGGTCCCGCTACAGTAAATTTGAAAATATAACTGTAAGGACTTAAGGAAATTTCAGTGTAACCCAAACAGTTTTGAAACATTTCAGTTGAGTCCCTATACAATTACAATTTTGATCAAAAAGTTTCGAAACAATTCATTTATAAAGTAGATAAAAAATAATGCTTTATAGGTTAGTTTTTCATATTTAAATAATAAATATAAGTCTCAACCAATCTAGATGATGTGTAAGAACCCTTAGGATTTAAAGATAAACACAATCAAAGGATTACAAGGTGTAATCTAAGTCATTTGACTCAAGGTATTCAAAATACTAATTTACAGGATATCAAAATAATAACCTAAAACTAGTATTGCTTACTTCAAGCTTTAAAAATAAAAAATTTCCTTTGATGTCCAAAAACTTGATGTTTGTTTCTCCATGCATAGAGAATTGATATCTTCTAATGTAGATCCTTGCATGGTGCTTTCAATATAACATATAAATCAAACTTTATTAGAACTTTATTAATGTTTGTTATCATCAAAACTAAGTAGTAAAACCATGAGGCTAACAAATAATTTAATACAAATGGTAGAATAGTCAATTTGTATTTTTTGTCACGTTTGACAGTCAAAAATAAGGTAAGAGAGACTCATTTGATGTATTTATGAAATATAAGGGATCACATGTGCTAAAAAAGAAACATGTTTCAATTGATATTTCACCAAAAATTAGGGACTAAATTGATAATCATCATTATGTTATTAATACTATTAAAATTTGTAATTAATACCACTAAATTTTAATTTAAAGATCCAACAAATATAGAAAATTTTAAAATTAAAATTAAAATATCAGAAAAAGGCTGTTAGGTTCATATTATATAAAGTAATGAAGACTTTTACAATAAGTTGGTAGATCATCAACTTTTAAGTCACTTAAAAGTCCATTACTAACAAATCTTTTAATCCTATTAAGGTTAATATGACTTAGGCACAAATGTCATAGTTAGGTTTCATCTTTTGATAATTTTACTCTATTATGATTAGGTTCCGTTGATTATGTGTCTAACAAGTAAGAGATATTTCTATGCAAAAAGAATAAACTGTTTTCCAATGTACCTTTGCAAACAAATTTGTTATTCCTACTAATAATAAAATCTTTATTAAAAGTAACCGAATATCCAAATTTATTTAAACAAGAAACTGAAATTAAATTTCTCTTGAATTGAGGTACTTAATAAACGTCTATCAAATATAAATGCCTACAATAATCTAAATTAACTCTAATATCTCCCACTGCACTGGCAGACACAATGCTCTGTTGGCCAAACGCAAGTTGATTTCATTCTTATTCAGTCTTTTCCTTTCCTGGAACAAGTGCAATGAATAACTAACATGATTAATGGCTCCAGAGTCTATGATCTAAGAATCTGTAGAATCTGCCATAAAACATGTTTCAAGATAATTAATTTACCTTCTTCCTTCTTGTTCTGAGACTTTGGGCAATTTCTTTTCCAAAGTCCCTTTTCACCACAAAGGAAGCTTTTCCCTTTAATCTTGGTTAATTTCTTGGTCTCCTTTGAAAAAAAAAACTTCCTTTGATGTCCAAAAGCCTGATGTTTGTTTCTCCATACATATAGAATTGATATATAACTTCATAGTGTAGATCCTTGCATGGTGTCTTTTACTATATTTACAATATAACATAGAAATCAAACTTTATTAGAACTTCATTAATGTTTGTTATCTTCAAAATTAAGTAGTAAAACCTTGAGGCTAACAAATAATTTAATACAAATGGTAGAATAGTCAATTTGTATTTTCTGCCATGTTTTTCCGTCAAAAATAGGGTAAGAGGTACTTATTTGATGTATTTATGAAATATAAGGGATCACATGTGCTAAAAAAAACACGTTTAAATTGATATTTCACCAAAAATTAGGGACTAAATTGATAATCATCATAATGTTATTAATCGTATTAAAATTTGTAATTAATACCATAAATTTTAATTTAATGATCCAACAAATATAGAAAATTTTAAATTGTCAGAAAAAGGCTATTAATTAGGTTCATATTATATAAAGTAATGGAGACTTTTACGATAAGGATTACGTACACATCGGTCGGTTTAGGAGTCTGTTGGGACATCTACTCTCAAAATATCAAAAAAATAACTCTTTATACATACTTATAAAATAAGTATATTGCGATTGAACCCTCCCCTATTAGCATAGTGTAGGGGGTCGACCTACAATCAATGTGGATCAGGTTATATTTCGCTAGGCCCAATGCAACTTGGGTTGAACCGTCAATCTTATGTTGTCGCTTGGTTAATATCCCTGCAGAAGAACTTGGTCGATCGACCTAATATATAGAAATAAATATACTTCTATGTTGAACCTGCAAAAAAGTATAAGAACAGAAAAGATAATGACACAAATGAAGAAAACAAAGGGGGGTTAGATCGTTAGCCTTAGGTATGCTTGGGCTGAGCAACTGTTGTAATGATCGTAAAACGATTTTCGGTGGCCGGGATTCTCAATGAGCAGAGTTTTGGTACGCTTTAATATGCTTTTTTCAATCTCCTTTGCAATGTCAACTTTCCATTTATAGGCGGCTTCCCTGTTACCGTTTGAACCAGATAACCCAGATCATGGTGGGATTGTGGGCGAGATTTCGGGAGATATTCTCTCCGAGTATCTCATCTTATTTGTTCAACTGCTGGCTGACCTGGTCTTCAAATGACCAAGTCATGCTGCTGCCTCTTTTGGGCTATTCACATTGGGCCAAAGTGAGATGAGCTTGGGCCTTGCATTTTGGGCCAGTGGGCCATTTTTGGCTACCACAGTTTGTCCCCCACTCTCTAAAGAGTTATCGACAAAGTAGAGAGTGATTTACATTGAGTCGACCGTTGTCGAGCGAAAAAAGAATTAGTCGACTAGATATGTAGTCAATCATTGAAACATCGGGTTACTGACGTCGTTCGAACATACTATCTTGAGTCGACTTGATCAATGACGCCAGTAGCCAACCTGAGTCGACTTTGATCAATGATGCCAAAAGAACATCAAGTTTTCAAAGGTCGTTCGACGAATTCCAAATGTCGTTTGACGAATACTTTATAATGAGGCAAACCAAAGGTCAAATTGAAAAGACACCTTTCGTTTCAAAACCCTAGAATGACATCACGTGTATTTAATTCAGGCATGCTCACTTTTTTTGAGATAAAAGGTTTTCAAAATTTAAAACCTATCATCATTAGCAGGCGGTTGCGTGTGGGTTACCTTGGTAACTGCAAGGGTAGCTACTTCAATTGTAGACACGTGGCAAGGATGTTTTAAGGTTATAAGTAAAACCCTTTTCACTTCATCAAGCCACTTTCACAGAAACTTTCTAAAAACTTTCCAAAGGCTCTCCTATCAGTAAGTTGTGTTACTCGTGGATTTCTCAAAACTTCAGAAGCTCCAGCACTTCACAGAACTTCTTCAGAGATTCTTCAAGGTTAGCGAAAATCCTTTCTTTTCTATTTTCCTGAATCTTTTCTATTTTCCTGAATCTTTTCTATTTTCCTGAAACTTTAGTTATTTGAAATAAGAGTTATGCGTAATGTCAACATGCGTAACGTAAAGGTTTACCTTTTGAGTTCTGGGTTTTCATTTATTGTTCTTCGTTGTTTCTTGCATTTTCTTGCGTTTGCTATGTTGTTTGATCTTGTTTATTATAACCAACTGTGCTGTTGCGTGTTTATTCACTGTTGTTTGAGTGATTTTTCACATGACGCCACTATTGTAGATGAGGGCTTTACTCGATCGACTTGTAGGACGATAGAACTTGTAGGGTCAGGTTAGCTTTTAAGATTGGATGTTTTTTCACCAAAAAACCCTAGGATTTGATTTTAGAAACCCTAGGTTGTGACATTTTTTGCATCTTGTCAGCTTTAGAAGGCATCATGTCGAACGACGATGTAAACCTATCGAGCGAGGATACGATCTCTGACCCACAATATATTTTGACTACAAGTGAGGGAGAAGGTAGTGTTAGAGTGGATAGCAGGATGGTAGATGTAGATCGACAAGTTACGATAGAGGACCCATTAAATGTCGTTGCTATAAACACAAAAGGCATACTTGAACAAGGTGGCGTACGTGCCGTTGCAACAATAGTCGACCATCCTGAGTATGTCGATGTAGATGAAGCTATTACATCCGGTCGACCAATAGGTGTCCTCGATGAAAGTCCAGCCAGTTTGGTTTCAGAGGAAAACTTGTGTATGTTGAGGGAGATTTATGGCATCCCAAGTGATGTCGAGCTACGTGCACCCAAGGAACATGAGCGGGCAGACTGGGATATACCAGGGTGGACGTGTTTCTACGAGTACACCCTCCTTTTAGGTTTTAGATTCCCTGTCCCCCAATTGGTGCGACCAATGCTGTTTTACTATGACCTTTCTGCTGGTCAACTGATGCCAAATACATTGAGGATATTGCTGAGTTTGGATGTTCTCAGCGAAAGATATAACTTACCTTATGGGATAGGATGCCTCCTCTATAACTATTACTTGAAGGAGCACATAAACGACCGAGGTCGTTATATGTTGGTGCCTAGGAGTAAGGAGCAGCAGATCGTTACTGATACGATGACGAACGACCGACATTGGAAGGATACCTACTTTTTTACAAAAGGTCCTCTACTCGATGGTCCATGGTTCATGGGGGATGAATCATATCAATGTCGTCGAACCTGGAGTCGGTTTGGTGAGTGTCGTTCGACTTTTGTCGTTTAATGATTTATTTACTTGAGATTATTCTTGCTGATATTTAGCTTATTTTGTAGAAATAAAGGGTATGGAGAGTAAACCGTCGTGCGACGTTGCTCCTGCCCGTACCGAGGAAATGCTAGGTATCCCCGAAAAGGATAGAAGTTGTAAGGTACTGCTATCAGAAGGTAAACTTAGGCCTAGCAGTTTATGGAGATGGTCGACTCTTAATAGGTCGCGAGCGCCCTATCCTAGTGTGAAGGACTTCGTGTCGTATGTCTGGATTAGGAGGAGTTTCGAAATTCTTCAATATGAAATGAAATTCTTATCGCCTATATCTGATAATGAACGTCGTTTCGCAGTGACGTCGATGGCGAGTGCAAGGCTGAACCTTCCTAATGAAGCTGATGCTCTCAAGAAATTCAGGGATGAAATGGCCAAAAAGAGAGCGGCAGCAGCTAAAAAGAGCCAGGCAGCCGACAAGTCGAAGGAAGGCGCTTCAGTGTCTTTCGAGCACGTCTACACTTCTTCTCCCGAGCAATCCCCAGCGAAGAAGAAGCAAAAGAAAAGCTCGGCGCTCGACAAGGGGAAAAGGGTCGAGTCGACCCCTAGGAAGCAGGCTTCTGCCTCTGTTCCTGACCCGAAGACGATGTCGACTTCTGGATTGTCATCCTTTGTTGAGCCGACTGCATTTTTGAAGAAGACGGCTGACTGCATTCTTTCAGCAGATGAGAAGATTCTGAAATCCAAGAGGACAGAAGAAGTGTTGGACACCACAATCCTCTCGACTTTTCAGGTAAGTTTGTATTTGATCTTTTGGTTTTTGGTTTTTATAATGCAAGTCTCACATGAATTTTTCCTGCTTTGTAGGCTTGGCAAGCACAGCTGCAACTGCAGGAGAGGTTCAAGGTGGTCATCGACAGATGCGAGAAGCAGAAAAAGGTGATAGACGTTTTGAAGATGGAGAAAGCATCAGTCGACAAGACTATCGAGGAGCTTCAGCAAAAAAACGTGGCTCTTGAGAAAGAGTTAATGCAGGTGAAGACAGAGAGGGATCGATATGCTATGGAGTCGACTGAGGCTCGCGCAGCAGTCGACGAGCATCAGCGCCTATCGATGACTTGAAGGAGCAGTTGACGTCGATTGCAATTTTAAAGGTGAAGGCATAGCTGTATCAAGATTATCTCAATAGCAACCATACCAAGTGGGATAATGCCATGATGCATGAGATGATCGATCTTTATGAAGAGATGAAAAAACTGGAGGCGGCCTCGCCTAAAGATAAGCAGCCGCCTGATAACAACGCGGCCCTTGGTAATGTCGACCACACGAATCTTGCTCTCATCAACCCGCCTGTTGTCGACCCACCTCTTGTCGATCCTGCAAATCCATCAACTGTCGCTTCGTCCGTCGACCAACCTGCCAACTGATGTATCTGACTTTGATTGATTTTGTTATATATATTAAAAATCTGTAATCGAGGATGATTCGGTCGTTTTGACCATTTATTATTTTACTGTATGATTATATCTAAATATCTCTAAATATCTTGCTATGTGATATTTATATCTCTAAATATCTTTCTCTGCGATATTTATCAAGTATGAGATCTACTTTCATGTGCAGACGACACGACCACCTTGTAATGGGGTCTGCACAAGTTTATATATCTGAATGAAATAAGCCTGTAAACTTATGTTCATGTGTAAGTCGGACGACATTATAGTATAGATAAAAAAAAAAAGATAAGGCTGATATATTTATTGAACAATCGCGTACATGCGTTCAATCAACAATTTACATTTGATAACTGCGTACATGCATTCAGTCAACATTTTACATCTGATTGCGTACATACGTTCAGTCGACATTCTACATTTGATAATCGCGTACATGCGTTCAGTCGACTTTTTACATCTGACAATCGCGTACATGCGTTCAGTCGACTTTTTACATCTGATAATCGCGTACATGCGTTCAGTCGACTATTTATGTGTTTAGTCGACATTTGCTTTTGTCTATTGCTATCCCCCCGACTTTCAGCGTTCGCTTGCCAAATAAGAATATTGGGAGTAGGTTTTGTTTCATAGACGTCGGGGTACAACCTGTCAAAGTTGTAGTAACAGTATAGTGTCGTAGCAATATAATTTGTCGAGGTCGAGTGGTAATATACTTTCAAAATGTTTTTTGCGAGCTCAGTTCTCAACTTAGTACTAAGTTTTTCATCATTGCTCTTTGTGCATCGTTAGTATCATATGAAATGTCAACGAAATTTAAAATAACAAATAACAAACAAAAAGATTTAAGTTTAGAAGTGATACTGTTTTAGGTGTAATGCATTCCAGCTGTTATTTAACTCTCGTCTGTCGAGTCCTCGCAATTTGTATGCTCCTTGACCAATGACGTCCGTTATTTGATAAGGTCCTTCCCAAGTCGGCCCCAATTTTTCGGCTCCTTCTTCTCTGGTGTTTTGAAAAATACGACGTAGCACCCAGTCGTGTAGCTTGAAGGTTCTGATATGTACTTTCTTGTTGTAGTGTCGTGCGACCTGTTGTTGATACGACTGAACTCTTAGAGCCGTTCAATCACGTCGTTCATCCAAATGATCTAGTTCGAAGGCGAGCTCGCGGCTATTTTGGGCTTCGTTTGGATTTTTACTTCGTGCAGTCGCGAGTCGTGTTTCGATGGGGATTACTGCTTCAGATCCATAAACAAGGGAGAATGGAGTTTCCCCTGTCGATCGTCGAGGAGTAGTCCGATACGACCAAATGATCTCTGGGAGCTTTTCTACCCATTCACTCTTTTCGGCCTCCAGTCGTTTCTTTAGCGTGTTAATTATCGTTTTGTTCATCGACTCCGCTTGTCCATTTGCTTGGGGATATCTAGGAGTCGAGAAGCTCAGTTTTATCCCATACTTGTCGCAGAAATTCTTGAAGTCGAATGAAATAAACTGGGATCCGTTGTCTGTCACTATTTCTCATGGAACTCCAAACCAGCAAACATTACACTTCCACACGAAATTACGTACCTCAATATTGCGTACTTGTGGTAAAGCTTCGACTTCTACCCACTTTGTAAAGTATTCTGTCATTACCAACATGTAGACGACGCCTCCAGGTGCAGTTGGGAGTTTTCATACAATGTCCATCCCCCATTTCATAAAAGGCCAAGGGGCTGAAATTGAGTTCAACATACCTGGGGGAAGATGGCAGACAAGTGCGAATCTTTGACATTTGTCGCACGATTTCACATGATTTTGAGAGTCGGAGCGTATTGTTGGCCGGTAGTATCCTGCAGTGATGGCTCTATTCGACAAACTTCGAGTTCCAGAGTGATTTCCACATTCTTCGTAGTGTAGACTCTTGAGAACGTCATACGCTTCTCATGGGGTCACACATCTTAAGTAGGATCCTGTAAAAGATTTCTTATACAACTTACCATACAAGATGCAGAATTTAGCGGTTTTTGCTTTGATTTTCCTCGCCTCAGTTCTGTCTCCAGGTAGAATATCGGCTCGCAAATAGTCCAGTAATGGGTCCATCCAATTTCTAATGCTGTCGACTGGGGCAATTATTTATGCCTCCTGGATAGTTGGTGATGTAAGGTGTACGACCGGAATTGATTTTGATCCGTCGGTCATTGTCGAGCCTAAGTACGCCAGTGCATCTGCCCGGGAATTCTCCAATCTTGGTATTTGTTGTAAAGTGAATTCGTCGAAGGTCAACTGAAGCTTTTTGGCCTTGGCCAAGTAGGTGGCCATCCTTTGATCCCTTGCTTTATACGAGCCATTGATTTGTCAGTCGACCAATTGTGAGTCACTGAATACTTGGAGGTTTTTGACGTTTAAGCTCTTGGCTAGATCTAGTCCAGCAATTAGTGCTTTGTATTCTGCTTTGTTATTTGTCGCAAGGAATTCACAATGGATGGACTGCTCTACCATGTCCCCGTGAGGAGATTTGAGCACCAATCTCAGTCCACTGCCTTTTATATTGCTTGATCTGTCGATCGACAAGGTCCATTTTTCGTTCAACGTTGTCTCCGTAAGAGCGACCAGTTCTTTTTCAGCCTGTAAATTCTCGTTAGGGGTAAAATCTGTAACAAAATCAGCTAATACTTGTGATTTCAACGTCGTTCGTGGATGGAAGTTGATGTTGTACTCGCTTAGTTTGACAACCCATTTCATCAGTCGACCTGAAAGTTCAGGTTTATGCAATATATTTTTGAGAGGATAAATAGTTAATACCTTGATGGAATGGCATTAGAAGTACGGCCTTAATTTCCAGGCTGCAACGACCAGGGCTAGTGCCAGTTTTTCCAGTCGGCTGTATCTTGTCTCTGCATCGAGCAGAGCCTTGCTTACATAGTACACAAGATATTGTCGACCATTTTCTTCCCTTACTAATACGGCGCTGACAGCTGTACTTGAGATGGCCAAATATATGAGTAACGTTTCATTGTCTTTTGGTTTTGACAACAGTGGTGGTGAAATCAAATATTCCTTTAAATCCTGTAACGCTTTCTCGCATTCATCGTTCCATTCGAAAGCCTTATTTTTCCTTAAGGTGTTGAAGAATGGGTAGCATCGTTCGGACGACTTGGAGATGAACCTGTTCAGTGCTGCTACTCGACCAGTGAGCTTCTATACGTCTTTAATGCATCTGGGCGACTCAATCTCATGTATTGATTGGATCTGGTCTGGGTTGGCTTTGACGCCTCTTTGAGTGACCAAGTACCCTAGAAACTTCCCAGACGACACACCAAAGGAACACTTAGTAGGATTTAGTTTCATGCCGTATTTATCGAGGACGTCGAACGAATATCTCAGGTGGTCGATGTGTTGTTGAGCCATAAGTGATTTAACCAGCATATCGTCGATGTAGACTTCCATCGTTGAGCCAAGCATTTCGGTGAACATTCTATTCACTAGTCGTTGGTAGGTGGCACCTGTATTTTTCAAGCCAAACGGCATTACTTTATAACAAAATGTACCTCGCTCTGTTACAAAGGCGGTTTTCTCTTGGTCGTCTGGATGCATTAGGATCTAATTGTAACCGGAGTAAGTGTCCATGAAACTGAGTAGTTTGTGTCCGACTGTGGCGTCGACAAGCATGTCAATATGAGGCAAAGGGAATGAATCTTTGGGGCATGCTTTGTTGAGGTCTGTGAAGTCGATGCATACCAGCCACTTGCCATTTTTCTTTTTAACCACCACGACATTTGCCAGCCAGTCGGGATACTTAACTTCCTTCACCGAGCCAATATCGATCAGCTTCTGGATCTCTTCATTGATGATTTTGTTTCTTTCTGGAGTGAATTTTCTCCGCTTTTGTTTTACCGGTTGATGATCAGGGTCGACCTGCAATTGCTGAACAATTACCTCTGGATCGATGTCGACCATGTCTGAATGCGACCATGCAAAACTACCTTGTCGTTCCCCGAGGAAGTCGATCAGTTGTTCCCGGGTTTCTTTCGACTATCTTGATCCTATGAACACCTTATGATCTGGTTGACTCGAGTTGATCGACACCTTATCAAGATCCTCCATCTTTAGTGCATTTAGAGTCGACTCGACCTTAGAGTCTTGTAATTGCTATAACGACTCTTTCTGCTTCTTCATGGCATTTTGATAGCATTCTCTGGCTGCTCTCTGTTCTCCTTTTATCTCACGAACTCCCCACCTTGTTCGGAATTTTATCATCTGGTGGTAAGTCGAAGGGATTGCCTTCATCTCGTGAATCCATGGTCTCCCTAGAATCGCGTTGTAGGGCGACTAATAGTCAAGCACCAGGAAGTTGACGTAAAGGTTTACTCCTTCAGCGTAGATTGGTAGTACGATTTCCCCTAAAGTACTTTTTTGTTCCCCACTGAATCCTGTCAGCATTGTCGTCCGACGGCACAGCTTTGATTCGTCGACCTACATTTCTCTCAGGGCATTGTTAAATAAAATATTACACGAACTATCATTGTCAATCAAAATTCTTTTTGTTAAACAGTTAGCAATATTATTGCTAAGTGCGTCGTGATGAGGAGAAAACAAATCTGATTTATCTGTAGATTTGAAGATGACGGTCTCGTCGAAGGTCGACGGATGCTCTCTGCTTGGCTGAATTTCCATGTTTAACACTTGTCGCGTGTGTCTTTTTGCTGCCGAGTAACTAATACCACTTACTTCAAAACCTCCTGCAATGAAATTTATAACTTTGTTGTGTCGAGGTGGTTCTGGTGGATTGTCGTTTGTGCTGGTCATTCTGTCGTTTCGTTTTGCCAGGGTTTGTTTCCCCTTTTCCGTTAGAAATTCCTGTAGATGTCCTTGTTTCAGTAGTTCTGCAACTTCGAATTTGAGGGCGATGCAATCTTTAGTTCGATGGCCGTGATCTCCGTGGAATTCGCATCTCAGCTTTGCATCTTGATGCTTTAGAAGTACATTCATTTTCCTTGGCCACTTAACTGTCTTGCCCATTTCCCTCAAAACCGCTACGAGGTCGACCGGTTCGATGTTTAGATTGTATTCTGATACTTCTGCTCGTGGTCGACTGGTTCTTGGGTAACCTCGCTTGTAGAGTCGATCGTCGCTTAAACCTTCACCATATTGTCGAGTGGACCTTTCACTAGTCGGGTAAGGTTCTGCCCTTCTGTCGTTCGACCGTCTATCCATTCGATCGTTTCTATGGTTTGAATAATTGTTTACTCTGCCAACGTAATTAGCTTCATCTTCTTCCCATTTTATTTGGGCCTATGCTTTGGCCCATACATCTTCCATTGTCAGGATTCCCGGTTTTTGATTGGCTTATTTCGTGAGCAAACCACATATTGGGGTTGTTTGTAAAGGGTAGCTTAGGTGATAGGTGATCATGCTCAATGGCCCTTCTCAAGACCTCAAGGTGGACAAGCACTGAAAAGGTATATCTTATGTGCTTATTTTCTTATTGAAGAGATTTAGTTGTGTAAGGATTCCCTGTTTTTGATTGGCTTATTTCGTGAGCAAACCACATATTGGGGTTGTTTGTAAAGGGTAGCTTAGGTGATAGGTGTTCATGCTCAATGACCCTTCTCAAGACCTCAAAGTGGACAAGCACTCAAAGGTATATCTTATGTGCTTATTTTCTTATTGAAGAGATTTAGTTGCACACACTCACTTGTAATGCTTGCATATGTATGCTTTTCTTTTGTGTGCATTCTCTTCAAATGTCACTTTTCACACTAGCACTTTGCTTGTTAATTCTTGATGTGTGTTTTAGTGTCTTGTAATTCGTTTCCCAAATACGTTCAGAAACGTCCGCGCTTGCACGATTATGTGCTTGGTTTTACGTGAAGATCACCTTCGGAGAATGCCCTTGGCTTCTCCTTTGGTTTCACCATCATTGGTGAAACATCGATTTAATCGGCGGCCCTGACCATCGAATGGGAACCGCCGTTTGATTCCAGAGATCTCTGGATTGGATCTGCGGTTACGATCGGTGGCCAGGCCGCTGAATCGAAACCGCCGAATTAGACCTGATGCATTTATTATTCTCGGTCTCTGTTCGGCGGTTTAATCGATGGCGGTTTAATCGGAGGCCTGGCCGCCAAATGAAACCGTCGAATTAGATATTTTAGGTCGGTTTCTTTTTGGGTTTTTATCGGTGGTTTCGATTGACCGCCGAATCTGGTCGCCGAATGATCCCATGTTTCTCGGGTTCAATTCGGCGGTTCAATTCTGCGGCCACGACCGCAGAATGAAACCGCCGATCGGTGATTTTAAGGGCAAAATTGTCTTTTCACTTGCCCTGTTCTTGTTGTCTATAAATATCACACTTTCTCTTTTCTCTAACTTAGTTCTCTGACTCTAAAGAACCCTAAACTTAAAAGAGATATTTTTTGAGAGAAAATCAAATCAAGAACTCATTTTTATACACTCAAATCATTCACATATGCATCAAAGATCATCTAAGCATCTTCTCACATAGATAGTTTGCTTATTTGAGTGGGTTTTGGTCATCACACTTCCCTTGGTATGTTCTTCACTTTTATCCATTGATATTTAGTGTTTTATTTATCAAGGCATCTCTTTTATTATTTGAATGATCATAGATTAATATCTTATATTCAAAATAGAGATTGTTTGTGATGACATGATTGAGTGTTGTATTGTGATAGCTATCTAGGTTTTTATAATCTATTGTTAGCTAAGCTATTTGACATGTCATTTAGCTATTAATATCTAGGATTGTTTTTATTGACATATTATCATCCTAGATAAGCATATAGGGTTGCCTAGCTCTTATTGCATGTATTGAGTATTTTTATATATTCACACATAGGTTGTATTATCTCTTCATTGAGAATTTAAGTATTGTTGGCTAAGGTTGCTTAGGCCACAAGCAAGATGGACTGGAGCCACTTTTAAAGGCCGCGGGGTAGAAGTGGGGGGTTATAGACCTTGTGTTAGATGAGGTCTACATAGGTTGTAAACTCCATTTCAATTAGTGGATTTCGAGGTTCTAGTGTGGCGCACTAAACAGCCCGTGGTTTTTTTTCCCAGTGGTTGGGTTTTCCACGTATACATCAAGTGTTATTTAATTTCTGCACCATATTACACTTGTTGTTTTTATATTGACTATTAGGGGCATTTTCGGAATATTGACCTTAAACGAAAATTGGGTGAAAATTAGTTAAAATCTATTCACCCCCCCCCCCCCCCCCCTCTAGCTTAACATTTGTATACACACCGTGTTAATTTGTGAACTTTCAGATATTAGTTCTTTATAAAGATCAGAGTCAAACCTGAGACCCTTTCTAAAGGCGTATATCGCAGTCGCCTGATTGCAATGAGGGATTTGAACTTTTTCTCTGTTGAAACGACCAACATAAGTCCTTAGATTTTCGCCATGCTTCTGCGTTATTGTGTACAAGTCGTCCGACTATTTCTCTAGCTTGCGACTACTTGCAAATTGCTCCACGAAGGTGTCTGTCAGCTGCGCAAAAGAATTAATATAATTGTTAGGTAAATTTGTGTACCATTGCAAAGCTGGGCCATTGAGGCTAGACCCGAAGGCTTTGCACATGCATGCTTCTCGTAGGTCACGCGGAATTGCTACAGTGAACACATTCTTTGCTTGTACTGCGCTATGTGGTCGTCTGGATCAGTCGTCCCCTCATACTGCTTCATATTGGGGAAGCTAAACTTCTTAGGCATCTCGGTTAGTGCTATCGCATCGACAAATGGTGAGTCTGCGAAACTGTTCATGTTGCTCCTTTTAATTGGAGCTGGGACACCCGGAATCCTTTGTATGAGGGCTTCTATCTCTGCAAACCTGTGAGAAAATTCCAAATTAACAATAGTAGATTGATCAGGTCCAGATTTTACCAAACCTGGTGTCGATTAGAGTGACACGGGTGTCCCCAGGACATTCTCAGGTCGCCTTCCCATAACAGGATCTTGCTCGTTGTCGTTTCGAACAGGCAAGTTGTTGAGGTCGATGTCGACTCGAGCAGTCTAGGGTGTTTGTTGGGTTTGCTCGACATTTGGGTTTGGATCTGGGATCCTTGGACCAGTTGGAGCGTCTCGACCTCATCGGTCGACCTCTTGTTCGACGTTTAGTACCGGAATTGGGTGCTCCACATCTTCGCTGTCGGGTACAACGTCATCGACTATTGTTCGCAGTTCTTCATTAGTGGCCCGGATTGCAGCTTTTTCAGCTTCTAATGCTCGTAACTTTTCTGCATTTGCTGCTATTTGAGCAACCAATGCAGCGATCTGCTCTTCGATGGTTGGGACAGTTCCTTCGCTGGAAATCGTTGTAGTTCGTTTGAAAGTTTCGGTTGTTAGACTGGCAAAGTTGCGATGGGCCCCATGGTGGGCACCAAACTATAGGGGTTCGACCTACAATCGATGTAGATCGGGTTATATTTCGCTAGGCCCAATGCAACTTGGGTTGAACCGTCAATCTTATGTTGTCGCTTGGTTAATATCCCTGCAGAAGAACTTGGTCGATCGACCTAATATATAGAAATAAATATACTTCTATGTTGAACCTGCAAAAAAGTATAAGAATAGAAAAGATAATGACACAAATGAAGAAAAGAAAGGGGGGTTAGATCGTTAGCCTTAGGTATGCTTGGGCTGAGCAACTGTTGTAGTGATCGTAAAACGATTTTCGGTGGCCGGGATTCTCAGTGAGCAGAGTTTTGGTACGCTTTAATATGCTTTTTTCAATCTCCTTTGCAATGTCAAAATGCCTTTCCATTTATAGGCGGCTTCCCTGTTACCGTTTGAACCAGATAACCCAGACCATGGTGGGATTGTGGGCGAGATTTCAGGAGATATTCTCTCCGAGTATCTCATCTTATTTGTTCAACTGCTGGCCGACTTGGTCTTCAAACGACCAAGTCATGCTACTGCCTCTCTTGGGCTATTCACATTAGGCCAAAGTGAGATGAGCCTAGGCCTTGCATTTTGGGCCAGTGGGCCATTTTTGGCTACCACACATAGCAGAGGAAGTGCACTACCATCCATGCTGAGACATTACGTGCATTTCAATCCTACAAATTAATATGATAAGTTTCAAATTAAAAATTTTAAAGTTGAAAATATGTATTGCTCCATTAACAGCTATATGCAATTACAATTTCTGTATACCAACTTGGAGGTCGAAACCTGATATATATATATATATATTTTGAACAGAAAAAAAAAATTTAAGAGACTGTGCTTATTTAATACCAACTTTTGAGTTTTGAGATTCCTTGTTCCATTTTAGGGGTTTTAAGCATCTCCAATGCTGTACCAAATACCTATGCCAATGCTAAAATTTAGCACAGAGTATAAAAATCATCCTCCAATGCAGTGTCAAATGATGTGTCAAATTTGACACATTGGCATATGCTATATTGTGTGCCAAATTTGGCATATAATATAGCATATGCCAAATTTGGCACAACAATAAATGCTCATTTTATAATTACAAAAATATCATTATGTATATATTTTAAATGAAATAATGAATGCATCAATGGAACTTTGCATTGAAGAATTAAAAGAAATAATGAATACATTAATGGTAGGTGTTTACTTTTATAATTTTAATTAATAAAATAATAAAAATAGCATTTTAAATAGGATTGTGCATTGGAGCACAATGCTAAATTGATGTGCCAAAAATAGCATTTTGCTCTTTTTGTGCCAAATTTGGCATTGGTATTAGCATATGCATTGGAGATGGTCTTAAGATGCCAACTGCCAAGTCCAATTATGGAATCAAATAAGACAGGGTAATAATTTATATACATATATATATATATATTTATGGTAAATTACACCGAAATCCCTATTGTTTGTGTAATTGTAAACAGAAACAATTTTACTAAAAAAATTGATATTAATCTATCTTATCATTAGTCAAACTCCGTCAAAGTTAAACCTCGATCAAGTTTGAATATTAAAAAGACCAAAATACTATGATATAAAAATCAAAATTACCAAAGTACCTTTAAAAAAATTAATTAAAATAAAATTATTATATTCTTAAGTTAAAAAAAAAAAAAAAAAAAAAAAAAAGGAAAAACAAATAGTTGAGATCCATCTCCAATTGCTTTTTTTTTTTTAATTTAATAAAATAATGAAAATGGGATTTCTATTTTTAAAAGGGGATAAAAATGACAAAAACACTCTTCTGATCATATATATATATTACTTTTTCTCCTTAGTGCGCACTGATATAATAATTTCAACTTCCCAACTATCGGCCATTAATTAGATTTAAGTATTTAACTAATTTAATCAATTCAACATTCACTTTTGCTTAATCAATGACTCACATGTATTACATTGACATTAATACATCAATGTGTATTGATGAGAAAAGTCAAAAAACTATAAATATATATATAATGAAATAAATAAATAAAACAAAGAAAAATGAGCCTCCTCCATCACTAATGGAAGTGTTCCCCTCTATTATAATAATAGATTCAAGAGTTACATCAGTAAATGAGATACATCTCTTGACTATGGAAGTAGTTATCTCCCTACCTAGTGTCAATCCTCAAAACAATCGTAAAGGTTATAAAAAAAATGTGAGCTCAAAAAGGATGAATCAAGAAGGAAGGGCATTTAAAGAGATGAGGTTAACTCATTAATTAGCCCTTGACACCCATGTTATTGAGGTTATGGGTTCGAATTATATTTCCATCTTTAAATCCTAAATTAATTGTAATAATTTTTATTTTTTTAAAAAAAAATGAATACAATCCGGTAATTGTAAGATACATAAGGGATTTTGATAGTGGTGGCCACAGTTTGGTTTCGGACCGAAACTAGCGATTTCGGTTTGGTGGCCACCAAAAACCGAAACTGAAACCGGAACCACCGGTATGGTACCAGTTTTAAACTGGCGGTTTGGCGGTTTCGGTTTAGGTTTCGATTTCAGTTTGGTCCTGTTTCGGTTTCGGTTTGGTCGAGTTTCGGTTTCGGTTTTTTTTTTCTCTTTCAAATATTAATTCTTCTCAGTCATTGCCAATCAATATTAATTCTTCCCAATCATAATTCCAATGAACAAATTTGTAAATAAAAAAACATTTACAAACATTTTTCATTGAAGTATTTAAGTATTTCACAATGTTTAAAAGAAAAGAAATTGATATTTTTACAATTTCACAAAAAATAATAATAATAATAATAATTAGAAATTGGCCTTGAAGGCTTGAATTCAAATATATAATATTACAATGTAATAAAGTTAAAATTAAAAAAAAAAAAAAAATACCGGCCTTGCTCTTAATTTTTTTAATCACAATTAAGCTGCCTACTTATCATCCATCAATGTAGAAGAATCAAAGGCCACGTAGTTCTTTCACCTTTAATTAGTTGCTCGGTGTTGGAGGTTGGAAGTTGGAACGGAATCTATTCACTGCCTTCCGTTCCCGTGGTTTATTCATCTTCGAAGAAGTCGTTCACTATCTCCAGTTGGAGTTCTTGTTGTCTATATTTTGCCTTTGTCCAATCATCAACACACGCCTGGATTTCAAGTGATTGTGGAGATATAGATGACCGTCCTGGTTCTAAAATATTTCCACCTACACTAAATTCTTGTTCCACAGCAACAGTAGAAACCGGTGTTCCAAGAATTTGTTTGGCAATAATAGCCAAAATTGGATAATCTTGTTGATGACTCTTCCACCAAACCTGGAGACTAAATTCTTCATCTGAAAATTTATGAGTGTCTTCTAAATACCGGTCAAGCTTAGAGACTGTTGAGGATGAAGAAGATGTTCGTAATTTTTTGGTTCTTTGGGAAAACAGTCAATCCCCTAAACCCCTTAATTGAAATTTTACAGAATTACTAGTACCACTAGATGTGGGTTGGGGTTGTGAAACCGGCATGTTCAAAGACGGACCATACATTCTAAGATATTCATCATATAATTCATAAAGCAATTTCTTAACGGAATTACAATATTGAAGAACATCAACATCTAAATCTAAACATTTGTAATAATTAGTTAAATATTCCTGCAAACATTCAAATTTAAATTGTGGATCTAAACACGGTGCAAGTAAGTAAATATTTGGAATCTCCCCATAATACAGTAACCATTTTATCCTTATGGCAGCAACACATGGACTCAATTGAACATCAAATTCACAATCATTAAATGCACCAACAATATTAACACTTTGAATAAGAAATAAATGAGTAGTGGGATAGTAAACACCAGATAAAGCGGTGGTAGCATCATTAAAAACACATAACAATTCAAAAAAATTTATACATGTATCACAATGGTTCAATTGAAGAGAAATTGAAGGAACATTATAAGTAATAAAAGAAACTAACAAATCCCTATATTCAACACTTTCACTAAGCAACTTATAAGTTGAATTCCAACGAGTGGTAATATCTCGAGAAATTTTTTGGAACGCATATTATTCTGAGAGCAATATTTTAACCATTGTTTCTGGATTTTGTTATGCCTCCAGATATAGTTAATACAATCTCTAATTGGTCTAATAAAAGTAGAAAGCTCTGTTAATCCAACTTGAACACACAAATTTAAAACATGACATGCACAACGTTGATGAAATAATTTACCCCCAAAATAGGGATTGCACAAATCCTATAACATAGGAATAGATGCGGTATTGCTTGCACCATTATCAAAGGCAATAGCAAAAATTTTATTTAGGATATTATAATCTTGAAAAATGATTTTAAGGAGTTAAAAAATATTTTGAGCTGAATACGAGTCATCGAAAACGCGAAATTGAAGAATTCTTTTTTGCATGTCCTAATCATTGTCCATATAATGACATGTGACACCCAAATATGAATGACTACCAAAATTGTTGCTCCATATGTTGGCACATATGGAAACGCGACCTTGAAATTGAGAAAAAAATGTTTTTAATCTGTTTTTTTCTTTTTTGTAAATGTCATTTAGTGTACGTGTGAGAGTGGCTCTAGGAACACGTTGCATTGCAGGATTTAATGCATTTTGATAATAATTAACAAAATCTACTTTCTCACCAAAACCAAAAGGTAAGTGTTCAGTTGCAACCATTAATGCTAATTGTTCTCTATTTTTTCAGACGTGTAATGAAATAATTGATTAGAAGGGGTTGCGTACCTGGAGATTTGGGCATGGTTACTCACCACCGCGTATTCAGACAGGTGATTTTTTTTTTATATGGGTCTAGAACGTGCCATATCTGAAGTTTCTTGCAACCTTGTATGATTTTGTGCAGTAATTGCACTGGATTTGGAAACATCCATCATCTAACTTAGTTTTCTTCATATGTACTTTAAAGAGTTCGGACTTCATCGGCTTTTCTTCTTCTTCTTCACCTTCACTCGTAAAAAAATCATCTGAAGGGGCCGGAGGGTCAGATAGATTTTCATTAGTATTTGGGGTATTGTGAGCGGGGTCGAGTCCGTCGAACTCGGGAATTATTAGAGGGTGATTAGGACTAGAAGGGGGATCGGATCCAAACCGATCTTAAAGGAACTGGTCAAAAGTCACATCGTCATAAGTGACAGCATCACCAATGTGTTCCAACAAGCAGGGCCGGCTCATGGGGGCAGCAAACCCAGCAGTTTGCTGAGGCCCCCAAATGGCCCAATCTCATTAGTTTTTTAAATCTGGTCCAATTTACTTATTTCTTTGGTTTTTTTAAATCAAGTCCATTCTACTTGTGTTTAAAAAGGCCCAATCTCACATGTCTTTTGTTTTTGTTTTTTGTTTTTTTTTTACAAAATTCGGGGCCCAATTATTCAATTAACTACATAGTTTAAAAAAAAAAAAAAAAAAAAAAAAAAAAAAAAAAAAAAAAAAAAAAAAACTGCCCATTAAGGGCCCAAAATCCAAATGTAATGTTATTGCTAATAGACTTATATGCCAGATTACCTATTTCAAAGTTGAAACAAGTTAGAAACAAACACTATATACCTCTACGTCTCTGCACTTTCTACTATGTTTCTCTCTCTGCGTTTTCTACTTTTCTCAATTCTCACAAACTTCTCTCACAAGTCACAAGTCAGACTCTATTTCTTTGCCTCTCCGCCTCTCTTTCTCGTTTTAACTTTTAAGGTACGATTTTTGAACTTTTTTTTCAATTAATTACTTTGAATCTCTTTATTAATCTTGAATCTTGGTTATCTAAGAAAGTTGATTGTGTGAATTTTATATATCTGTTGTTTTTTTTTATTAAGTTTAGAGTATGCTTTTTGTTTAGATTTTGAGAAAAAAGAGGAATAGAATGAGTTATTTTGAAATTCAAATTGATATTGATTATTGTATAAAGTGAATAAGTGTGTTAATTGTTAAACTTAAACTTAAATTGATATTGATTATTGTATCTCCTATGTACGGTTTTAGACTTTTCTTTTTGTTTAAAAGCCGGATGTAATCTATTGTTAGTGTTATTTTGCTGGCTTTTAAACTAGATGTTATAAGTAGAAAGCTAAGGGAGGGGAAACTACTCAAGCTATGCTATAGAATTTGCTTTCTGTCTGTACACAATTTACATAATCTGTAGGAATTTCTAACTGTGACCCTTTGTGGAGTTCATGGTTTCATGATTATCAAATCCGGGCCGTCGATAAGTTTGGTAGTTATTCACCAAAAAAAAAAATTGTTAAACTTAAAATTAAAGTGAAGACGACGCCTTAACAGAGTTAAAGTGAATAAGTGTGTTCGAATTTTTAGGTAATAAGTCTGTTAGGGGATTGTGTGAAGTATATTATATATCTGTTTAATTTTTTTGTTATATTTACTTACTAGTTAGAATTTATATTTTTGTTTTATCTAACAAGTTTTATAATATATATTTTTTAGGTAAAATCTTGATTCTTGAATAGTTATGACGGGTCCACGAAAATATGAGTCTAGAAGCCAGAAAAGAAAAGTGAAAGAAAGAAGAGATATGCTGATACAATCTTTTGCGGGTTATATAGA
The DNA here is from genome assembly GCA_954870605.1 of Acer campestre. Lineage (NCBI taxonomy): Eukaryota > Viridiplantae > Streptophyta > Magnoliopsida > Sapindales > Sapindaceae > Acer > Acer campestre. Next base: position 34,370,608 of record OX940801.1, read on the forward strand.
TAGGTACGTAAAAAGAAAATCTAATCAATCTAAGAACGAAAATGTGAATGTGAATGTGAATGCAAATACTAGTTTGGATGAGAATGATAATGCACGTGATTTGAATGAGACCAAGCATGTAAATGAGTTGAACAAAAATATAGATGATTTGAATGACAATATAGAAGATTTGAATGAGAACGTATATAGCTTGAATGATAATGCACATGATTTGAATGAGAACGAGCATGTAAATGGGTTGAACAAAAATATAGATGATTTGAATGATAATATAGAAGATTTGAATGAGAACATAGATGGCTTGAATGATGAGGCATATGATTTGTGTGATCCTGTGAATTGGAAAATCAATATATCTCAAAAATAAAGAGATTTGATAGTAGAAATGGGTCTCGTAAGAGTTACTAACTTTGTATATCCTGTTGAAAATAATAGAAGTTTTAACGATAAATATTACACTCACTCTTTAGCAAATGGGGAGAAACACGATAGGCCTTGGCTAGTGTATTCACGAATAAAAAAATAAAGTCTTTTGTTTTTGTTGTGTATTGTTCAAGGAAGGGTTGTCAAGTCCTTTAACTAGTGCAAACCAAGGGTACAACGATTGGCGCAATATTTATGGTAGACTAGTGGAGCATGAAAAGAGTAGTAGTCATATGATCAGCATGAAAGGTTGGAAGGAAGCAGAATTACGATTGAAAAAAAAATGTAACAATTGATGTTTCTCATGAAAGAGCTATTAGTAAAGAGAAAAAATATTGGAAAGATGTTTTGAAGAGAACTATGAGTGTTGTCAAAACTCTTGCTACTAGTAATTTGGCGTTTCATGGAGATAATGAGAAGATTGATGATTGTAATAATGGAAACTTTTTAAGGATTATCAAAATGATTGCTGAGTTTGATCCGATAATGCAAGAGCACCTTAGGCGTATTCGGAAGAAAGAAATTCGTTATCATTATCTTGGCCATAATATTCAAAATGAAATGATACAATTGTTAGCTAGTGAAGTGAAAAACATAATTCTTGAGATTGTAAAAAGTGCTAAATATTTTTCTATTATTCTTGATTGTACTCCAGACGCTAGTCATGAGGAACAAATGACTCTTATATTAAGATGTGTCAATGTTTCAACAAGTTCGATAAAGGTTGAGGAGTTCTTTATTACATTTGTGAAAGTGATTGAGACAATGGGAGAATCACTTTTCAATACACTTAAAAGCCTTTTAGGATTTTATGAGCTTGATTTTAATAATGTGCGAGGGCAAGGCTATGACAACGGTTCTAACATGAAAGGGCAACATAAAGGAGTACAAAGTAGAGTTATGAGAGAGTATCCTAGAGCATTTTATACCCCATGTGATAGTCATTCTCTTAACCTTGCAATTTGTGACATGGCTATGAGTTGTTTTCAAGCTAAATCTTTTTTTGGGATTGTGCAACGAATTTATAAATTGTTTTCAGGTTCAACCAAACGATGGGAGATTTTGAAGAATCATGTTAAATATAGTGACGGAAAAGGTCTTACACTCAAATCATGGTCGGATACACGTTGGGAGAGTCGCGTTTCTAGTGTTAAAGCAACAAGAATTCAAACCCCGCAAATAAAAAAAGCATTGATTCATCTAATGGAGAATAGTAATAATGCTACAACGGTGAGTGATGCTCAATCTTTAGTAAAGTGTCTTAAGTTTGATTTTCTTGTTGGCATGGTTATTTGGTACGAAATATTGAATAAGGTTAACAAAGTTAGTAAAGTGCTTCAGAAGAAAGACATGAATATTGATGATGCTATATCTCTCTTAAAGGGTCTCATTACTTATTTTGAAGAATACAGAGAAAGAGGATTTGATGAAGGTATGATTGAAGCTAAAAAAATTGCTATTGAAATGGAAATTAAATCTAAATTTCACGAGACACGTGTTCGTTCCAAGAAGAAGTTTTTTGATGAGATTTCTAGTGATGAGCCAATAGAATCAATGGAAGAAGCATTTAGAATAACATATTATTTATCTGTCGTAGATAATGTTATTTCTTCTTTGAAGAGTAGATTTGAGCAATTTCAAATATATGAGGACACTTTTGGGTTTTTATTTAACTTGAGTAAATTAAGCTCTTCAGACACTGAGAATTTGAAGTATTCTTTTGATACTCTTGAAACTTTTTTGCAACATGGGGATAATTATGATATTGATGCAGTTGAGTTGTTTTCAGAACTACAGTTGTTACGAAAATCATTACCAGAAGGCACAACGAAACCTATTGAAGTCTTGGAGTATGTTAAAAACATTCACATTTGCTTCCCAAATGCTTGGATAGCTTATAGAGTTTTATTGACTATACCAGTTACAGTTTCTACTGCAGAGAGAAGCTTTTCAAAGTTGAAGTTGATTAAAAATTATCTTCGGTCAACAATGTCACAAGATAGGTTGAGTGGATTGGCTATGTTATCTATCGAAAAAAAAATTGTTAGCGGATCTTGATGGTAGTAATGTAATTAGTAAATTTGCTCTTCAGAAGACAAGAAGAATAGAAATTTAAATAATGTTTTGTTTTTATGTTTTTAGATACGATAAATATTTTTTGTTTTAATTTATGTGGATTACGTTGTATTTGGTAAATGAAAAATTATTTATTTAAGGTAAAGAATTACATTGTATTTGGTATATGAGGCCCCAATTTTTGTTAATATTATAAAATGGTTGGGGCCCCAAAATGTCTGGAGACGGCCCTGCCAACAAGTTTTGCATTGGACAATTTCCTTTGTTCACATTTCTTGAACTATCTCCCCCACTTGCCATTGAAAAATTAATAATAATAAAATTTAGAGTAACAAAAAAAGATGATTGAAAAAAAAAATATTGTTGGAATAAGAGTGGTAAGCAAGTAAAAATATATATATGATTGAAAAAATATATATATATTGTTAGAATAAGAGTGGTAAGCAAGTAAAAAATATATATATATATATATGATTGAAAAAAATATATTGTTGGTATAAGAGTGGTAAGCAAGTAAAAAAATATAGATATGATTGAAAAAAATATATTGTTGGAATAAGAGTGGTAAGCAAGTAAATATATATATATATGATTGAAAAAAAAATATATTGTTGAAATAATAGTGGTAAGTAAGTAAGTAATATATATATATATATGATTGAAAAAATATATATTTTTGAAATAATAGTGGTGAAAAAAAATTTATGATGGTCAAAAATAGAAAAAATAAATATTGTAAATCAATTTGATGATTGAAAAAAATAGAAGATAGTAAAAACTAGAATAAATAATTTATATATGAATGAGAATTAAATAAAATTGTAGGATGTAGAGAGAATTGAGAATTTGAAATTGAGAGAAGTTGAGAGAATGAGAGTGGTGTGAAGAATAATGGGGGGGGGGGGGGGGGGGGAGCCTTGCAAATAAGATAAATTAAGGGGTGAAAAAAAATGGCCGTTGGGAACCAATCAGAATGGTCACTGCCCAACGGCCATTTCCAAAAAAAAATTCAGACACAGTGCCATGTGGCAGCGTCTGATTGGTTTCTTTTTTTTTTCTAATGTTTTAGTAATCAAAATGGTATTTTTTTTTTTTTTAATTTGCTACCACGTGGCAGCATCTAATTGGTTGGAATTTAAAAAAAAAAAAAAAAAACTAGCGGTTTAAACCGCTGGTTTTGGCTAATTTATTGGCCTCCCAAACCGAAACCGAAACCGGAACCACCGGTTTTCAAACTGCCGGTTTGAAAACCGGTGGTTCCGGTTTCGGTTTTGGTTTGGTACTTCCGGTTCTGGTTAAACAGCGGACAAAACCAACAGTTTACCGAAACCGTGGCCACCTCTAGATTTTGAGAATCTTCAAGATCGAAACAGACATATATAAAAATAAAATAAAAATGGTTTTATCAAAATAAATAAAGGGGCACCTGGCAGGAGGTTGGGATCCTAATCCTTATTCCTTAATTAAAAAGAGCATTCGAGCCGTGTAAAGGAACATTAAGTAGTATCTACTTGTTCCTTCCATCCTTAACTGATAGTTTGATGTACCAATTCATTTACTAGTGATTGCTTCACGCTGCGGCAAGTCATCAATCCCTTTTGACTTTCCCAACCAATTAATGAATAATTGAATTTCCACCTCAAAATGAGCTTCTTTAGTATTCAAGCTATTAAGTTGGTAAATTATTTAAAAATATGTTTTTAAAAGAGAATTTATCTGTCCTAAAAAAAGCTTTTTTGGGAGAAGGCTAACATAGATATAAAATACTTTTTCAAATATTAAAAAAGCTTTTTATGAATTTTACCACACAACAAAAAAATATATTAAATAAAATTTTAACAATAAAAAAGCACCTTTAATCGATAAAAAATCCTATCAACACACTCTAAATTGCCCTCTTCATATGCTGGCATATCATGAGATGGAGAAAATGAAAAAAAAAAAAAAAAAAAAAAAGGTTTAAATACAATTATTTTTTATATCCACTTAGGGCCAGTTTGGTATTGCTTTTGAGGAGTTAAAATCAGCTTATTTTATTATTTTGATATAAAATAATGCTTGGTAAAACTTCCAAAAGTGATTAATTCATAATCTGACAAGTTTTGACAGTGATTTTGAGAAGTATGTGGGGGGTAACTTTTTGAAAGTGATTATAAAATAATCTATTTCAGCATTTAATGAATCTTTTAAAATATCATTATTATCCTTATGAAATCAAATTAAAATCATTTATATACCTTATTTCATCTTAAAATTAAAGATTCTAATTAAAAATATTAATTTGATTTGATTTATAAAACCTTTTAAAAATATTTTTATTATTCTTATGGATTTTTTTTTCTAATTTAAATATTCTACTTAAATATTGATTTAATATATATAATTAATAAAAAAAAAATAAGATTATAAAATCATGTCTATTTTAGTCATTGCAACTAATTTCAACACTTTTGAAATAAAATTACCAAACAAACGTATACTGCTTTTGAGCTATACAATAATTTTAAAAGTATAATTAACCAAACATCTACTGATTAACTTCATAGCTGATTATTTCTTCAGCACAGCTAACAGTGATTATTATAAAAGTTATAGCAATACCAAACTGGCCCTTAATATCAAATTTGATTTTTTTTTTTTTTTTTTTCCATTTTAGAACCTTTTGAATAAAAAATAACTAAGCTATAAAGATGGATTTAGTATATTTGTTTGTTGTTTTCTCTTACAAATGGTCAAACACTGGCTGCAGCCTGGAGACATGAAATAACAAAAAAAAAAAAAAAAGATTTTGAAAATATGGATTGAATTTTCATCTACTATGTTATTGGTGTTTCAAAATTTTTGACATTATTTTGATGAAAAATAATAATAATAATAATAATAATAAAGTGTCACTGAATGGTCAATAAGTTGAAAGAATAAACAACTTGTTATTATAGTTAGGTGAGCACTTACAAAAATCATTTCAAGTTCAACTACCTTACCCCTTTTGCTAGGACACATGCCCTTACTAGAACTCCACAATATTGCTATAAGGAGAGTAAAGGTGTAAATTAGGTCGGCTGCTAGGCCTCCCACCCAATTTGGATGACTTTTGTATGGCACGACATAATATGATATGACATGATTTTAGTTATGAGCCTAAGGTGCATCATATCTTTTGAATGTAAGAGAGGTTGACCGTGAAGGCAACAATACGGCATGATGACATTTGTAAATCTTATAATACGTTTTTGGTTCTATGGTCAAGAATAAGTCCTCATTTTTGTTCCATTTCTAGATTTTAATATTATAAAATATTGTTGAATACCAGACCACTTGATTGAGGCTTTAATCCCATTAAATATTTCTAGCAAATGAAAGAATTGAAAAGAGTGCGCAAATTGGATTCATGCAGCAAATTTGATAGACTAAAAAGGTTAACCTTTTTTAATAATCTTAAAAACTCAAAAAGAGAGATTCGGTACAATAATTCTAATATTTTTAATGTGATATTGACTTCATGGTAGTCTCAATTTGACATTCCAAGGCTGCTAAAATCAATGAAGATTGAGACAAAAGTTCGCTGTCGACATGGCTTAAAGATGGAAGAATAACTAATTCGTTGATTTAGAATTTTGGTACGGTACAATAATTCTAATATTTTTAATGTGATATTGACTTGAGGGTTCAAAAATTAAATAGAACTTTTTGGGGGAGGGCTTGTGCAAATAACACCACATTAATAAGTCATGTTTTAATAGCACCAAAATAGGTGATGAGACCAAAATACCCCCACTTACTCTTTTCCTTTGCTTTTTTTTTTCTCAAAAATTCGAGACTTATTGTGACATTTTCGAGACTTATTGATGCGTTTCGAGACTTAATCCCAGTTTGTTCGAGACTTATTCTGTTCGACCTCCATCAATGGTGACAGTGCCGACGACAGCGCCGGTTGACTCCGGAGATAGTCGGATCTGGAAGATTGGACGACGTCGAGTTCATTGGTGCCATCGGTTTCGTCAAATTCGCAATGGATCGTCGCAAATCTGACGATGAAGGTTCGAAAACTATTATGGTTTGGCTTCGTTTCTCTCTCCATATAGCTCGAAATTGAAAATGGATACTTTCGTTACAATCGGTGGTGCACGACGAATGTTTTGCCGGTGGTTTTGTCCATCAACTCACCGGTCGACGGTGACACCTCCATTGAAGCTCCATCAATAAAGGTTTGGGGAAAAAGAAGAAGAAAGAAGATGAAGGATAGAAAAGAGAAAAGAAAAGAAGCTGAGGGGTATTTTTGTCCAAATTCCATTTTTGGTGCTATTAAAACATGAGTTATTAAAGTGGTTGTAGTTACACAAATCCATTTTGAAAAAGTGCTATATACCCCTATTTCCTCTTGACTTAATGTTTTGTCTCAATTTGACATTCCATGCTAAAATTAATGAAGATCGATACAAAAGTTCACGGTCGGCTAGAGATCGCAACAAAAGTTCACGGTCGGCTAGCCTACAGATGGAGGAATAACTAAAAATCTCATTGATTTGTCTGTTTGGAAGAGTTTGTCTACTTTAATTAAAAAAACTCTTTTCAATTTTTTTTTTTTGTATCATTTGATTGTCACTTAATAAAGCTTTTAGACGATTAAAAAAGTTATTTTACGTCTATTTGGAGAAGTCCAAATTTAAAGCTTTTCCAAGTAAATCTTTTGGAGCTTTTTTAATAACCCTAAAATCTCCGATATAACCCTATAATTTAATATTTGCTATTAACAACCAAACGACCAATGACTTTCATTTTAAAAAAAAAAAAAAAAAAATCGACAATATATCTAAAGATGATCCTGAGGTTCTCTCAATCAGTCATGAAAATATAACAGAAACCATCCCATACAAGTACAAAATAAAACAAAATCAGAATACACCAAATTTCATGATCTATGACCAGCCAAAAACATAATCAAGAACATAAACTAGTGCCAAGGAGAACGGGTAAAGGATATAGGCCACCGAACATGTCCAGAGAGGGAAGCGGGTTCGGAAACTGGCAAAGCCACCCATCACTAGGCAAACGATTAGAATTACGAGCACTTCGGATGAGAAGTCCCACGTTAAATCTCTCGCGTAGACAAGACCTAAGAATACCGATAGACAAAGCACGTTGTTCATCGTTACGGCCCCATATAGCTGCACACAAGACATCAGATGTGAGATACAATGAAACAAACTCTACAGCTATTGGTTGATTCTAAAGATCAATTAAAACACTCTTACTTGGATCTGTTAATAGACTGGCTGGCAAGGTTTAAAAGTGCAATAACCAAAAGCACTCGTAATTGCGTTACGGGTCTTTGCTTTATGTGATTGATTATAAACTTTCTACTAAAACGGGATACGGAAAAAGGATGCTAGAATGAGAAACAAACCTCGGAATATGTTAATGATGCAGTTCTGATCTTCTTACGGCTGGCAAAGATAATAGCCGACACTGCTTCACTTGAGTTGGTTGCCAAAGGCAGAGCAATGAATGAGATGAAGAATGTAGGGATACTTGTTGCATCTGAGAAATTATCAACAGCATCTACGAGAGGATCAGCGAATGCAGCAGCAATAATGGCTCCCAACAATAGCATCATTCCTGCTTTAAAGGAGATCCACTTGGGGTTTTCAACATCCTCTACAATCTCATCACTCTGAACCTCCGCTCCCAACAAAGCATGCTCGTGCTTTGTTTGCTGCACTTGATTTACAACATGTCAGTCTTGACAATACTAAAAAGCTATACAGGTAGAATGGAGTCATGATTGCACAACTCACCTCATGATAATCATGTAGAATGGAGACATCAGCAGATCCAGGTCTACCTCTCTTTGCCACATTAAGCCATTTACTGATAGCTTCGATGAACTCTTCTCTATCTATAAAAGTATCATTTGACGTATCAAAATCTGCCAGTAGTTTTTCCACAGCATCATCCTGATCCAAGTCTATTTCATCAAACTGAATTCCTATGATCAATGCCTTCAACTCAGAAGCTGAAAGGCGAGAATCTTTATTCACATCAATTACATCAAATAATCTGTGAAAATAAAGAGTAATTATGAGCATTTGACGAGTTGGCAGGAAGTAAGAAGGAAACAAACTAAAATATTTTATGAGGTGGGAGGAGGGAATATGTAAAGGGCAAAGTTTCAAAGGAACAAAAACTAACTTTTGTATTACATCAATGTTAGGTTCTCCTTGATCATTAAGCAGCCTATCCAAAGCACGCTGTCTTAGATGTTTCAGAACTCCTGATATTACATGCTTGTGCTTTGCATAAGCAATTCGTCTCCTTTGAATCGTAGGCTGAAAGACCTGCAAATTCCATTTATAGCATTCAACATTTAGGCTACTATATAGGATATATTCCAATTAATTATATGCAAAGGAAAAACTGTTGAGAAGGCAATGCAATGAAGAATTCCCCTCTATAATAAACCATATTTTGCATTAAGCACCAATACATCCTTGATCGAGAAGTGACTATATTACCAATACACTCTTTGTGCTCTTGGGAATCGATGCTTTACCTTATAAAATTCCATGGTAACCCAAACAAAGATAGTTTGATCTCACATAATATTAAATCAATGATATAGAATTCGAATTGATAGTCTAATAAATGAATACGTCAAAACAAAAAAAAAATTATTAAATTGCACTGCACTGTAATTGTTGTTATGAAGATGTAGATTATACCTGGTATAAGCAATAAGAAATCAACATTGAGACAGATACAATAAGTGCAATTAAGACAGCCAAGCGTCTTGCTGAGCTTGAACTTAGAAGTTGTGGCAGTTGAACAATAATAAATGGGATAATCGATATAGCCATTATCCTTGCAGCATAGCAAGTCCAAATATCAGTACTAACGCCAGAACCTGCCATTGTTTTGATTAGAAATCACCCATAGAATCTAATTTGAAATTCACACACCAATTTAAACTAAACGCAAGTATGATTTAAGCAACAGTTTCACCAAAAACAATTATATTTCTCCACGTCACAACCTCTATATCCATCTCTTCTCCAACATCAACTCTCTGGACTCTGAAGCTATCTACAGTAATAAGGATTGTCTCCTATCTACAGTAACAAGGATTGTCTCCTTCTGTAGTTAGTATAATGTTCTCTTTCTCTAATACCTATCAAGGGATGCCTCAGTAAATTTAAAGTTAAATTTGGCTACTACATGCTTGAATATTACATAATGCAAATTGAAATTAAACAGCAATTCTTCGGAGAGACTAATATATGACACAATACCAGTAAAGTGAGGTAACATACCAGTTAAGTCATATCCTTTTGTATCTTGGCCATCTACTGCACGTAATTCCCGCAGGTCGCACTTGCCAACAACAACACAAGATCCCCATATTACTGTAATGAGCATTACAGTTGACCCGGCTAACAATCCCATTCCAACTGAGACCTGACTTTGAGCAACCTCTTTAGTTCCAGAAAGTCCAGATACTGTAAAAATAACAAAAGAATTATGCACAAACTGCATAACAGTCCTACAAAATACATTGTTGATTAGCCCCACAAGTCACAACAACAAAACCAGGGATAAAGTCCACATGAAAATAGCAACATCGGGTGCAGGTCCACAGTATGAGTTACGTTCGAAAAGAAGTCAATTTTCTTTTTCAATTTCCCCAACTTCTTACTCCCTCTTTTTTCAACTTACTATTTCACTGCAATTCAATAATGGCAGTGAACATGCGCCGTGACTACCGTCCTCTACGAAACAGATGTATAAATACTGATTTTATATGTAATTAACAAAATATTAAATTTCTGATGCAAATAGTAGAAATCGCACCATTCCCAGAAAATAATTAACAAATCATATAGATCTAAAAATATTCCTACTCCCTGACAAAAACAAATACAATAATTGGATCTTAAAAGGCACTAGAATACAGATTCAATAAATTTTATTAAAAAAAAAAAAGCACCGGAAAACAGGTCCAATAAAAAATGAAAATAAAAAGCACTAGGATACATCAATCTTGATCCAAAACCAATCCCTTTCTCTTTTGATGGCAAAAGTTTCCATCATTAAGGATGCAAGGTTAATAGAAATGTAATCAAATCAATTGTGCCAAATAGTTTGACTGCTTGTAATTGTTCTAATTTTCTTAGAAAACAAACAGACCTTAACGGTCTTCAATTAACGTTTAAATGTCTCTTTCTTTCAAAATTCAAATTTACAGAAAAGTGTACAACAAGCGTTCCAAATTTCAAAAATCCGATTTTCTTTTTCTTTTTCCGTTTCCTGCACTTTGTTAGAAACCAAACAGGGGCTTACACTCTGTTCTGGGTAGTTATTTTGAAAGAAACAAAGAAAGTTGATACACTCGATACACATAGTAGATCTCCATTTCTATCAACACCAAAACAGAGAACTAAAAACAGAGGACCAAAACAGAGGATACAACTTTTTTTTTTCTTTTCCTACACTTTCTCATCAACCAATCAACGAAAAAAAAAAAAATCTTACCGAGTATAAGCATAGCATCGGGAAGAGCACCGAGAATGGGAAGAAAAAGTCCTCCGATGACACCAGGGCCAAGAATCTGCAACAGGAGCTCACTGCCGCCAGACAAATAAGTGGCAGAGACGAACATGAGATACCCATAAGCGATAATCAAAAACAGGTTCCCCAAAACGGTAGTGGTGCAGGGCAAGAATCCATAAGTCTGCTCGCAGGTGGACTCTGCCTCCGCCGATAAAGAGAGAGGGTTGAGGCGGAGGTAGTTAGGGGTGTGGAGGCCATCTGAGATGAGATCGGATGATGTGGGATCGGGGAGGGATCGGGAGTGTACGGCTGTGATGGTGATAACGCAGAGGAGGAGTGAGAGAAGGATCGTGTTTGCCATCTTTGTTGGTTTTTTTGTCATTTGAAATATCATGATGTTTTAACTTATAGAGTTTTATACTTTATAGTTTGTGCGTAGATACTGGATATAATAGACCGAAAGTGAAAGCTTTCTTTAAAGGAAAAAATGGAAGCCTAACCGGCACGGTACGTGTTCTGGCCGCGGATAGGTTGACAGATCTCATTTTTTAAAATATCTTTTTCATTTAATAAAAAAAAAAGTAGCCTTTTTCATTTGCGGATTTACTTTCTATATTTACATATTTATCCAAATATTTATATGCCATGATAGCTGTAATTACTGTATTAAGACACCATGTTGAAATAACATCAACACAGTGTGTTATTTGTTTGTTTTTGTGTCATTTGAAATAACATGACGTTTTAACTTATAGAGTTTATTGTTTGTGCGTAGATACCGGATATGATAAACCGAAGTGAAAGCCATTTTTTTTTTAAAAAAAAAAACCGATATTGACACTCATAAAAATGTTAAGAACACCCGTATTTTAATAAAAATTTTAATTATAAAAATATCTCAATAGGAATTTACCTATAAGGATAAATTAGTTTATTTTTTTTAAAAAAAAAAATTACTATTTACACCCATTAATTACACTCATATCTTCAACTACATCACCTTATTAAAAAAAAATAAAAAAATAAAAAAATAAAAAAATAAAAAATAAAAAAAAACCCTTAATTAAAGTATTAAACCCTAATTCTATTTTTTTTAAACCCCTAAACTTTATTAAGAAACTGCCGCTTGTTTTCATTTGACTGACCATTTCAAATTATACAATAAATGAGGAATAATTATAAAAGGCGTTTCTGTGAAACAGATTATATTGCTTGTAGAGGGGGGTTTCGAGTTTCGTTTTAAAGTTGCATTTGAAGGGGTGAATAGAAGATGATGTGCCTGTAATTTGTGTACAGCACTATTGCTCACTATGATTGGGATGAAAAAATTATCTGTTTTTGTATGTGATTCCTTCTCTATTAATAAAGTTTTATGTTTCTCAAAAAAAAAATCCTTTATTAAGAAGGAGAAGAACAAAAGATCAACGTAGTGCCTAAAAGGCTAATTGGGCTACCGAATGTTGTGTTGCAAATGCAGAATGTTAAGGCCGTATTTGATGCTGCTATTAAGGCTATTCTCCAGCCTTCAAAGCCGAAGAAGCAAAAGAAAAAATTGAGGATTTGCTTTGTTCTTTAATCGATTTTCGATTAGTTGATGATGCTCTCTTTCCTTTTAGCTTGTATTCTGTCCATTCTTATTCTTTCCTTTGTATAATTTTTATGTTCTTTATCCAGTTTTGATGGAGGAAAATCTGTCAATTTATGTTTAAAATTTTGTGTAGCAACTGTGCATTTGTAAAATTGGGTGTGTAAATAATTTATGAGGGTTTATAAATAAATTGTATAAAAATGAAAACATTCATTTAAATAAGGGTACTATTGGCATTAAGATGGGTGTTTCTAGTAATGTTTTAATTTTAAATTTTAGACATGGGTGTACTTATAAATATGAGTGTGCTTATCATATTTATGGGTGTCAATATTCGTACCCTTAAAAAAAATGGAAGCCTAACCAGTACGGTCCGTGTTCAGGCGGTGGACAGATCTCATTTATAAAATATCTTTTTCATTTATTAAAAAAAAAAAAAAAAAAAAAAAAAAAAAAAAAAAAAAAAAAAAAACCTATTAATGTCTATCTCATTTACGGATTTACTTTCTATATTTACAAATTTATCCCAATATTTATATGCCATGAAAGCTGTAATACTATATTAAGATACTGTGTTGATTAAAACTAGACAATCTATTTTCTATACTTAAATATTTGGACAAACAATCTAACATTAATCTCACCATGTTTGGAAGCTAAAATTATAATGTTTAAACCTTACTCTGAATCTGGTTTTCTAGATTTTCAAGTGTCTTTCCATAAAAAAAAATTATAATGTTTACCCACATACGTCCCAACTCCCAAGTCCCAACCTTATGCAGTTCAATGTGGGTAAAAGAGTTTATCAGTGGTTGTGAAAGTCAAGGGCCCCAAAGTTTCAAGAGGGCAGGTAAGTCAGGTGAGAGTCAAGTTGTTGGATGATTAGAACAGATTCATCATGGAGAAGGTGAAGGGACCGTGAGAGAAGGTGATATCCTCACTCTGCTCGAGGAACGTGAAGGGACCAGTGAGAGAGAAGCCAGGAGGCTGCGCTGATTGGTCATACACTCATAAATTCTCTGTCAAAAGTTTTTGGTGTCCAGTGTTGTGGCTGTTGTTTACTTGGCTAGTGAATGATAATGTTATGACTTTGATTTTGAAGTATGTATGATTATACATTTACACTAGTGACTAGACATAGCAAAAACAGTTTGCTGGAAATGGTATAACATCTGTATGATATAACTGTTTATTTAAAATTATTGGTACGTTATTATTAACAACTTAACACTGAGACTTTTTATTATTATTTTATGTTATCAATTATTTAAATCAAAAAGAAAATCTAAATAAAATAAAAAAAATGCTGAACGCATTTAGTACTAGAAGTGGAGAAGGCATAATGAGTTGTGGTTCCTTAAAAGCTCTGCCCTCTAGAAACGAAACTCTATTAGTGAAGGATTAAAATCCTCAAACCATCTCATTTTTACTCATCTTTTAAATACCTACCGACACGTGGCTCCCAAACAAATGGATGGATATGATTAATTTGCTTTATTTTTTTCTCACTATTATATAATAAACAACTTCGTTTAGATTATTTGCTTTTGGAAATAAAATAAAATAAAATAAAAAATCATTTTCAGTAAAATATATATATTACACACTTCCAGGAACCCATAATAGAAATCCGTTCATAATCAATCTGATTTTTTTTCTTCTTTAAATTCATCTAATCAAATCCAAACACACTTCTACTTCATCTTAGAAAAAAATTTGAACAATGGTGGAGCAAACCCAAAAATCCAATCATCATTAATCTGATTTTATATATATATATATATATATATCATCATCAAACACATTTATCTTCATCAATCCAAATTCAAACACAATTACACTTCATTTTTTTAAAAAAAAAATTCTGGAAAATGGTGGAGCAAACCCAAAAATTCACCATTTTCCAGATTTTTCTTGTAGAGTTGTAGTGAATATTTGGAGATAACAAGTACAAAGAAAATGATGTGGACATCTATGACTATACTCAAATCTTCGTATTCTTCTTTCTCAATCATTATCTCGACATCAATTAAGAAAATCAAAGAAAAAGTATATGAAAAAAAAAAAATTAAAGAAAAAAATATATTATTTTTTAAGAGATTGTGAACCTAGATCTTCATCTTCTTCTTTCTTATAAGAAAAAATCAAAGAAAAACATGGAAATAATGTTCTTTAATCATTAATAATATCGATTAAAGAAAAAAAATTAAAATAACTTTTTTTTTTAAGATCCGGAAACTCATATTTTCATATTCATTTTTCTCAATCATCATCAGCAACTTTTGTCTTTTCAATCATCATTGTCAATTAAGGAAATCAAAGAAATTTTTTTAAAAAATTAAACTAAATAATTAAAAAAGGTGTAGTAGATCATCAATGATTTATATGGAAATATGGGGAGGAGAACAGAGGAAGGAAAAAAGAAAAGCATTAAATTAGCCCAAAACTCAGATCTTACATCTTGCAAATGAGGCAGCAAGAGTCTTATTTTCTTGGAAATAAAGTTTTATTGGTTTTTGTTCCTGGATAATAATAATAGCAAGAGTCTTGTTGGTTTTTGTTTTTGGATCTCCTTCATTTGAGCTCTCGATCTTCGATGAGTCTAGTCTCCTTTGGCAGAAGTTTCCAATAACTTGAAGAAAAAAATAATAATAATTAAATTTTGATGTATTTGGGAGTTTTTTTTTTTTTTTTTAATCATCAAAATCTTATTCGATTTGCTTGGTTTCTAGATAATGTTGAATTAAGGAAAAAAAAATGTTGTTGTTATATGTTTAAACATGTTTGTTAGGAGAAAGAGATGAAAAAAATAAAGGAAAATTTAGACGATAGAAAGGAAATCAGGAGAAAGAGAAAAAAATAAAGGGAACTAATCTCAGTCATTTTTTTCCTTGTCTGTCACATGTTAACATATGCTTGGAAGTTGAGTACAAATAAGTTGGGTAAGGGATCTCAGAGTACGTTTGGGAGAGCTTCTCAAGTAGATCTTTTTGCAGTAGATCTTTTAGAGGTATAGCTTTTAAATGAAAATTGTTGGTCATTTGGTTGTCAATTAAAAAAAAAGTTTTTTTAATGTAAGAATTACCAAAATACTATAGCAAATATTAAATTATAGGGTTATATTGGAGATTTTAATGTTTTTAAAAAAAGCTCAAAAAGTATACTTGAAAAAGCCTAAAATTTGAGCTTCTCCAAGTAGACGTAAAACAGCTTTTTAATCGTTGAAAGCTCTACTGGAGTGTCAACCAAACGACACAAAAAAAAAATTGAAAAGCTCTTTTAGCCAGTAGACAAGCTCCCCCAAACGGACACTCAATCCATTAGTGAAACATCTACTCGAAAATTCTAATATAAAAGTCATTATAAACCTATATTATTCTATTTTAATGATTAATATATAAAAACTTATTAACAAAAAATCTATACCTTCCTAATATGAATGTTTTCCCTACCAAGTTTAGAAAATAAAAATAAAAATTAAGATACCCAAATCCGGTGCCCAAATGATGTGGCATCACTCATATATATTCATTTAGATTGTATTAGATTTTCTTGATTTAAATGAATGGATGAGAATGATGCTACATAATTTGAGCACCAAATTTGAGTAAAGTAACATTACTCAAAAATTAATGGCCCATTGGTGTATGAAATTGTATACAAAGTTTAGGGTGGTTCTATTGCCGCCTACAAAATATCATCCTACACCTATATTTTAATGAAAGTTTTTTATTTCCCTTACGTCTAATTATTTAAAATAATAAACTTTGACTTCAATTTCACTACTTTTCCACTCCTCTCTTCGCTAAAAAGTCGAAAACCATACAGAAGAATAAGGGAAAGAGAGGAAAGAACAGGAAGAGAGGAAAGAACGAAGCATGAGCTTGTCTTCAAGGAAGATGGACAAGAGCACGCCTAAGTGGTTCGCATGCTTGGGGATGGCCGGTGTGAAGCTACGTGCATTGATGGAAAAATGCACAAGAAAGTTTGGATTGCATCTGGTGATATAATACTTGTTGGGCTGCATGACTATATATCAGGACGAGAAGGCCGATGTTATTCTCAAGTACATGCTTGATGAGGCTATGCTTTTGAAGGCCTATGGTGAACATTCCCAGATAACACCCGTCTTAATAAAGGCATTGTTGGTGGTCTTGATGAGGAGGATGAAGGTGCCGGCGATGATTGCATCGAGTTTGAAGATGAAGATATCGATAAGATCTAGGCATTGCCCCATTGTCTTTGTCTTAGGTTTCTCTTTAATGTGAAAGAGATCGACGTGGTTTTTTTTTTTTTTTTTGACTAAAAGAGATCGACGTGGTTGATACCAATGAGTCGTGTTAAAATGTCTTAAATATGTGAGCTTGTCATATTTCATGTAACACCTGTGGTAGCCAAAAATGGCTCATAGGCCCAAAGGAGCAAAGCCCAGACATACTTTACTTTGGCCCAAAACTGAGTAGCCCAGCGAGGAAAGGAATAGCATGACCTGGTCGACTGAAAGACCAAGTCAACCATGAATGCCAAGTGACGAGATTCTGGGGGAGAAAATCTCTCCCAGAATCTCGCCCACAATCCGCCCACGATCCTACCTATCTGTTTCAAACGGTAACCAGGTTTTGCCTATAAATAGAAAAGCATTTTCTTAGAAAAAGGATATATAGAAATACAAGCTTACAAAAGCGTACTGAAACTCTGCCTCTAAGAATCACGGTCACCGGAATCAAATCTTCACGATCATTGTTGCTCAGCCCAAGCATAACTAAGGCTAACAATTTAAATCATTCTTTTTGTTCTTTACATCATTCATCTACTTTTTTGTTCTAATTCGTTTGTTGCAGGTGAATAGGTCGATCGACCAAGTCTATTGCAGGAACTTAAACCTAACGACAACATCATCTAAACGGATCCATTCAAGTTGCTTTGGGCCTAATTCAACATCGACCCGATCCACATCGATTGTAGGCCGACCCCCTACAACACCTATTATGTGGTTATTAATTTTCTCGAGCGTTGCGCTCTTTTTGTGAAAAAAAAAAATTACTTAAAATTCATGACTTTATAATTATAAATTAAATTTACTTTATGCACCCGTAAATTTGAACACTCACTCTATCATAAACCCTAATACTATGTACTTAGGGATCGTTTGTTTTTTTGTCTAAAGACTGAACGGGATTTTATTGAAAACTGAATGGTGACTGAAACCTGAATCTAAATGACATGTTTTATTTTTATTTTTATCATCTCTGAATAGAATGTCAACTTGCTTGTTTTATAAATATAAAATGGTTTAAAAACAAGTAATTTGACATTTATACCCTTATTATTATTACTACTTATTATGTATTTTCATTTTATATGATATAAACAACTAAATAAAAATAATTCAACAAATCTTAAACCATTTTTATGTAATAATTACAATATATTATTCATGACTAAGATATGATAAATAATTTTTTTTTTAAAAAACAAATTGGATAAATAATGATTTAGAAATGATTTTGATTTTTTTTAAAAAAAAAATTGAATTGAAGGTTCAATGATGGTGTTGAAAGTGATAATGTGATTAATGTTTTTTTTTTTTTAGACGTTTATTATATATAAGTAATAGGTTAAAAGAAAAAAGAAAAAAAGAAAAAGCAGATTCTTAAACAAAAAATATTGATATATAGAGTTTTATTTGAATATGATATATTTTTTTTTTATCTCAGTAAATTCTATAATATTAGTATGCGCACAATTTTTTTATTTATTTATTATTATTATTATTGCGGTAGTGGAAGTAGGGATGGGCATTTCCCCATGGGGCCCCATCCCCCACGGGCCCCCATGGGGTTTTGGGGGCAAAATTTGCCCCCAAATGGATTTTGGGGTGGGGGTGGGGGCAAACTTTGCCCCCAAACATATTTTGGGGGAGGTGGTGGGGGTACCTCCCCCCAAACCCAAAACCCCATTGGGTCCCCCAAAATAATATATATATATTATTTTTATTTTTATTTTTATTTATCTATAAAAAATTTAACAATTAAAAAAAATTATAAATTATTAAAATTAAATGTTATGGTTGTTCATTTATAAGTTGTAATTAACCCCCAAAATAATATATATATATATGTATTATGTAATTATTTTGTATTGTATTTTTATTATGTTTTTATTATTTTTCGGATTGAAAATTTGAAATTTAAAATTGAAAAGGAAATGAAATGGGGGAAATGGGTTTTGGGGGTGGGGGTGGGGGAACCTCCCCCCAAAACGTCCCCCCCACTGGTCCCCCCAAATGGATTTTGGGGGAGGTGGCGGGGGGAGGTTTGAGGAATGGGGGTGGGGGTGGGGGTACCCTCCCCCGCCCCATTGCGCCCCCACGCCCATCCCTAAGTGGAAGCAAATGAAGAGAAATAGGTGTAATTAGGGATGGCAATGGATCGGATTGGGTATGGATACCCCAATATCCGTCCCCATATCCGTTTGAAATATATATATCCATCCCCGCATCCATCCCCATTTCTAAGTGAGCGGGGTGGATTCGGATAATCCGCTAATTAAGATAGAAATATCCATCCCCGCTCCGTTTATATCCATATCCGATGAAAATACTTTAAATTTTTATACTTTATAAGAGAAAAATGTAACTAACATATGTAATGATACATTTTATCCTATTTAAAGAGAAACAAATACATCCAATAAATTTCAAATATAAAAATTAATAATATCTTATATAATTACAATTAATAATTACATAATAATTTTTTATATTTTTTAAATATTAAAATTTTTAATGGATCCGGATGGAGATGGATATCCATAGACGATATCCATCCCCATCCCCGAAAATAAAATGGATATTAGTATGACATCCATCCCTGCTCCGTCCCCAATATAATAGTATCCATCCCCATTTTAAATGGAGCGGATACTTACGGATATCCGTATCCGTGGATAATTTTGCCATCCCTAGGTGTAATGAGAAAAAAAAAATATTTAATTTTTTTAAAATATATATTTTTAAAGGAAAATTTTTGGTATTTTAAAGGGGGTAAGGAGTAAAATTAATAATTTTAATTTTTTAATATGGATATAGGAAGATATTTTGTGGGTAGCAATAGAACTACCCTAAACTTGATCTAGACCATATTGTTGTGAAAATAAAAGTTTTAATTGGTTTTAATATAATTCACATATACCGTCTCACTTAAGATGTGTCTTAAGGGGCATATTATAGGTCCTTAATTTATAATCTAAGGGCTGATTGATTTTTTTTTTTTAAATGGTTGTTAAAAATTAAAAATCTTATATTTAGGTTGATATAATCTCACATATATTTTGCACATTCCATCTTAAATTAGGTCGTGTGCCCTTCCATATATATTATGTCAATTTATGATTATGATCATGTGTGGGGAGATTCCTCTTTTGTATAGTAAGATATCTGGACTGCGTATATGCATGTTCTCGACAAGTCTTGACTGACTGTTAACATGTTCAGGATCATTTATTTATTTATTTTTAAAAAAAAAATAAAGAAACTCGCCTATATATGTTTGATGATTTTAAATAATAATTTTGGAAAATTTACAACAATGTATAAAAACAATTATCAATCTATCATCTCACCTCTTACGGTCTACAATTTCATCATGGATGCTTATCATCTTAGTGCAAAGTCTAAAGAGCAATGAGTAAGCATTAAATAATTACAATATACAGTGACATGTAATGGTGGAGGATTAATTAGAACTTTAGTGGTTAGAGAACAAGCTAGGACAAAATACAATGTATATAGCATGTGATAACTAGCTAGGACTTGGGTTCATATGCTACTATAGAAAATCTATGATTATATAAAGTAATGGAGACTTTTACAACAAGTATTACACATTGGTCGGGTAGGGACATCTACTTTCGAAATATCGAGAAGAAGAAGAAAAAAAAAAAAAAAAAACTCATATATACTTATAAAATGTGTATTGTGGGATCGAACCCTCTACTATTAACGTAGCACTACCATCTGTGCTAAGATATTACATGCATTTCAATCCAGCAAATTAATATGATGAGTTTTAAATTAAAAACTTTAAAGTTGAAAATATATACTACTCCATTAACAACTAAATGCAATTACAATTTGAGTAATGTTAGACAACCCAAAAATTTAGCCCAAATTTTCACCTAAATGATGTGGCAAGTGAATTGTCATCACCACACACAACATGAGATTATGTAGTTAATGAAAAAATCACTTGTCATATCGTTTAGGTTGGAATATTTAGTTAATGAAAAAATCACTTGTCATATAATTTAGGTTGGAATTTGGACTAAATTTTTGGGTTGCCTAACATTAGTGTTACAATTTATGTATACCGACTTGGTGTTCGAAACTCGATAAAAAGTGTGACCGTTTGGTCTCTCTGGTCAATTGCATGTTTGTCCTTCTAATACCTTTGAATTTTGATATGGACATTTTGAGCCCACAGGATCCGTATAATGCGATTTCATTGGTGCTCCGACCCATCAAAATTAAGAGCCTGCTTTTAAGTTTTGAGATTCCTTGTTCCATTTTGGGGATTTTAGATGCCAACTGCCAAGTCCAATTACACTGAGTTTTGAGTTTTAGATGCCAACTGCCAAGTCCAATTATAGAATCAAATGAGACTAGGTAATAATATTATTATTATATATATATATATATAGGGGCGAGATCCATGACTCTAATTTTTGACACATTTTCTTACACGATTTTTTAGCATTTAGATTATAGTGAATCTAAAGGTTGAGATTAATTATTTAATAGCCCATGAAGCACACAATAATATCCCACCATAACTCTATCTCTCCTAGTAAGTGGTAACTTTCACAATTTCTCTCTCCTCTCTCCTCTTTCCATCTTTTATTTTCGTAGTTTTCCTCTTCTTTGTTCTAAAAACATTTCACACACCTTTCTTACTCACCTCTTCTCTGTTCTGAAAAAAGATTCAGCCACATTTTTATTTTTTGTCTAAATATTTTTGGAAGGATGCAAAACGAAGGTGAGCCCACTGGCGCAGTAAAAGAATCTTTTAATTTGCTATGCTAAACCTATATATACCTTGTTAAAATAAAACCCTAATATATGTAAAACAAAGAGAAGGAAGAACTTTTTTCTTGTTAGAATTTTTTAATTTGATTGATAATGGTGATGCTGATGATGCTTGTTAGTGTTATCTCTCATTTTACTTTCTGCAAAAACTTTTTTTTTTTTTTTTTAAAGTATACTTTCTGCAAATACTGTACCAAACTGATAGTAGATTATGTTAAAAGAAAAAAATAAAATTAAAACTTTAAAAAGAAAAGATAAAATTAAAATAAAGATTTGAGTTTACGGTGAAATAGTTGGAGATTATACATAAAGGACGAAGAGAAAAGATGAAAAAATGGGAGATAAATTGTGAAAGTCAACAGGAGAGAGAAATCGAAAAATAAATGTGAAAGTCAACAGTAGAGTTTTGTTGGGATGGGATTGTGTACTTCTTGAGCTCTTCAATAATTAATCTCAACCCTTTAATTCACTTTAGATTATTCTCAACCCTTTAATTCACTATAATCTAAAGGTTCAAAATTTGTGTAAGAAAATGTGTTAAAAATTGGGGTCATGATCCTGTCCATATATATATATATATTACAGTAAATTACACTGAAATACCTACGGTTTGTGTATTGTAAATAGAAACAATTTTACTAAAAAATTGACATTGATCTATCTTATCGTTAGTTAAACTAGGTCAAAATTAAACATCGATCGAGTTTGACTATTAAAGACCAAAATAATCTTGATATAAAAATCAAAAATACCAAAATACCTTTATAAAATTAATTAAAATAAAATTATTATATTCTTAAAATAATAAAACATAAAAGTAAAAAATAAATAAATAAATAAATAAAAAGAAGGAAAAACAAATAGTTGAGATCCATCTCCAATTGTTTTTTAAAAATTTAATAAAATATTGAAAATGGGATTTCTATTTTTTAAAAAAAAGGTGATAAAAATGATAAAAACACTCTTCTTGAGAATATTAAATGTAAGCCATTAGTTTTCAAGTCCGTGTATCATGATATAACTTCTTGAGGATATTGAATATTAGACACTAGTTTTATATGATTTAACTCAAGTTTGTATGCACTTGTTAAATTTTCTCCATAATTAATGGCTCACATTTAATATCCGATAAAGTTATATCGGGACATCCTGACCAGATCAGGACTATATATATAGTCATTCTACTGTCATTTCGAACTGATATAAAATATATATAAGATGTTTTGACAAATGCATACAGTCAAGTCAAAGCATTTAAATCCAATTGTCCAAATGCAAGGAACTGATATATTGTATATTAGAAAAACCACATATATATATATATAACTTTTTCTCCTTATTGTGTAATGATATAATAATTTCAGCTTCCCAACTATCGGCCGTTAATTAGATTTAAGTATTTGTTTAATCAATGACTAATATGTATTACATGAACATTAATACATCAATTCGTATTGATAATATAAAAATAATGAAATAAATAAATAAAATAAAGAAAAATGAGTTGCTTCCACCACTAATGGAAGTGTTCCCCACCATTATAGTAATGGATTCAAGTGTTACGTCAGCAAACGAGATAATATAAGAGTAGTTATCTCCCTACCTAGTGTCCATCCTCACAATAATCATAAAGGTTATAAAAAGAATGTGGAAGCCTAATATCATGATAAGGAGCTCAAAAAAGATGATTCAGGAGGACATTTAGAGATGGCAATATTCCCCGTGGGGACGGGGCTCCGCCCTGAACGGGACGGTGATGGAGGACAATATTCGGGGACGGGGATGGGGATAAAGTCTTGTCCCCGAAGTTGAAGCGGGGCGGGGATGGAGGAAGCACTCCCCGCCCCATCCCCCGCTCCATCCCCGCCCCGATATATATTATATATACATACATAAATATATATATATTTATAATATAATATATAATATTCAGATTTTTTTAATCATTTATATATATTAACACCACTTTTGGTTAGGTTATGATTTGTTAGAATATATAACCGAATATATATATTATATATTTATAACTGAATTTATATATATTATATATATATATATATATTGACACCACGATTGTCAATATATATATTATATATATTTATAATATATAATTGAATTTATAAGTTTTTTTTTTAAGTTGTAATTTTTAAATATATAATTATATTAAACGGAGAATGGGGTGGGTATGGGGAAGGCTCCTCCAACTGGGAATCCCCGCCCCCGGCCCCGCTTCTCTTAATGCGGGGATGGGGACGGGGATGGGGATGGTAAAGCATTCCTCGACCCCGACCCGCCCCGCCCCGTTGCCATCCCTAAGGACATTTGATGAGATGAGGTTAACTCATTAATTAGCCCTTCAAACACATGTCATTGAGGTTACGAAACATATTTCTATTTTTAAATTTTGAATTAATTGTAATAATTAAAAAAAATAAAAAGAAAGAGGGTAATCTGGTAATTACAAGATACGCAATGGGATTTTGAGAATCTTCACAGACACGAAAAAAAAAAAGTGGTCATTGGCAGTTGGCAGGTGTTGGGATCCTAATCCTTAATGAAAAAGAGCATTGTAGACGTGTCTACCAGTTGCATCCATCCTTGACTTTGATTTGACTGCTTTGATGTAATGTACCAATTCATCCATATTTCATAGTGATTGCTTCACGCGGCGGCAAGTCACATCTATCTCACTCTCCCTTTTGACTTTCCCAACTAATTAATGAATAATGAAAAATATATATATATATTTTAAAAAAGTTTTTAAGTTGATAAATTATTTGAAAATATATTTTTAAAAGAGAATTCATCTGTCCTAAAAAAGCTTATTTGTGAGTAGAAGTCTAAGAGGCTGTTTGTTTTTTTGTCTAAAGTCTTATAAGACCTTAATTTATTAGATATATGGATAAGTCTTAAAAATTAAGATATTATGATATGTTTGTTTTTTTTCATTTTAGATGACTTATTACAAATATAAAATTGATTAGGTTGTGTTAGGGTTTCTTCAAAATTGGGAATTTTTGGAAAATTGATTTTTAGTATTTTATTATGTGCAGATAAAATCATAAATGTATGAATTGTTATAAGATATTTTTGGAAATTTATTAAAAAACTCTACTGTATCACTTTTTGAATAAGATAAAAGTCAAAAAATTTTACTTTTTCTAAAAGACATATATATCTTAAAATAATATATAAGTTGAAAAAACAAACAAACTGATTTATCTTAATTTAAGATATAAGAGGTAATAAGTCTTATTGGGAAAAAAACAAACAGCCCCTTAACTTAGATATAAAATATTTTTTTAATATTAAAAAAGCTTTTTATGAATTTTACCACACAACCAAAAAATATATCAAATACCTACCAAAAAAAAAAAATATCAAATAAAACTTTTAACATTCAAATAAAAATTTTAATATTAAAAAACCTCTTTTAATCATTAGAAAAAGGGAGAATCGCAAATACCCCGACTTTTAATCTAAAGGCAAATCATACCCTTTAGTTTGAACAATCAGCAAATAACCCCCTACTGTTAAATATATACTAACATCGTTACACAAATAATGTCCAAAAATGATGAAATGACAATGGAGCCCTTCTATTTTCCATATTGTAGTAATTGTCCATGTTACCCTTATCTCAAAATATATAAATAAAATAAATAAACACTTAATGGTAGGGGGTTATTTGCTGATTGTTCAAACTAGAGGGTTTAATTTTCTATTAGGTTAAAAGTCAGGGGGGTATCTGCGATTCTCCCTTAGAAAAATCGTAACACACTGTCAATAGTGGCGTAACTCAGTTAGTAAATGGACAAGTTTAGGGTTTAGGTAAATAACTTTTAGATCTGTGACTTGAATCATACTAATTGCGAAAGTTTAAAAAAAAAAAAAAATACATGGTTCTAAATTAACAAATATTATATATATATATATATATATATATATAAATCTTAGCAAACACCCTCTAAATTGCCCCTTTGCAAGCATGGTATATGAGATAGAAAAAATGAAAAAAAAAAAAATGTTAAAATTAATACAATTAATTTTTTATAGCAAGAAAATCTATCCACTTAATATCAAATTTGATTTTTTTTTTTTTTTTTTTTTTTAGCTTTATTTTTGGTATTATTTGTTTGAAGTTTTGAACTATTCTGTAACCTTTTGAATAAAAAATAACTAAGCTATAAAGATGGATTTAGTATATTTGTTTGTTTGTTTCTCTCACAGATGATCAAAGACCGGCTGCAGTCTGCAGACATGAAATAACAAACAAACAAACAAAAAGATTTAGAAATTATGGATTGAATTTTCATCTAATATGTTATTGGTGTTTCAAATTTTTTGACATTATTTTGAATTGAATAAAAGATAATATTAGAATTAAATAAATAAAAAAATTAAAAGTAAGTGTCACTGAATGGTCAATAAGTTGAAAGAATAGCAAAATAACCTACGGGACCCACACTTATGGGTGGGGATGGGACGGGGATGGAGATAGATAATAAAATCCGTAATGGGTAAGAGGCGAGGATGGATTTTATAATCACCGCCCCGCCCTGCCCTGCCCCTCCTAAAATATAATATTTATTTATTTTATTATTTAGTTTAATGTTTATGTTTTAAAATAATTGAATTTATTTGA
Source organism: Acer campestre (assembly GCA_954870605.1). NCBI lineage: Eukaryota > Viridiplantae > Streptophyta > Magnoliopsida > Sapindales > Sapindaceae > Acer > Acer campestre. The sequence goes on from OX940801.1 coordinate 34,396,972, forward strand.
TTAGTTTTGATATTTATGTTTATGAGATGATTTTCAATAGTTTTTTGGAATTATTTTATATATTAGATTATAATCATTGAAATATATATTTATTATTTTAATAAAAAAATTTTACCAGGATTTTAATAAATAATTTAGATAAATAGGTTAAATTGAGTAAATTGGGTGGGGATGGGGAAAGTATACCTTATCATGTCCTCTCCCGTTCCATCTATTGAGGGGCTTTATGAGGGAATGGATTTAAAAAAAATAAATGGGGTGGGGTGGGGTGGGGTGGCTCCATTGCCATCCATGAGAAAAAACAATTTGTTATTATAGTTAGGTGAGCACTTACCGGCCTTACCCTCAGTATCGAAACAAAAATCATTTCAAGTTCAACTACCTTACCCTTTTTGCTAGGACACATGCCCTTACTAGAACTCCACAATATTGTTATAAGGAGGGTAAAGATGTAAATTGGATCGGCCGCTATGCCACCACCAGACTTGAATGACTTTTTGCATGATACGATTTTTGTTTTTATTAATTTTTAAAAATATATATTTTAAAATCAAATAATTTATATAATCATAAGAGTAAAATAGTCATATCTTTAGAATGTGAGAGAGGATGATTGTGAAGGCAACAATAGGGAAAGTTGAAATTAAAATTATTATTATTTTACATACCTCTATTTTTTTTTTTTTTTTTTTTTAATATCATTACAAACACAATCTATACTTAGAAAATCATCGTTTTTGTCTATATTACCATAAGTTCATCATATTTTAAAAAGCAGTGTTCTAGAAAACGCTAGGCGCTAGTCGGGTGGTGGACCAGCGCCTAGCCTAGGCGGCCTAGTCGGCGCCTAGGCGGATTTCTAGACGGCCCTTTATTCTTGGCTTTTTTTTTTTCGTCTTTTCCACTTATAAAACCAATATTAAAACTCATATTATGACCAAATTCAATCAAAATAATCAATATCTAGTCCAAATCCACACAAACCAATAATAATATATTAAGTTATTAACAAATCATTGTATTCCAAAATCCAAATCAATCAAATTGGCAAATTCAATCAAAATCATCAAAATCTAATCTATTCCAAATCCAAGATTCCAATCAAAGTATTGACATTTAAACAAAAATCAAAAGGCAAAAGCAAATCAAACTCCAAAAGTCCAAAGTTTCCAACAAATTCAAGCAAGAAATTAAAAGCAAATCCAACAAAGTTACATTCAAAAAATCAAAAGACATATAAGTATCTAACTATCTAATTCTTCATCTTCTACTACATATTCTTCCATTTCAAAGACACCATCATCATCGGATTCGAACTCCATATTTTCTTCGACCGCTTCATTGTCGGATTCAAATTCATCTTCAAGATCTCTCACTTCATTTCTACCACTCCTTCGAGGTTCTGTGAATTCATCCGCCCCGACCACTTCTCCAACTAATGGCATGGTAAAGCCCAAACCAAGCTCAACTTCATCATCACCATCCTCAACAATCCATCCTTGTGCATTACTAGCATCATTTGCTAGTAGTATATCTATTTTTTTCTCGGTCCCCCTTTTTCTCTTGTCCATTAATCTAGAATTAAATTGGACATACACTAGATGGTTCAATCGAGTCGTATCTAATCGATTCCTTTTCTTCGTGTGTATCTACAAATAGTCAAATACAATACATAAAGTAAAAATGTAAAATAATTAATTAATTAAATATTTAAATATTTAAAATTAAATGTAACTTGCTAGTTAAGTAATTATCACTTACCCCTTCAAATGTGTTCCAATTTCTTTCACACCCGGATGAACTAGAGGTTAAGGAGAGGATCCTTTTTGCTATTCTTTTCAAGTTTGGTGTGTGAGCTCCATAGTTAGTCCACCAAGTTACTACATCAAAAATACAAATGCTTTAAAAAAAAATTACTAACTACTAAAAAAGTAAAAACTAAAAACTAAACTACTAAAGTAATAAGTATTCATTATTATTTAATATTTAAGTACCTGGATTGTAAAACTCGTCATTCTTCTCACATCATTTCATTGCCAATGGCCTTCTGAAAGAACCCTCTTTGTCCAAATACTTCTCAAACTCGATATTCACTAAGAGATTTTGCTTTTCAAGGTCATCGGGATATAAAATCTCCACAAATTCACAAAACCCATCGGAAACTTCATCAGTATAAATGCTTGAAGTTGGGCCCTTGAAGAAATAATAGGGATTCAATACGTAGGCCGCCAAATGTAATGGAGAATCAAGCCGACCTTTCGATTTCGCAACGATAATTTCAAAGATTGGCCGGCAATTACTCTCAACATTTTTCAACGCCCCTCTAATCTCTTCCTTAGCTCTTTTTAGCTCCCCATATAAAAAGCCCATTGATGGCTTTTGGTCCCCATCAACTAATCGAAGCACCCTTACCAAAGGAGCAAAAACCCTCAAGCAATAATTCACACCATTCCAAAACACGGTACTCAATACAGTTGAGTAGGTCGCTTTTCCCTTAACACTCTTTGACCATTTGCATTTATCCCAATCGGAGCTAGTAAACATTGCCCTCAACCTATCTTTTTTCTCTAATATAGATTGCAATGCTAAGAATGCTGAGGCAAATCTAGTAACTCCCAGCCTTACTATATCCCTCTTCCTTGTAAATGTTCTCATTAATGCCAATGTTGCATGGTGGGCATAAATGAAGATAGTTAAACTCTTAACCGAATCAAGTGTTTTTTTGAACCTTGGTAGCTTTCCAATACCTTCAAGCATGAGGTTAATGGTGTGAGTAGCACACAAGGTCCAAAATATAGATGGCATCTTCTCCTTCAACATCTTCGCTGCAGCCATATTGTTGGATGTATTGTCGGTCACTACTTGCACAACATTTTCAGGGCCAACTTCTTCAATTGCGGCCAACACATAGTTAAAAATGTGTTCACCGGTATGTGCCACATTAGAGTTTTCTTTGGAGGAAAGGAAAGTGGTGCCTTCCTTGCAATTCACACACAAATTCATAATGCTTCTCCTTTTCCTATCCGTCCAAGTGTCCGTCATTATTGTGCACCCATCAATCTTCCATGATTCTTCTTGTTTTTTAAGGGCCTCTTTGGTTGACTCAAACTCTTTCTTCAAAAATGGTTCCCTTAATTGCCATTGACTTGGTGGTTTGAAGCTCGGTCCAAATCTACCAATCGCCTCAACCATTTGCAAGAAACTGTCATTGTCAATGGCGTTAAACGAAATCCCTGCTTGATACACCCATTTGGCCACATTTTTTTGCGTAGCACGTGTCCTTTCCTTAAGGATTGTATCATTTAGGGTCCGTTGTTGCATATTCTTTCCAGAAATGGAGGAACTAGGGTTGATAGAGCTAGCAAATCTATCCATAGGGCCAAGAATATTAGGGTTTTTCCTTGGCCCTAACCCTTCTATTTCCTCTAATTCTTCTTCATCATCATCACCAATATTCACCTCAACTCTTAACACTTCTTCTTCCTTTTTCTTGTTTTTTTTTTCTTGTTTTTTGCATCTGCGATCGCTTGTCTACACCTCATTTGATTATCACTTGTTGCCATCCGACACGGCGCAACATTCCCTTGTATGTTGGCAACATGCTCTTTCAAACGATAAACTCCCCTAGAAACCACATTTTTACACAATATGCATTGCACTTTATCTTGATTCTTCTCATCAATCAAAATCCCAAATTCCCACCCAATATCATTTGATTTTCGTTTCCTTCCGATCTCTGAATTGGAGTTAGAGGCAACTGAAGATGAATGACCGACGGCATTGGGGACGGTATTACTATTGGGCTCTGAAGTCATGTCTAAAGTCTAAAGTCTAAAGACTGTAAACTAGTAAACTCTAAACTCTATACAAAAATTCTGATTCTCTAAAATCAAATGAAAATATGACAGCAATAAGCAATTAAGAATTAAGCAATAACTCAATAAGCAATAACCAATTACAATTTATTAATTTAAAAAGTAAAAAACAATACAATACTAAAACAATAAAACATGGCAACCAGGCAACCAGCATCAGTCCAGTAGACAGACTAACAGAGCAAGCTAACCCAATTACCTAACCAGCAGTTCAACACACGCCCACAAACTCACAAAGGCACAAACAGACAGAACAAGTGAACAATAGAGCAAGCTAACCCAACCACTCAACCAGCTAAAAAGGCTGTCAAAAACTCAAAACTGAAAATAATAAATTGCTGTAAAAGTGTAAATATGTAATCACTAATCACTAATCACTTAATCAGTAATGTAAGTTAAACAAATTAAAAAAAAAAAAAAACACTAACAACTAAAATTTAAATTTTAAAACTTCAAACATCAGTCATCACTCATCAGATATTCAGATCATCAATTCTTCATCACAAGTCATTTTAGTCACTAAAAAGTAAAAACGTAGAACCAATTTGAAATTTGAAAGAAACCTCAAACGGTAAAACCTTTAACATGCAACTTCTAGTTCAACAATTCAACATGCAACTTCCAGTTCCAGCTTTTATCGGAACTCGGAAGTCTGGAGAAGGAGAAAATAATCAAAAATTCAAAATATTTAAATAAGAAATGGAGATTGGAGAACAGAACATTAAAATAAAATTAATAAATCAATAATCAATAATCAAATAACATATAATCAAATAAATAAATAATCAAATCACTGAAATCAATCAATACTCAATAACTATTAACTAATAGTTTTGGTAAAAAACTAAAAATTAAGCATTAAGTATTAAGTCATTAACTAATATTCTAATAAGTAATAACGTAATAAGCATTAATCAAAGACCCAAAGAATAGAACTTACAGAAGGAACTAGAAGTTCGTAACAGACCGGTCAGACCCTAGATGAGTTGACAGTGGTGACGAACGGCGCGGCGACGAAAAACGAGGATGGAGGAGCCTGGTTTGGTCGGAGAACTGTAGAAGTGAACTGAGAGTGAGAGGAGCGTCGAGAGTCAAGAGTTGATCAGTTTGGTTTGTGACTTTGTGCTTTTGCGATTGCCAATTGAAACTTTGAAAGGGAATAATGGAAGAAATATGGAAATTCAATTGAAAGGCTGGTTAAAATTGAAAAGGGGTTTGCGATTTGGGGAAGAAATTGGAATTAGGGATTTGGATTTTGATTTGGTTCGTTTGGGATTGAAATATTGAATTGAAAGGGTTGTGAAAACTAAAAGAGGAAAAGGGGTTTGCAATTTGGGGAAGAAAAATGAAAAGAAGAAGAACGGTGACGTTTTGATGGCTGTTATTTTTTAACATTGTTTGACTCCAAAACGACGCCGTTTTTGCACAACCCGGTTTAAAAAAAAAATTGTCTAGGCGGAGTCAACGCCTTTGACTCTGCCCAAACCCAATTAAACGGCCAGACCGAACTAGGTGGCTGATTTTTTTGGTGTTGACCGTTGACCGTTGACTTCGCGTTGACCAATTTTTTTTGCCGAATTGGACTAGGTTGGGACGCCCGACCACCGCCTAGTGTCTAGGCGGCCGCCTAGACTGATTTAATAAAAAGTAATTATTTTTACGCGATTTGAAAAATATAATTAAAAAATTAAAATTGCATTAATAATATCAAAACTTAAATATACTAAAAAACGTAAGATGTCAATGTTTATTGTATTTTAATAATTTTAATATTGTTAATAATATATTTGCCAATTTTCTTTTTTAAATAAATTTAATAAATATTATTCAACACATTTTACTTTTGAACCTTATAGCTTCACATATTTGGTAATAATAATATGGTGTAAAAAAATGACAAATTAAGAATATGTGGATGGTTTGACTTTTAAATAACATACAAAAAACAATTCATTAATGATAATTCTAAAACTTATTTTCAAAAAGTCAATATGGGACAAGTATCTACAGAGAAGGAGAGTTAGTTGAAAGAGTGAGTTGAGAGAGTGTATCTAGCATACCTTGTTATAAGGATATATAAAGACAAGGATAAGTCTTAATTTTTGTTCCATTTCTAGATTTTAATATTATAAAATATTGTTAAATATAAGACCAATTGATAAAATATTTCTAGCCAATGAAAGAATTGAAAAAGAAAAGAAAAAAAAGAGTGCGCAAATTGGATTCAAGTTGCAAATTTGATAGACTAGACTAAAAAGGTTAACCTTTTTTTAATAATATTAAAAACTAAAAAAGAGAGATTCGGTACAATAGTTCTGAATGTTCTTATTAATGTGGTATTGACTTAATGGGTTGTCTCAATTTGACATTCCAAGGCTGCTAAAATTAATGAAAATTGGGACAAAAGTTCGCTGTAGACATGGCCTAAATATGGAAGAATAACTAATTCGTTGATTTAGAATTTTGGTATTGCATGGAGGCACTAGATTCGAAACTATGTGCGAAACCATAACTTTAAGGTATAGGTAGAGGTGGTCACGGTTTCGGTAAACCGTCGGTTTTGTCCGCGGTTTAACCGGAACCGGAAGTGTCAAACTGAAACCGAAAACCGAAAAACCGAAAACCGATAACCAGAACCTAAACCGTCGGTTTGAAAACCAGTTGGAAACCGGTGGTTCCGGTTCCGGTTTCGGTTTCGATTTCGGTTTCGGTTTCGGTTTCGGTTTGGGTGGCCTACAAACCGGCCAAAACCAGCAGTTTAATCGACAGTTTTGTCTGCGGTTTAAACCGCTGGTTTTATTAAAAAAAAATTGACAAATCAGAAGTTGCCACGTGTCACTTTTTTGATATTTTTTTTTGAAAAACTGCCTGAAACCGAAACCGTACCCAAACCGTCGGTTTTAAAACCGAAACCAAAACCGTCAAACCGGAGGTTTGAAACCGGAACCAAACCGGTGGTTCCGATTTCGGTTTTGGTTTTGGTTTTGGTTTTGGTTTTGGTTTTAGGTGGCCACCAAACCGAAACCGACGGTTTCGAACCGAAACCGAAACCAAACCAAACCGAACCGATGCCACCTCTAGGTGTAGGTGTTAGGTTTGGGTTTATATTCCCAAATGAACCCAATATTAACCAAACGAGACTCAATTGATATGAATCTCCCTAAAGAAGTGGGAAATGTTTGGCAGTCAGAGAAAATGTTTGATGGAGGCTTGAAGACTGAAAAAGGCAGAAGAATGGAAATCTAGGAAAAACTGGGGTGTAGACCGCGGCCAAGGCAAGGAGTATGGACCGCAGCGGTAGATTCCAATGGGTTCAACACGGTGTGGAGCACGGTAGACGCAACAGACACAAATTGCGATATTCTGAGTGTTCGTGTCCAGAAGGTATCCCACGGTACGGAGGTGGGCTATAGCTCGCGGCCTAGATCGTGATAATGACGAAAGTTGCGTGGCATGAACAGGAAACGTGTAGAACAGAAAATCTTCTATGGAAAAGGAGAGTCTTTAGCATAACGGAGTAGGACTTTACGTGGATCAGGAAGACTTATGCGTGTAGGAGAAGATTTCCTTATTAGATTCAAACTACCCAGTACTCTAGTATAAATACATGTAATATTTGTTTATTGATAGTGGTGCAAAAAAAAAAAAAAAAAAACCCATAACATCAGAGAGTGGGTGGATCGGGGGAGGGGGACCCCTAGGAATATCTAAGGAGGGATCCAGAGAATATATAAGGATCGAGTGAGAGATTCATAAGTGATACTCATGGGAGACCTAGGGGGATATTCGATAGGTATACTCGAAGGAGGGCCCAGTGAGTGTAGTGAACTGAGAGCTAGGATATAAGCTTGGTTATGAGCTTGGGGGCTCGATAATGCTCGGTTGTTTGGGGTTTGGGTTGTGAGAGAGAGAATCCTGGAGTGTGTGGTTGACTAGTTATACAAATTTACTACATAGTTTTTCCCTGATTTAGGGTTTCCGTATATATCTTGTGTTGTGTAATTGATTTATATTTCTCTCACCTTATTTTTCTGCTAGTAGAGGTAGAGGTTATTTGTTATATGATGAATATTAAGTATGTCGCTTCCGCGTTCATCGGTTCAATTTCCAACAACTGGTATTAGAGCGGTGCCAATATTTGCCAACAATAGGTGCGAAGAACATAGCAATGTGCCAACCTCATATTGTCACATTCGTAAATATATTAATCATGGTTAATATCATCATACCATATGCCTTCAAGTTAGGATTGATAACTTTATACATATGATTTGAACAGAAAACATATATATGGTGTACCAAATGCACAAAAACTCTTAATTAATTAATTTAGTTGTTTGTTAACATCAACTATTAATTCTTTGTTTATACTTATAGAATGAAATTTTTGTAAAGAAATTCAAGTTTAAGATATAAGAGTTTATGTCAAAATGCTCATTGCCTTGGTGGATGCATGAAGACTTACACTTTCCATTAATCCACCAACCATTGACATATTGTGTATATTGTCTAATTATTGTCTATATAATCGCATTAAGTGCGAGGAGGGAGACCTCTCCTAGTGTTGAGAGCCGAATTCTTCTGATTATAGAAGTAAACATCTGAGTTGTGCTTGATCTCGTTAATTCTTACCAGACAATTGTTAAAAAAGAAAGAAAGAAGAAGATATAATAGTTTTGTTTAATTTTAATTATTTATTTAGAGAATAAATAAATTGTATTTAGAGGGTCCAATTACAAATAAATATATTTTTATATTTTTTTTGAAGACATATTTTTATTACACCATGAGGTTATAGGTTTGAATATATTTTTATATTTTTTTTGAAGACATGTTTATATTGTTATTATTTTTATTACACCTAACAAATAACTAAACATTCTCAACACAAGTGTTTCCTATACTCGGCGATATGAGGTTGGTCCGGTGGTATACTCTTCATGTCTACATCACGAGATTATAGGTTTGAATTTTCCCCCTCTTCAAAAAAACCTTAAATTTATATATTACTATATAAACAAATGTTTCACATACTCAAATACAAAGATGAAAGATTTAGCACAAAAGAATCTATCTCCCAAAGAGTAAATAAAGAAGATTTAAGTACTAGAGAATGTGTGATATGATTTGATGATATAAATTGGCTCAAATATTACAAAGATACTTCATATAGATGGTTACAAAGTTTGTAAGCTCTTAGAAGCCTCAAATAATGGCTTGAGTGTTGAATTTATATGAAAGAAAATTCATACTAGCGTTTTGATGCGTTTTGTCCAAGATGTAATGTTGTTGTTGAAGATGTGGAGCATTTGCTGCGTGGCTGTAGCTGGTCTTGTGGCGTTTGGGAGAACATATCGGTTGGTGTTACATCTTCTCCTTCGTTTAGAGGTGATTTCGAAGAATGGTTAGTTCATAATTTACATAATGATAAATTGGTGACAGGTGATGTCCCTAGCTATCTTCAATTCTCTAGTATCTTGTGGTTTCTGTGGAAATAGAGGTGCAAAAAAATCTTTGATGTGAATTTCTCTATCCCCCTTTCCCCCCATCTTATCATCAATTCTTATGCTAAGGAGTGGTTTGATGCTAACAGGCCTATTATTGCTAAAACTGGTTTTGTTCTTCCTGTTAAGTGGATCCCTCCTAATGAAGGCTGGATTAAATTGAATGTTGATGGCAGTCGGGACAATAATTCTGGTATCATTACAGCGGGAGGTGTCCTGCGTAATAGCCTAAATCAGTGGGTTAAAGGTTTTGTGGTTAATAAGGGTTGTGGTAGTGTGATTGAAGTTGAATTATTGGGATTATTTGAAGGCCTTAATCTGGCCTGGAATTGTGGGTATATGAGACTTAATGTTGAAACTGATTCTCTCACTATTATCCAGGTGCTCTCTCTTGATACAAATCCTAGCCATCCTTTGTTTAGTCTTCTCCAAAATTGTAAAAGGATGATTGCTGCTAAGTGGTTATGTGACATTGTTCATGTTTTCAGAGAAGGTAATATGTTGGCTAACAGCCTTGCTTGTTTGGGTCATGACATGGATCTTGGTAGGCTCATTTTTGAAGACCCCCCTCTGGCTTCCTCTGTTATTTTGGATGCTGATGCTAGAAGTGCCGCCTGTTTGAGGTGCTGTGTTAGTTCTCTTTCTTAGTTTTCTTTCTTTTCTGGGCGGTGCCCCCTTGTAACCAAAAAAATAAATCATACTAGCCGTTTTTGTAAATTGGAATAACAAAATACAGTTCGGTCCCTTGGGATTTCAACATTACATATTGACCCCTATAATGGTCCCACTACAGTAAATTTGAAAATATAACCGTTAGGACTTTTGGAAATTTCAGTGTAACCCAAACAGTTTTGAAACATTTCAGTTGGGTCCCTATACAATTACAATTTTGATCAAAAAGTTTCAAAACAATTCATTTATAACCTAGATAAAAAATAATGCTTTCTAGGTTGGTTTTTCATATTTAAATAATAAATATAAGTCTCAACCAATCTAGATGATGTCTAAGAACCCTTAGGATTTAAAGATAAACCCAATCAAAGGATTACAAGGTCTAATCTAAGTCACTTGAGCCAAGTTATTCAAATCTTATGCAAATATATACCAATTTACATGATATCAAAATAATAACCTAAAACTAGTACTACTTACTTCAAGCTTAAAAAAAAAAAAAAAAGTCGGAAATGATCTTTGTTCCATTGGAAATGAGGAAAAACTAATACATTATTTCCGACAGCATACATTTTTTCCGATGGCCTAAATGCCATCGGAAATAGTCTTGTTCCGTCGGAAACGAGGAAAAAAGAATACATTATTTCCAACGGCCAAAATGCCGTTGGAAATAGTCTTTGTTTCATTATAAATGTGGAAAATGTTATACATTTTTTCCAATAGCCTAATTGCCATCAGAAATAGTCTTGTTCCGTTAGAAATGAGGAAAAAGTAACACATTATTTTCGACGGCCTAAATGCCGTCGGAAATAGTCTTTGTTCCATTAGAAATGTGGAAAAAGTTATACATTTTTTCCGACGGCCTAAATGCCATTGGAAATAGTTTTGTTCCGTTGAAAATGAGAAAAAAGTAATACATTATTTCCGACAGCCTTTAGGCCGTCAGAAATAGTTTTTGTTCTATTGGAAATGAGGAAAAACTAATACATTTTTCCGATGGCCAAAATGCCGTCGGAAATAATCTTTGTTCCGTTGGAAATGAGGAAAAAGTAATACATTATTTCCGACGGCCCAATGGCCGTTGGAAATAGTCCTTGTTCCCAACATTTCCGATGGCCTAATCGCCGTCGGAAAAGGCCAATTTTTTATTATAGTGTCAAAACCGTATTTTTATATAAAGTTTCTTCAAATTATTTGTATAAATAAAAATTTCATGATTTATTTTTTAGGAATCACAAGAACATTTAGTTATTTTTAATTATAATTAGTGACACTACTATATCAATTTTTTTTTTAAACAAACTCTAATAATTTTAATAAAATATTATTTTAAAAAACAATATCTCAATAGTTATATTTACATAGTATACCAAAAAAAATATATATTTAATTAGATATTATACAAACATATCAATAGCTTATATATAAATAATATGCAAAATATATCAGATATAAAGTTATAATATGCAAAACATATAAGATATAAAGTTATAGCAAAATGGTAAGAGTAACCCCTTACTATCATCTAAGTCAACGGTTCGAACCACATGAATTTCATGGGGTTAAAGTTGCTGTGTGACATGGTGCATGTCAAGTCGAGTTGCGCCAATTATTATTATTATTATTTTTTTATAATGGTTAGTTCTGATAAGCATATTTGTGACGGCCTCCGACGGCTTTTTCTCGTCGGAAAAGACATTTTTTTTGTAGTTAAAAGCTTGATGTTTGTTTCTCCATGCATATAGAATTGATATCTTCATAGTGTAGATCCTTGCATGGTGCTTTCAATATAACATAGAAATCAAACTTTATTAGAACTTTGTTAATGTTTGTTATCATCAAAATTATGTAGTAAACCTTGAGGCTAACAAATAATTTAATACAAATGGTAAAATAGTCAATTTGTATTTTTTGTCACGTTTGACCGTCAAAAATAGGGTAAGAGGGACTTATTTGATGTATTTATGAAATATAAGGGATCACATGTGCTAAAAAAGCAAACATGTTAAAATTGATATTTCACCAAAAATTAGGGACTAAATTGATAATCATCATAATGTTATTAATACTATTAAAATTTGTAATTAATACCACTAAATTTTAATTTAATGATTTTAAAATTAAAATTAAAATATCAGAAAAAGGCTATTAGGTTCATATTTTATTAAATAATGGAGACTTTTACAATAAGTATTACACATCGGTCGTATTAAGAGTTTGTTGGGACATCTACTCTCAAAACATCAGAAAAATAACTCTTTATACATACTTGTAAAATGTGTATGGTAGGATCGAACCCTCCACTATGAACATGGGAGAGAAAGTACACTATTATCCGTGCTAAGACATTAGAGCACCCCCAACAAGGCTCCCTATTTTTTCCTTAGATTTAGGGAGCCAGTTGTACTTTTTACGAATAGGGAGCCATGTAAGGAGTGAAAACTCCAACAAGCCTCCCTAAAAATGGTTCCCTATTATTATTTTTATTATTATTTATTTATTATTTATATTTAATATCAAATTATAATATAATATATTATAATTTTATTTGTTGGGACATCTACTCTCAAAACATCAGAAAAATAACTCTTTATACATACTTATAAAATGCGTATGGTAGGATCGAACCCTCCACTATTAACATAGGAGAGAAAGTACACTACTATCCGTGCTCAGACATTAGAGCATCCCCAACAAGACTCCCTATTTTTTCCTTATATTTAGGGAGCCAGTTGTACTTTTTACGAATAGGGAGCCATATAAGTAGTGAAGACTCTAACAAGCCTCCCTAAAAATGGCTCCCTATTATTATTTTTATTATTATTTATTTATTTTTCATATTTAATATCAAATTATAATATAATATATTATAATTTTATTTGTGCAACTATAGAGAATTAATTGCTTCATTCATTACAAACTAATTATTATTATTATTTTTAAATATAATACAATACAAAGAAATGAAATGAATTTAGCTGTTGCAATTTTGGTTAAAAAAAAAAAAAATGAATTTAAGCAGTGGCTAACCGTAGGAGACAGTAAAATTGTAGGAAGAAAAAAAAGGAGAATTATTTGAGTTAAAATAAAAAGAATTTGGGTTAAATAAAAAATAGGATGAATGAATTTGGACCATTGGATATGAGTGATGTAGACTCATCCTCACCATCCATTTCATTTGAGAAGAGAGGATTAAAAAATAGGGAGGATGTCTTGGCTCCATAAATTTAGGGATCCTTTGACCGGAATTAAAAATAGGGAACGGGATAAGGAGCCTATTGAAACACTTTCCGATTGAGGCTCCCTAAATATAGTCAAGGAGATCCCCAATTCCAGCCTATTGGGGATACTCTTACGTGCATTTCAATCCAGCAAATTAATAGGACAAGTTTTAAATTAAAAACTTTAAAGTTGAAAATATGTACTGCTCCATTATCAACTACTGTATGCAATTACAATTTACGTATACCGACTTGGAGGTCGAAACTTGATATATAACTTGATATATTTATCGTGACCGTTTGGCGCTCTTGTCAATTACATGATTGTCCTTCTAATACCATTGAATTTTGATAATTGGACATTTTGATCCCACAGGATCCATATAATGCGATTTCATTGGTCCTCCGAGTCCGACCCATCAAAATTAAGAGACTGTACTTATTTAATACCAACTTTTGAGTTTTGAGATTCCTTGTTCCCTTTTAGGGGTTTTAAGATGCCAAATGCCAAGCCAATTATGGAATCAAATGCGACAAGGTAATTATTTTTAATATATTTATTTTTACAGTAAATTACACTGAAATCCCTACGGTTTGTGTAATTGTAAACAGAAACAATCGTACTAAAAAAAATTGACTTGATCTATCTTATTGTTAGTTAAACTCGGTCAAAATTAAACATCGATCGAGTTTGACTAGTAAGAAGATCAAAATACTTTGATATAAAAATCAAAAATACTAAAGTACCTTTAAAAAAATTAATAAAATAAAATTATTATATTCTTAAAATAATAAAACATAAAAGTTTTAAATAAAAAAACGGAAAAAAAAGGAAAAACAAATAGTTGAGATCCAACTTCAATTGTTTTTTTAAAATTTAATAAAATATTGAAATTGGGATTTCCATTTAAAAAAAAAAAAGGGATAAAAATGACAAAAACAACTTTTTCTCCTTAGTGCGTAATGATATAATAATTTCAGTTTCTCAACTATCGGCGTTAATTAGATTTAAGTATTTATTTAATCAATGGCTAACATGTATTACATGGACTAATGGACATTAATACATCAATTTGTATTGATGAGAAAACTATATTATAAAAATAATGAAATAAATAAATAAAACAAAGAAAAATGAGCTGCCTCCACCACTAATGGAAGTGTTCCCCTCCATTATAGTAATGGATTCAAGTGTTACATCGGTAAATGAGATACATATCTCGACTATAAGAATAGTTATCTCCCTACCTAGTGTCAATCCTCAAAGCAATCGTAAAGGTTATAAAAAAAATGTGGAAGTCTAACATCAAGATAAAGAGATCAAAAAGGATGAATCATAGGACATTTGATGAGATGATGTTGACCCATTAATTAGCCTTTCACACACATGTCATTGAAGTTACATGTTCGAAACATATTTCTATTTTTAAATTCTAAATTAATTGTAATAATTAAAAAAAATGAGGGTAATATGGTAATTATAAGATGCACAAAGGGATTTTGAGAATCTTCACATATGACATATACGACGAAAAAATAAAAAAAAACACTGGGTTCATTTGAGAATCTTCACAGACACGGAAAAGAGCAAGGAAAAAAAACAAAAAGGTGAGCACTTGGCAGGTGTTGGGGATCCTAATCCTTAATGAAAAAGAGCATTGGACGTAAGGAACATTAAGTAGTGTGAGTGTCAACCATATGCTTCCATCCTTAATTGCTTTGATGTACCAATTCATCCTTATTCCATAGTGATTGCTTCACTCGGCGGCAAGTCATCTAACTCACTCTCACTTTTGACTTTCCCAACTAATTAATGAAAAATTGAATACCTCAAAATAAAAAAATATATATTTTTAAACAGTATTGCTACACATCCCACCTAAAATGAGTGCATTTTTGCTCACCCCCCTTGAAAGGGGGGTAAGCATTACCCCCCTCCCATACACATGACATGTGTCTATGGAGGGATAAAATTATCTAAAAATTTACTCTTCTATGACACATGTCATCCATTTAAGAGGGGGGTAATGGTTACCTCCCTTGAAGGGGGGTGAGCAAAAATGTTCTCACCTAAAATCTTACCTTTTTCATCCCACTATATGTGCTATATGAGGTGTCAAATTGTGAGTGGATATACATTAATAATGATTTATCTCACCTACCTCATATATTCATTCACAATTTGACACCTCACATGCCACATATATTGGGATGAAAAATGTGGGATTTTAGGTGGGATATTTAACATTATTGATTTTTAAAAGGTTGGGATAATTACCCGGTGACCATCAGTTTAAGTCACCACTATCAAAATAATCATTAGATGGGGAATTTCATAATGACTATTTTTGACGAACACCGTTACACTAATGGCAATTCCATTCAATTCCATTTAATTCCATACAATTCCATCTTATGTGAGGCATTTTAGTAAATAAGGGGATGACATTAATTTATTTTAATTTTTTCTTGGAAATCAATTTTTTGGAACGAATAATTATATTTAGTATGTGTGTATACGTATAACCTAGCTCAAACATATATATATATATATATATATTTCTTTTTTGAGAAGATTAAAGAAGACGATTAAGGCTACAAAATCTTAAAATTCTAAAAAATATATTTGAGATAAATTGAAAAGATATATATATATATATATATATATATTAGTGAGTTTTTCATGAGGGATCCCTTATTTTAATTTCGGTAAGGACCTTGATGAAAATACATCAATTTTAATGAATTTTAATCTGAATTTTTTTATTTTTTATTTTTTATTTTTTTGTGGATGACGAGTTCATTGAAATCTACCTATGAACAAAATTTGAGAATTTTTCGAATACTAGAATTATTTTTCTTGAATTTTCCTATATTTCGCCTATTTTTTGATGCTTTCATATTTAACAAAATTTGGATAAATAGTTATAGTGCTTGTAAAATTCTCACATTTTGTGTATATGTAGATTTCATTGAACTCATCATCTACAAAAAAATTCAGATTAAAATTCATTAAAATCAATGTATATTCATCATGGTCTTTACCGAAATTAAAATAAAGGATCCCTCATGAGAGACTCTCATATATATATATATATATACACACACACACATATGTGTGTGTGTATGCTATACATATATACACACTAAATATAATTATTTTTTCTAAAAAACAAAAGAAAAAATTGATTTCCAAAAAACATTTAAAATAAATTAGTGTAACAGTGTTCATCAAAAATGGTCATTTTGAAACCAATTCCCCATCTAATAGCCATTTTGATAGTGGTGACCTAAATTGATGGCCACCTGGGTAATTATCCCAAAAAGGGTTTTAAGTTGACAAATTATTTGAAAAAATATTTTTAAAAGGGAATTTATCTATCCTAAAAAAGCTTATTTGGGAGCAGAAGCCTAACTTAGATATAAAATTTTAATTTTTTAATATTAAAAATTAAAGATTACTTTTTTTTTTTTAATATTAAAAGCTTTTTATGAATTTTATCACACAACCAAAAACAATATCAAATAAAACGTTTAACATTCAAATAAAATTTTTAATATTAAAAAAACTCTATAAATCGTTAGAAAAATCGTAGCAAACACCCTCTAAATTGCCCCTTTGATATGCTGGCATATGAGATAGAGAAAATGAAAAAAATGTTAAAATCAATAAAATTAATTTTTTATAGCAAGAAAATCCATCCACTTAATATCAAATTTGATTTTTTTTTTAGCCTTATTTTTGTATTATTTGTTTGAACCATTCTGAAACCTTTTGAATAAAAAATAGGGTTAGTGATTACTAGAGCCACTGATTTGGTGAGGTTGTCTCTAAATGACCATCAATTTTTCAAAATCCAATAATCTGAGCACACACGCGATCGACCATAACAACTACACCCACAAAACCAAACCCAATAATCTGTCAATGATCTTGTTATCTCGTAAATCATATTTAACAAAAACCACACGCTGTCATCAAATCTTCAACACTCTCTTTTGCTTTACAAAAAATAATTATACAAAACCCTAATCTTCAAACAAAACAACAATATTTTACCTTTCTTTGGAATTCGATGAATGAGATGCACCCTTATCTAGCCACCAAACCGAGATTGAGAGACGATCTAGAGAGAGAGAGTTGGGAGAGAAATCAACAATGTGAGGAAGAGGTAGAGTTTGTTTTGTTTGGTTGAGGAATCGGTTTGGAGAATGAGAGAAGAGAGGTAGAGTTTGTTTTGTTTGGGAAATAAACCGGTGTAACCGATTGGTGGTCAAAAATTATTTTCTAATTTCCTCTTTCATCCGGTTTATATTTTTGAAAATTGGTGTTGTACGGTACGAAAACCATTCTTATTCGTATCGTAGCAAGTCCCTTTTTAATAATATTAAAAACTCAAAAAGAGATTCGGTACAATAGTTCTGAATTTTCTTGATATGGTATTGACTTAATGGGATGTCTCAATTTGACATTCCTAGGCTGCTAAAATTAATGAAGATTGAGACAAAAGTTCAGTGTCGGCATGGCCTAAAGATGGAGGAATAACTAATCCGTTGATTTAGAATTTTGGTATTACGTGGAGGCATAAGATTCAAAACCATGTGTGAAACCATAACTTTATGGTATTGGTGTTAGGTTTTGACTTATATTCCCAAGTGAACTCAATATTAATCAAACAAGACTCAACTGATATGAATTCTCCTAGAGAAATGGGAAACGTTTGGAAGTCGGAGAAGGTGTTTGAGGTGGAATTGGTGGAAAATGTCACTTTTTTGAACTGATTTGGTGACAAAGTCACTGCTTTAATAAGTTAAGTTTAAAATGCACTTATTATAGTGAACTACCAAAATAGCCCTTACTTTACACATTCTCTTTCTTACTTTGAAGTTTTCTGATATTTTATTCTTTCATTTTCCTCTATAATAGACCTCCAATGGAGGTTGAATATTATAACATTATCAATGCATCTTCATTGGATAATTAGTTTTGTGGCGCTACGCAGACGCATTCGGGGGTCGAGCTGGTTGTGTAAATTTTGAATCTAATTGAAAAGGCTAGGAGAACAAATGAAAAGGCTCGGAGAACAAATGAAAAGTCTCGGAGACTAATTGAAAAGTCTTGAAGACTAATTGAAAAGGCTAGGGGAACAATTGAAAAGGCTCGAGCCTTTTCATTTAGTCTCCGAGACTTTTCAATTAGTCTTCGAGACTTTTCATTTGGTCTCCGAGCCTTTTCATTTGTTCTCCGAGCTTTCTTTAAACGTTAAGCTTGTTGTGTGAAACAAATTGAAAAGGCTCGGAGACTATTTACAAAATCTTGAAGACAATGTTAAAAAGCTCGGAGACTATTTACAAAATCTCGAAGACAGTGTTAAAAAGCTCGGAGATTATTTACAAAGTCTCGGAGATTCAAAATTGACAAACTTATCATAAAAATGAAAAATTTTAGATTACTGTTGAAAAGGCTCGGACAATGTATGAAAAGGCTCGGAGATTCAAAATTGATAAATCTATTCATAAAAATGAAAAAGCTCGAATTACTGTTGAAAAGGCTCGGACAGTGTATGAAAAGGCTCGGAGACAATGCTAAAAGGCTCGGAGATTCAAAATTGACAAACTTATTCATATTCCTTAAAAAAGCTCGGATTACTATTTAAAAAGCTCGGAGACTGTTTGAAAAGGCTCAAAAAAAGTGTTAAAAGGCTCGAAAACCCAGATCTTCATCGTCTTGTAGATTCTCGTTGACTTCAAGACTGTAGCATTATTGCCGGTGAGTTAGCCGTGAGATTTTCAGTTAGATTTCTTACAGACATGAGATTTTTAGTCGGATTTCTCTCTCTCTTAACTTTTCTCTTTCTATGTTTGAAAAGCCACAAACTGACAAAATAATGGTATTTTTATCTAGTCAACTAAAAAGGTGTCTTTTAAAATTGAATTAGTAAAGTGATGATATTCTTACAAAGTCATACCCAAATAGGGATAAATTTTTTTTGAACCCGGTGTTTGAGGGAGGCTTGAAAACTGAAAAAGGTAGAAGAATGGAAGTCTAGGAAAAATCGTGGTGTAGACTGCGGCCAAGGCAAGGAGCGTGGACCAGGAAAAACCGTGGTGTAGACCGTGGCCAAGGCAAGGAGCGTGGACCGCAGCACAAGCAACGATAGATTCTAGTAGATTTAGCATGGTGTGGAGCACGATAGAGGCAACAGACACAAACTGCGATATTTTGAGCGTTCGTGTCCAGAAGGTATCCCACAGTACGGGGGCAGGCTGCAGCCCGCTGCCCAGACTGCGATAATGACGAAAGTTGCGTGGCATGAACAAGAAACGTGTAGAACAAGAAATCTTCTGGAAAAGGAAAGGAGTTTCTCTTTGCGCTGAATAGGAAGGTCTTGAGTGTAAAGGAGTAGAACTATATGTGGTTTAGGAAGACTTGTGCATGTAGGACAAGATTTCCTTATTGGATTCAAACTTCCCTAGTACTCTAATATAAATACATGTAATATTTGTTTATTGATAGTGGTGCAAAAAGAATACCTGTAACATCAGAGAGTGGGTGGATCCAGGGGGAGGCCCCTAGGAATATCTGGGGAGGGATCCAACGAATATCTAAGGATCAGGTAAGATATCCGTGAGTGATATTCAGGGGAGACCTAGGGGGATATTCGAGGGGTGTACTCGGAGGAGGACCCAGTGAGCGTAGTGAGTTGAGAGCTAGGACATAAGTTCAGTTGTGAGTTAGGATATAAGCTCAGTTGTGAGCTTGGGGGATTGATAATGCTCGATTGTTTGAGGTTTGGGTTTTGAGAGAGAGAATTCTAGAGTGTGTGGTTGTACAAATTTACTACATAGTTTTTTCCCTGATTTAGGGTTTCCATGTATATCTTGTGTTGTGTGATTGGTTTATATTTCTCTCACCTTCTTTTTCTACTAGTAGAGGTTATTTGTTATGTGGTGAATATTAGGCATGTTGCTTCCACGTTTATCGGTTCAATTCCCAACAACTGGTATCAAAGCTATGCTAGTGTTTACCAACAATAGGTGTGAAGAACATACCAATGTGCCAACCTCATATTGTCACATTCGTAAATATATTAATCATGATTAATATCATCATACTATATGCCTTCAAGTTAGGATTGATAACTTTATACATATGATGTGAACAGAAGACGTATATATGGTGTATCAAATGACAAAAAACTCTTAATTAATTTATTTAGTTGTTTGTTAACATCAATTATTAATTCTCTGTTTATATTTACATAATGAAATTTTCGTAAAGAAATTCAAGTTTAAGATATAAGAGTTTATGGCAATTATGTCAAATGCTCATTGCCTTGGTGGATGCATGAAGACTTGCACTTTCCATTAATCCACCAACCATTGACATCTTGTGTATATTGTCTCATTATTGTCTATACAATTGCATTAAGTGTGAGGAGGGAGACCTCTCCTGATGTTGAGAGCCGAATTCTTCCAATTATGGAAGTAGACATCCGAGTTGTGCTTGATCTTGTTAATTATTGTAAGACAATTGTTAAAAAAAAAGAAAAGAAAGAAGAAGATATAATAGTTTTGTTTAATTTTAATTATTTATTTAGAGAATAAATAAATTGTATTAAGAGGGTCCAATTGCAAATAAATATATTTTTATGTATTTATTTAAAACATATTTTTATATTGTTATTATTTTTGTTACAAATAACAAATAACGTCACATTCTCAACATTAGTGTTTCCTATACTTGACGATTTGAGGTTGGTCCGATGGAATACTCCTCATATCTACACCCCTGAGGTTATAAGTTCGAATCTTCATTTTTTTTTTTAAAAACCCCTAATTTATATATTACTATAAAATAAAAAAAAATGTTTCACATGCTCAAATACAAAAATGAAAGATTTAGCACAAAAGAATTTATATCCCAAAGAGTAAATAAAGAAGAGTTAAGTACTAGAGAATGTGTGATATGATTTGATGATATAAATCGGCTCAAATGTTACAAAGAGACTTCATATAGATGGTGTCATAGTTTGTAAGCTCTTAGAGACCTCAAATAATGGTTTGAGTGTTGAATTTATATGAAAAAAATTGATACTAGTCGTTTTTGCACGTTGTGGCAAAATACAGTTTGGTCCCTTGGGATTTCAAGATTGTATTTGGACCCCTATAATGGTCCCGCTACAGTAAATTTGAAAATATAACTATAAGGACTTATGAAAATTTCAGTGTAACCCAAACATTTTTGAAACATTTCAGTTGGGTTCCTATACAATTACAATTTTGATCAAAAAGTTTCGAAACAATTCATTTATAAAGTAGATAAAAAATTATGCTTTCTTTCATATTTAAATAATAAATATAAGTCTCAACCAATCTAGATGATGTCTAAGAACCCTTAGGAATTAAAGATAAACACAATCAAAGGATTACAAGGTCTAATTTAAGTCACTTGAGTCAAGTTATTCAAATCATATGCAAATATATACTAATTTACATGATATCAAAATAATAACCTAAAACTAGTATTGCTTACTTCAAGCTTTAAACATAAAAAAATTTCCTTTGATGTCCAAAAGCTTGATGTTTGTTTCTCAATGCATAGAGAATTGATATCTTCATAGTGTAGAATGTAGATCCTTGCATGGTGCTTTCAATATAACATAGAAATCAAACTTTATTAGAACTTTATTATTGTTTGTTATCATCAAAATTAAGTAGTAAAACCTTGAGGCTAACAAATAATTTAATACAAATGGTAGAATAGTCAATTTGTATTTTCTGTCACGTTTGACCGTCAAAAATAGGGTAAGAGGGACTTATTTGATGTATTTATGAAATATAAGGGATCACATTTGCTAAAAAAGCAAACACATTTCAATTGATATTTCACCAAAAATTAGGGACTAAATTGATAATCATCATAATGTTATTAGTACTATTAAAATTTGTAATTAATACCACTAAATTTTAATTTAATGATCCAACAAATATAGAAAATTTTAAAATTAAAATTAAAATATCAGAAAAAGGCTATTAGGTTCATATTATATAAAGTAATGGAGACTTTTAAAATAAGTATTACACATCGGTCGGTTTAGGAGTTTGTCAGGACATTTACTCTCAAAACATCGAAAACATAACCCTTTATACATACTTGAAAAACCCGTATTGTGGGATCGAACCCTCCACTATTAACATGGAAGAGGAAGTGTGTAAAGTCCTCATATTTTGATTGGTTTATTTTGTTGACAAACCACATTTAAGGTTTTATGTGTAAGGGTAGATTAGGTCTTCATTGTTCATGATTAAGCTCATGGCTTCTCCAAAGACCTTAAGATCAAGAGCACTTCAAAGGAGTTTGAACACCACTTCAAAGGTATATCACTTGTGTTCAAACTCCTTTGAAGAGACTTCGTTGCTCACACACACTCTTGTATTTTCATATGTTGTATATTCTTGTGTGTTATATGCTTAGTGCTTATTCATGTTTATATATATTCTCATGCATGCTATTTACTTACTTCACACTTGAACAAATTTCATATAGTTTAGGTGTGTTTGGGAGCCCGAGATAAGAGATTTTGTCTCTTACTGAGGTGCAGGTCGTAATTTACTTCTCACGTAAATTAATTAACGTGTAATTTATTGTTTTCCGTACTTAAATTATATATGTTGATTGTATTTGCTTGTATTTGATAATTTTTTGAATATTGACTAATCAAGAAAAATTGATAATTAACTTGATTAAAACCTATTCACCCCCTATAGGTTAATATTAGACACATAATATATAGTTTCAAAGTGTACTACTAGTCTACTATCCGTGCTAAGACTAGTAGTGCACGGAAAAATATCTCAAAACATAAAGAGTAAAATGCATCAGAAAAATAACTCTAGTAGTGCACGGATAGTAGACTAGTAGTAGACTAGGTTAATGGAATGCGACATCTACTCTCAAAGCATCACAAAAATAACTCTTTATATATACTTATAAAATGCGTATGGTAGGATCGAACCCTCTACTATTAACATGGGAGAGGAAGTGCACTATTATCCATGCTAAGACATTACATGCATTTCAATCCAGCAAATTAATATGACAAGTTTTAAATTAAAAACTTTAAAGTTGAAAATATGTACTGCTCCATTATCAACTATATGCAATAACAATTTACGTATACCATTTAAATTGATATATTTATTGTGACCGTTTGGCTCTCTTGTCAATTACATATTTGTCGTTCTAAAACCTTTGAATTTTGATATGTGGACATTTTGAGCCCACAGGATCCATATAATGCGATTTCATTGGTGTCCGACCCATCAAAATTAAGAGATTGTAGTTATTTAATACCAACTTTTGAGTTTTGAGAATCCTTGTTCCATTTTAGGGGTTTTAAGATGCCAACTGCCAAGTCCAATTAGGGAATCAAATGAGACAAGGTAATAATATATATATATATATATATAAATACTTCTCTAATTAGGATCGCCGTCGTGATTTTATAATTTCAGGAAGTCCAACCATAGCCACATATTCACAATGGACCCACAGCCCCACATTAATAAATACTCATACCCAATATAAATGTGAGGATGTGGTTGAATGTCCTTAACTTATAATTTCAGGATGTCCTTACTAGAAAACCACCCATATAATATATATATATATATATATTACAGTAAATTACATTGAAATCCCTACAGTTTGTATAATTGTAAACATAGACAATTTTAATAAAAAATTGACGTTGATCTATCTTATTGTTAGTTAAACTCGACAAAATTAAACATCGATCGAGTTTGACTATTAAAAGACCAAAATACTCCTGATATAAAAATCAAAAATACCAAAGTACCTTTACAAAAATTAATTAAAATAAAATTATCATATTCTTAAAATAATAAAACATAAAAGTTAAAAAAAAAAAATGGAAAAACAAATAGTTGAGATCCATCTCCAATTGTTTTTAATATCATGATAAGGAGCTCAAAAAGGATGACTCAAGAAGGGAGGGGGCATTTGACGAGATGAGTTTGATTCATTAATTAGCTCTTAACACCCATGTTATTGAGGTTATGGGTTCAAATTATATTTCCATCTTTAAATTCTAAATTAATTGTGATAATTATATATATATATATATATTGTAGGGGGTCGACCTACAATCGATGTGGATCGGGTTGTGTTTTGCTAGGCCCAATGCAACTTGGGTTGAACCGTCAGTCTGATGTTGTCGCTTGATTAATATCCCTGCAAAAGAACTTGGTCGATCGACCTGATATAGTTTCTTATATTGAACCTGCAAAAAAGAACAAGAACAGAAAAGATAAAGATAAAAATGAAAGAAAAGAAAGTGGGATTAGATCGTTAGCCTTAGGTATGCTTGGGCTGAGCAACAGTTTAAAGTGATCGTAAAAACTTGGATTCCGGTGGCCGGGATTCTTAAGTGTAGAATTTTAGTACCCTCTAGTAAGCTCTTTTTTTAATATCCCCGAAAGTGTCAAAATGCTTTGCTATTTATAGGAAACTCCAAGTCACTGTTTGAATCGTATAATGGCCTGATCTTGGGCGAGATCCTTGGAGATATTCTCTCCACGAATATCACATTTACTGGACATGAAGTAACCGCTGGCTGACTTGGTCTTCAAACGACCAAGTCATGTTGCTGCCTCTTTTGTTAGGCTATTCACGTTGGGCCAAAGTGAGATGAGCCTAGACTTTGTATTTTGGGCCTATGGGCATTTTTGTCTACTACATATATATATATATATATGCAATCCGGTAATTGTAAGATAAACAAAGGGATTTTGAGAATCTTCAAGACAGAAACAGACACGTAATTAAAAAAAAAAAAAAAAAGGGGGGGGGGGGGGGGGGGGGGGCACCTGGCAGGAGGTTGGGATCCTAATCCTTTTGGCTTATTCCTTAATGAAAAAGAGCATTCGAGACGTGTAAAGGAACATTAAGTAGTATCTACTTAACTGCTTTGATGTACCAATTCATCCTTTTTTTTTTTTTTTTTGAAGATGACCATACATTAAAACGGACCAAGAATACAAGAGGGACTAGAATCAAACCAAACAATCTCTCCGACAAAGGAGAAGGCTAACGAGGCCAAATCATGTGCCAAGGAGTTCCCCGATCTAGGGATGGCTTGGCACTTACAATCACCTACAGCAGCACACAGCTCCTTAATATCTTGTACAATAAAATTAGCATCACCTAGTTCTGAAACACGGGAACTAAGGATCAATGCTACATTGGAGGCATCCACTTCTGCTATCTTCACCTGTAGATTATAACGCTTCGCAAGCAGAAGACCCTCCCTGAGAGCCAACAGCTCCCCCATCTCTGAACTAAAAGATCCCCTCAGAATTTTAGAATGAGCCACTAAAATTTTGCCTTTGTTATCTCTAATAGCAGCACCCACACCTATAGAAAGAGAATTGGAGCGAATCGCTACATCCGTATTCAGCTTCAGGACACCAGGAGGAGGCGCAATCCAATCACTGCACTTACTCGGCAAAGGCCTGGGAGGAAGCGGAGAAAGGGCGGACACAGAGGAAGAGAATTCACTAAGGAGACCTTCCGCCCAAGAGGCCACAAGCTCAGGCTTCTTAGAGTAACCAGAATTAAGAAATTGGTTACGCTGTTCCCAGATGGCCCACGCAATCATGCAGAACAGAGGGAAATCATCAGATTTTAAGAGGTGCACCAGGGACAAGAAAACCTCAGAAACAGGAGCCACCTTTAGTCTGTCAAACAGGATATCAAAACGAGTCCATCCCCAAACTTTGCGAGCCTCTCCACACCAAAAAAGAGCATGATCGGAGGTTTCAACCGAAGCTCCACATCTCTGACAAAGAGGGTTGTCCAAAACTTTACGTTTCCACAGGCTAGCCCTTGAAGGAATGGCATTCAGACAGGCCCGCCAAATAAAAATTCTAACTTTAGGGGGGAGGTTTAAATGCCAAAGTAAAGACCACCATCTTCTAGAGGCCGAAGAATCTGAGGGAGAGGCCCTTATTTTGTTTTGCAAGGCCAGAAAATACCCACTCTTAACAGAATAGGATCCTCTCCTGTCATAATGCCAAGATAGGGAGTCTGGCCCACCCGTGTAGCTAACCGGAATTGAAAGAATCACATCTCTGTCGATGGGGAGCAGAAGTTGATCAATTATGTTCAGGTCCCATCCCATTCGGTTTTCATCAATAAGATCGCTGACCCGAATGTCCACGCCAGGATCAGGAGAGATGGTTTTGAAAGTACTCGGACGAGGGAGCCAACGATCTCTGAAGACACTGATATTCTCGCCATTTCCCACAGACCACCGGAGCCCCTTTTCCAACAGAGATCTTCCCCAACAGAGGCTTCTCCACAGATGAGAGCATCCTTTGCTAATAGGAGCAGACAGAAAATCTTTTCCTTTAAAATACTTAGTACACAAAATGCGAGCGGCAAGAGAGTCTGGGGACTTCAGAATTCTCTACGCTTGTTTGGCCAAAAGGGCTTGATTAAAAAGTAAAAGATCTCTGAATCCCATACCTCCGCAACTTTTTGGAAGGCACATCTGGTCCCAATTCACCCAGCAAATTTTCCTTTTCCCATTCGACGAACCCCACCAGAATCTGGAAATCGCAGCAGACAGATCCTTGCACAGACCAGCTGGGAGCTTGAAGAGGCTCATGGCATAGGCTGGGATGGCTTGGGCCGCTGCTTTGATAAGGACCTCCTTCCCGCCATACGAGAACATGTTCCCTTTCCACCCCCGAATCTTCCTCCAAAGCCTTTCTTTAATTTCATTGAACAATCTGCGCTTATTCTTGCCCACCAATGTTGGAAGCCCCAGATATTTGTCATGGGCATTCCCGACCGCAATCCCCAAGGAGTCCAGGATTTCCTTTTTGGAGGAAAAGGCCATATTCGGGCTGAAGGTCACCATTGACTTTTGGAAGTTAACTTGTTGCCCTGAGCCCCGTTCATATATATTGAGAATCTCCCGAATTCGGCTGCAGCTGGACTTAGTTGCATTGCAGAACAGAATGCTGTCATCGGCAAAAAGGAGGTGACTGATAAGGGGGCCCCCTCTACAGCACTTGACACCCAGGCATCTGCCATTTCTTTCAGACTTGGAAATGAGGCAGGATAGAGACTCTGCACACAGAAGAAAAAGATAAGGGGATAGGGGGCATCCCTGTCGGAGACCTCTGGAAGGAATCAAATTACACACAATCTGGCCATTCAAAAGAAAAGAAAGGGAGGAGGTACTTACACAATCCATGATCAGTGAGATCCAGGTCGGTGGGAACTCCAGAAGCTCCAAAACTGATTTGAGGAAAGACCATTCGACCCGGTCGTAGGCTTTACTCATATCAAGTTTGATTGCCATTAAGCCTCTCTTGCCCGACTTCTTGCGATTGATAGAGTGGAGGTTCTCAAAGGCTGCCATTACATTGTCGAAAATTTGACGTCCCGGCACGAAGGCAGATTGGTAAGGCGAGATGATGGCTGGGAGGATGGTCTTGATCCTATTAGCTAGCACTTTAGTGACTAATTTGTACACAACACTGCATAGGGAGATCGGACGAAAGTCACTGGGAGCGAGGGGATTTTGGATTTTCGGAATCAGAACAACATTCGTGCCATTAAAATCTCTAATGGAAGCTTTGCCATTTAAAACACTCAAACAGATCATAGAAAGGTCCCTGCCAACCGTACTCCAGAATTTCTGATAGAAGAGGGCTTGGAATCCATCTGGACCTGGCGCCTTAGTGGGACCCATGGAGAATAGTGCCACTTTAATTTCCTCAACCGAGAAAGGGGTAGTCAAGTTTCTTTTCATGTCCTCATCAAGTTTCAGATTGATGCCCTCAGAAGCTTTCCAAATGTCTCTAGGAGAAGGATTGAAGGATTGAAAAATACAGGAGAAGTGCTCATAAATCACCTTAGCCATACCATCCTCGGTCTCATGGGTACGCCCCATTCTATCCACAAGGCTTGAAATAAAATTCTTTTTCTTTCTTGCAGACGCCCGAGCGTGAAAATATTTGGAGTTACGATCCCCTGCACTTAACCAATCAGCTCTAGATCTCTGTTTCCAATACAATTCCTCCCTTTCCAGCAGGCCTTCCACTGTTGATTCTAATTCTTTTATCTTTTGCATAAAACCCTCCTCACCACATCTCTTATACAGGTCTTCAATTTCTCTGTTTTTGCTCTCAATCTGCTTACGAAGACTCCCAAAACGAGCCTTGCTCCACTCCACCAGTTTAGCTGCACAATTGTTAAGTTTTAGTTTAAGCTCACACAATAAACTAACAGGTCTTCTTTCATCCCACGCTTCCTTAACAACCATACTGATATCTTCCTCTTTAAGCCAAAAGGATTCAAATTGGAAGCCACTTTCTCGTTTCTGAAATAAGCTTTTATCAGAATCACAAACTAGAAGAAGAGGCCGATGGTCAGAAGAGTTGAAACCCAAGTGTTCCACTTTAATTCGCTGGAACATGTCCCTCCATTGACTATCAGCAAGCACTCTGTCAAGTCTTTCCTACACATTTTGTCTTCCTTCCCTTTTGTTGTTCCATGTGAATTTTGGGCCAGCAAAACCAAGATCAATGAGATCACAGTCTTCAACAGCTTGTCTAAATTGAAGCACACCAGAGATTCCTTTTTCAGAACCTCCCACCTTCTCGTTCAAGCTCAATATTTCATTAAAATCTCCGCCACACACCCAGAGGAGATTATCCACACTCCTCAAACGACGAAGCAAAGTCCATGAGTTTAGTCTCTTACTTGGGTTAGGCTCACCGTAGAAACCAGAGAATCTCCACTTCACCCCATTGTCTAGACAGAAACGCACGTCAATGTGCCCTGAAGAGTAGGAGAGCACGCTAGCATTCATGTTATCCTTCCACATAAGAATAAGACCACCACTCAATCCCACACTATCCACCGTAAGGACACCCCCATAGCCCAAACGATCTCTAATGTATCTAACTCGGTTACCACACAATTTCGTCTCCGATAAAAACACCACATCCGGGGAATGTTTTCTTAACAGCCTTTTCAAGGCTGCGAACGCACGGGGATTCCCCAGTCCCCGCACGTTCCAGCATAGGCCTATCATGGCTCCCGGCGGGCCTGCTCAGCAGGCTCCGCCGATACAGAAAATTCAGGGGAAGAGATGAAAGGCTTGGCCTTCTTAGGGATTCTATCATCTTCCAACGATTCAAACACAACTTTTCTTTTACAGCTTAGGGGACTAACACGGGATTGTAGCTCGCTTACCATCGTCATCTTGTCTGGGGATCTATTGTTCTTCCGAAGAAAAGTCTTCTGAGCAGCTTTTAATGGGGATTTAGATGCTTTGGGTGATAAGCTGTTTTTCTTCGGACTCTTCCTAACTGATAGGCTAACAGCTAATTTCCTCTGTAGTGGGCTGGAAAATGGGCTTGGGATTATTCTCTTTTGTTTTTCTCTAGCAGCCCTTTTCCATGACTTAGGGCCTTTCTTCTGCCCATTAGAATTAGGCCCCATACCATCCGGACCTACCTGCTCCCTGATTGGTGGATCCATTTTGCTGCCCTCTTTTAGGCCCAAAGTCATCTCCAGGTTCATGGGCCCATTAGAAGGTCCATCTACACACATCTTGTCCGCAATGCCTTTCTCCTCCACCACATCTGGCGAAGGGGTTTCGTCAGGTTCTCTGATTATCATTTTCTTGGCCGCCGCCGTCGAACTGGCTGAGTTACTCTTCTGAATCGCTTTGTTACTAGTTTCAACTGCCCCAAGGTCTTTCATAGCTTGCTCCCGGAGACCCTCCCCTGATCCAGATCTACCTGAGGATCCCCCCATTGACCAGGATGGAGTTCTGCCTTTGGCTTTTTCTGTCATCTGGGCCCTCATCCATGACCCGAATTTGGGAGTAGACCCCTCCATAGCTTCCTTTTTGGCCACTTCATCATTACACTCATTGATACCATGCCCGATTCTCCCACACGCATAGCAAAATTCTGGGAGTCTTTCGTATTTTAAATTCACCCTCACCACATTATCTGATTTGCTCAATTTAAGTCTAAGCCACCTTTTCAAGGGTTTGGAAAGATCGATTTGAACCCTTACTCTCAAGAATTTTCCCCAACAATCTCTGGATTCGTTAGGAATTTCGATTACTGTGCCGATCTGCTCTGCAAGCCACTTTGCTGTACATCTATTCATACATGAAATGGGGATATCATGTTTTTGAATCCAGAACTCCGCCTTATTGAACACAAGAGCTGATACATCGCCTGTTCCTTCTGGTTTCTCAAGGGCTATTCGGCTGTTGTCAAAATGCCATGGACCTCTAAGCCAGATTCGGTTACGATCTTCGAGGTTACTGAAATGAAACATAAACAAGTTTTCTCCCACAGCTTCGATATCTACCTGACCAAATGCACTCCATAGTTGTTCCATGACTGATTTGAATGCTTCTCTATTAACCCTTTTTCCAGACAACACCTTGCCAACCAAACACCTGTTGACATCCTCTACCCCAACCTTCTCTATTTCTTCCGATATTTGGATGATCTCATTGTCCTCATCTTCGATTGAGAGATTCTCACATAATCGAGCGACCTCGTTGGCATTCATGATGGAAAAACCGGACTCAGAACAAATCTGGAAAATCAAAATCTGAAAAGGAGAGTTCTAGAAAGGTACTGACAAGAACAAACCCACTGCTTCAAACAAAGAAGACTTTCAACCAAGGGGACCCACTACTTTTACACTTTCCCTCGAGAGAGAAAAGGAAAAGACTATGTACCAATTCATCCTTATTCTATAGTAATTGCTTCACGCGGCGGCAAGTCGTCTATCTTGCTCTTCCTTTTGACTTTCCCAACTAATTAATGGATAATTGAATTTCCACCTCAAAATGAGCTTCTTTAGTATTCAAGCTTTTAAGTTGGTGAATTATACGAAACCACACAAAAACCCTAATTCAATAGCTCAAACAAATCATCAGACGATCAATATCATACTCACAATCTACCACCAATAATTTAATAGACTACAAACTTTTTTTTTTTTTTTTCCTTTTTGCATCTAATAAGGATGGTTTCACAATAAAATAAAAAGAAAAAAGAAATCATGCGAATGGATGTGAGAAAAATGTATATAATGATTAGATATGAAGTTTATTTACTTTTAGAAAGATATGGAGTGTATTACGTTTGAAAAATATGTAAAAGAGTAATCCTAGAAATAAATCAAAAAAATCAATAAAACCATTTACATTTATATAATTAAATCAAAATTTAAAAAAATGAGGTATAAATAGTTCCATAATGGGGTGCCAATAGCACCACTCATTTTAAAAAGAGAATTTATCTGTCCTAAAAAAGCTATTTGGGAGAAGCCTAACTTAGATATAAAATACTTTTTTAAATATTAAAAAAGCTTTTTTTTTTTTTTTTTTGAATGGATTAAATAAAACTTTTAACATTAAAAAGCTCTTTTAATCGGTAAAAAATCTTACCAAACACACTTTAAATTGCCCTTTTGATATGCTGGCATATGAGATAGAAAAAAAAAAAAATGAAAAAACGTTTAAATACAATTATGTTTTATCCACTTAATATCAATTTTTTTTTTTTTTTTTTTTCTAGAGCCTTATTTTTGTATTAGTTGTTTGTTTGTTTCAATCTAGGAAGCACGGATACTTCATTTGGTAGAGGTAACTCGTATCGAACTCGTATCCAGTTCCGATACTTCCCGGATACTCCAGGATACGTATCCGATACACCAAATGGCGTATCCGTTGACTTTTTCACAAGTTTGACTGGAGGATACTTAGAGGATACTTGAGGGATACTTGGAGGATACTTGAGGGATACTTGGAGGATACGTTTGGGGCAATATTATAATTATTTTAGTATAAAACGGGGTCAAAATGAAACTGTAAAGAAATTTTGGCATTGATTCCATTGACATGGAGAATAACGGGATACTTGAGATTGCAAACCTTTCATTTGATGAACCAGAGTTAGATGCCGAATTATTTAGATCCTTTAACAATGTGAATGATGATAATGAAGTTAATTAGGAATTTAGTATCTATTTTATGAGTTTATTTTATGTATTATTTGGATTTTGTAATATACTATAACTTATGTGACATATGTTTTATTTGGATTTTCAATTTTGTAATATGTTACGACTTAATTTGGATATTGTAATATGTTACATTGTTATGACTTAGGTTGTTATGTGACATGTTTTATTTTGATGATTGGATATGAATATGTTTTGATTTTTGAATGAATTATCAAATATCTTTTATATATTCTTATTTTTTAAAAATATAAATATATATTATTTTAATTGACGTATCCTGCCGTATCCGTATCCTAGTTTTTGGAGATTTTCCGTATCCCCGTATCGTGCCGTATCCGTATCCCGTATCCGTATCCGTATCCGTGCTTCCTTGGTTTCAATATTAGAATTTAAAAAAAGAAGAAAAGAAAGTGTCACTGAATGGTCAATAAGTTGAAAGAATAAACAACTTGTGATTATAGTTCGGTGAGCACTTACAAAAATCAATTTTTTTTTGGACATCATCTATCTATCTATCATATCCATCAATCGAACCGGTGACCTTGAATTTATCAAGGACCCAACTGACCATCAAGTCAGAGGATGGGTCCTACAAAAATCATTTCAAGTTCAACTACCTTACCCTTTTTTTCTAGGACACATGCCAGAACTCCACAATATTGTTATAAGGAGGGAAAGATGTAAATTGGGTCGGGTGCTTGGCCACCACCCGACATGGATGACTTTTGCAACTTGCAAGGCACGAAGCACAGCACGATTTTAATTTTTATTAATTTAAAAAAATATATTTTAAATCATTTTTATTATTTCTTTATTAAATTAAATAATTCAAAATCATAAGAGTAAAATAGTCATTTCTCTAATAGAGAATTGATACGCTCACCAGACTACAATAAATTCGAGATGTGTTTATTACTTTATTTATTAGAAGATGTCACTAGATTGAATACATGTAAAATATATATATATCTATGTATATATATATATATATATTAATTTTTCAAATAAGGACTTTTACTATGCACACTTTAGGCACCTTTGATGAAATAGCATGTAATCAAATATTTTTCGATGTGATTTTTTGCATGCATCCTAAAAAAATTAAAATACACATTTGATAAAAATTTGGAATTTTTTTAGATTTGAGAACTGTTTTTCATGTATTTTCCTATTTTTAAATGTTTTATCTTCAAAAAAATCGGAAAAAATTAGTTCTTGCACCAGAATTTTTTAATTTTTTTTTCCATAAATGTATTTCAATATTTTCACCATCTATATAAAAAATCAAATCAAGATTTAATATATTTCATGTAATTTCATCGAAGGTGCTGTAAAAAGTTATCATTGAAAAATTACTATTGTTAACTACCAAATTTGGCAAGGGCTCAAAGAAGAATTTTTCATCTAGATGTAAGAGGAAAAAAAGGCTTTATTGAGTAGCATCTGGCTACTTCCTGGAGAGAATCCACGCCAGTATATCCGGATGCATATCCAGTCAAGACAGACCAAGATCAAGGTCACCAGGACCTTAAAGTATTAGGAGGATCAAAAATCAAGGTCCTACTAAACACACTACATTATCCTGGGAGCCCACTACTACATAGACCAGTTATCTTGCTACTGTGCCATCTTGATACCCTGCTACAACATCAGTTGGTATCCCAATACCAAGACGACCAAGAAACCGGTAGAAATCACAAAGCTAGCAAGATGTGGGGTACTTAAATACCCAGACACCTTCTAGGACCAGCTCACCAGGCACTTAAAATACCAGACGAAGAATTTACAAAGGTAAGACTCATATGCCCAGAAGACCGGGTTAAAGCTCCAAGGAAGAGTATTAAAACGCCGTCGTTTAGTCAAACAAAAAATGTGGACTCCTTCCAGCCATTTGAGAGTTCCATTTGAATAAGAAGTCAACTCTATCAGAATCCTCCCAGGAAGGAATCATTTGATTCTAGAGATCAAATCCCACGATATTCTCGCTTATCGCCAAGGAAAGTCCCATAACTGTTGAAACCTTAGACCGAATTTGTAGGAGTGCATGGCAAGAAACGGAGCCTATATATATAACACTATACTCAACAGAAAAAGAATCCGAAAATAGGCTCCTAAAACATCGACTCGCACAAGATCTCCATCACCAACTTTGTCAAACATCGCCTTCAGGGACCGTTTGAGAACGATGTATCATTTCTCTTCTTTTGAAGGCAACAATAGGGCATGATGAAATTTGTGAATCTTATTCTTATAAGGTTTTTGGTTCTATGGTAAGGATAATATATTAACAGGGACGGATGCAGCATGGAGCGAGGGGGGGCAGTGAACTTTTAAAAATTTACAAATTTACCTATATTATAATTTTTGTAATATCCTTAATTCTTAGATTTTTATATTTTTACCCCAATTTCATTTCTTATTTTTCTATAAGCAGGACATATAATAATTTTTCAATCCAATAATATAAAAAATATCTTTTATTTTTTATATATAGTATTTATTTCGATGTATCTTAAATATAAATGAAAATCGATCATAACATATATGTTATATCTCAACTAATATTATTTTCATTCAAACAATTTTGTTCTCTCTTACCATATTAATTATCTCACTCATCACCCTAATACCATATTATATATATATATATCTTTGATATGTTATTTATTTTTAAATAATCAATGTGTTAATTCATATAATTAATGCATCAAAAAAAAAAAAAAAAAAATTCATATAATTAAAACATATCAACCAAACATATACTTTTTTAGACAAGATGGTGTTGGCCTATTTGTATACCCTTCACACCCATATCACGAGATTGTAGGTTCAAGTCTCTCCCTCTATCCAAATCCCGAATTATTATAATATTTCAAAAACATATATACGTATATTTATGTTTAACTATTACAATATTTTATCAAGCAAACTTTTATAATTTTTTTAAAGTTAAAATAGTTTTTGGATGTTAGAAAAATACAATTAGTACAATTTAAATTTTAATTAGTTTTCTAACTCCTAAACAGTAAACACTATTATTGAATCTTAAATAAAGGGCAATAAGATTTTACTACAATATTTTTAGAGTAACTGTAAACATTTCAACTCTATAAATCAACTGCCAACAGGGGCATAGCTCAGCTGGTAGATTGATAAGCTTGAGGTTTAGGCAAATAACTCCCAGGTCAACGGCTCTAATCCTACAAATGATGAAAACTTTCAAAAAAATACATGGTCCCGAATTAATAGATATTGTCAAAAAAAAAAAAAAAAAAAAAAAAAAAAAAAAAACTCTATAAATAAACTTGTATTCCAACTACTAATGTTTCAATTGACAAATAAATAAACATTAACAGTATTTTTTTATTAATTTTTTTTTATAAATATCCTCTTAAATACATTGTATAACTCATTATATTTTACGACGCCCCCGCTGAATACAATTTTTGGCTCCGTGCCTGAATATATGTCAAGAATAAGTTCTCATTTCTAGATTTTAATATTATAAAATATTGTTTAATTTTTTTTTTTTTTGATGGAAAAATATTGTTTAATTTGATTGAGGCTTTAATG
The DNA here is from genome assembly GCA_954870605.1 of Acer campestre. NCBI lineage: Eukaryota > Viridiplantae > Streptophyta > Magnoliopsida > Sapindales > Sapindaceae > Acer > Acer campestre. The sequence goes on from OX940801.1 coordinate 34,432,922, forward strand.
CCATAAAATATTTATAGCAAATGAAAGAATTGAAAAGAGTGCGCAAATTGGATTCATGTAGTAAATTTGATAGACTCGACTAAAAAGTTAACCTTTTTTAATAATCTAAAAAACTCAAAACGAGAGATTCGGTACAATAATTCTGAATATTTGTAATGTGATATTGACTTAATGGGTTGTCTCAATTTGACATTCCAAGCTGCTAAAATTAATGAGGATTGGGACAAATAACAATGACATATCAATAATTAGGTTTAATATGAGGCTATCCCTTGTCTCTTTCTCTGAAGTAGGCTATCCAGTCTCTATATGTCTTTGTTATTTTAATTATTTGGGATACGTTTCATGCTATTTTGTCTATCTTAAATTGTTAATACCCTATATCCTATATCCTAAACTATATATAAAAGTGTGAAGTGGGGGTTGGAATTATAGCCACAGCATCCACCCGCCCAACCCCCCCCCCCCCCCCCCCACTTTTTTTTTTTTTCTTTTTTTTCTTTAAAAATAAAAGTACAAATACAACCCTTAAACTTTCTATAATTATTTAATAGATAACTTTTAGTAAGATTTTCGTTATAACATCCCTTATTATTATTTTTTTTAAAAGTCAAATGACAAATACAAGCATTCAAGTTTGTAGAACTACTTACTATAAATATCATAGCCAGTATTAGATTGATGGTATTGTTGTTGGTGATCTATCATGCAGTGGATACCATTAATGAAGTTTGTAGAGATGTGAACTTTACTTCAACAATTAGCATTGCCAATGAAATAATGTGGTAATGTATATGGTAAGGATTTTCAATTTGGATGCTAATTGCAATAAGTGGTTGATAGAATAATTACAAATTAGTGAATATTATGAAGTTTTGAAGACATGAATATCTATTATTGGGGATTTCAATTTATGCAATTTAGTCGAAGAGTACTTTTGGATGTAAAAATAAATAAAAATTAGTTGTTGAATTTGAATTGTTAAGATGCTCAATAAAAATTGCAGACAATTGTTAAATTATCGTGAGAAGGATCTCTTTTGAGGCAAGTGTAGATGAGCTTCTTGCCAAACCCATGAGTTTAAAACTTTATCAAGGTGTTATATCAATGTAATAACATTTACATAAACTAAACTACGTGTTATATTAACATTTCTTATTTTTCAAGGATATGTATATTTGCAAATATGAAACTCAAATAGCATGTGCTTCAAAACCTAGTTAATACAGAAAAGAGATGGCTAAATTATTGTATTAGAAATATCTTCAAAAAAAAAAAAAAAAATCTTCATGATATTTTCTAATGTGACTTAGTAATAAAAAACACTCATTCAGCTTAACAATGTATCTGATTTGAATCGTCGTACTTTTACAATACATATGATAGTGAAGTAAATAAACAAATACATATAGATCGTGACAAGGGTGGAATAAGAAAACCGAAGTTAGGGGCCGGGCCGAAAGTATACTTATCAAACTGCTTACAATATGTATCATTATTGTTTTTTTTTTTTTTTTTTTTTTAAATTATTCTAATATTCTGATATCAAGAGAATGACTCGAATCCAAAATCTATTGGATATAGCGAAAACGAATACTTACAGGACAAACAAATTTAAAAGTTACGATAAAAGGAAAATAAATAAATTAAACTAATGTATTGGGAGTGAATGAAAATATTAAAAAGACTACTTATTTCTATACAAATTACGGCGCAGACTATATGAAAAACTATTAATGTTGATTGGCCCAAATTTTGACCATCTATTATGAGATTGGATTTCAACCAATCTGCTTCAATATTTGACAAACAATCGGCTGACATAATGATAGCAGCAATTCAACTGTGTACTTGTAAGTTGTAACTCAAGACCAAAAGCTTTCGCAAATGAAATATTTTCTTTTTTCTTTTACTTTTCTGAAGTAACAGTGCATCCCAAAAGATTCTTCTATTTTAATAACTCTTTAAGTGTTTATTTGTTTACCTATATTGTAATCTATGTTATAATTTAAGGAGTGAAAAAAAAAAAGGAGCTATTTTAAAAGACTCTTCAACTAGAAATATGTTTATATTAATTTTAATGAAGGCACTCAAATTCCCACCCAAAACCCCCCCCCCCCCCCAAAAAAAAAAAAAATTTCTAATGCACTAATATTATTTTTAGGTGATATGAAAATCTTTTGAATGATCTTCCAAATTATTAATATATGAGTAATGTTACATTGCCCAAATTTGGTGCCCAAATCTGATGTCCAATTGATGTGGTAATAATGTAAACCATTTATTTAAATTGTTTTAAATTTGCGTAATTCAAATGAATGGTCTACATTATTGCCACATCATTTGGGCACCTGATTTGGACACTAAATTTGGGCAATGTAGCATTACTCTTGATATATTAGACCATCTCCAATGCATATGCCAACATCAATGTCAAATTTAGCACAAAAAAGAGTAAAATGCTATATTTGACACATCAATTTATCATTATGCTCCAACGTAAAATTATATTTAAAATGTTATTTTTATTATTTTATTAATTAAAATTATAAAAGTAAACAATAGCTTACCATTAATGCATTCATTATTTCTTTTAACACTCAAATGCAAAGTTCTATTAATGCATTCATTATTTCATTTAAATATATATATATATATATATAATGGTATGTTTATAATTAAAAAAAGAGTATTTATTACTGTGCCAAATTTGGCATATGTTATAATTTGACATACAAACCATTATTTTACATTTTATTGGAAACCCTAACAGGTTCCAAGACAAGGAATATTCAAAATTACAAAATCTTAAATGTAAAAAACTCAGCGATTTTAAGTGGTATAAAGATATTTTCCTAACAAGAGTTCTTCAAAGGACTGACAATGCCAATTCCTATTGGAAGGAGAAGTTCATATCCGGATTACCTTCTTTATTTGCTGATAAAGTTAGAGATAAGATAAGGGAACAGATGGCTAGCCCAGACTGGTCCCAAATAGATCTCAATACTTGGACTTATGGAGAAATCATAACAACAATCAATATTGTTGCTATGCAATTATGTACAGACATTAGATTAAAAAGTCAACTTAAGAAGCAAAAGCTTACCACTAGAAAAGAACTTGGTTCTTGGTGTGAGCAATTTGGTTTTGAAAAACTTCCTATCCATAGTAAGAAAAGACACCATGACAAGAAAATAAAACCCTATAAGAAACAAAAACCCCAAGCTAGAACTCACAAAAGATCCAAACCTTTAATTTAGAATCTTTGATAGACAGTGATAGTGAAGCACAAATTTGTGGGAAACAAGCTTGTACTTGTAAGGAGATCAATGTTTTAGATGTATGGTTAATAATATCTGCTCTGGCAGTGGGTGACAGGGTATAAGTCCACCATCCTAAGAGTTGTCCTTCAAAGCCAGATGCTAGTGAATTAACAACATAAATATAACAATGACACCAAATCCTATTATCCCATACCTACACCTCCAGATCTCCAATATGAAGAGTCTGTGCCATTTAGAGCTTATACTGGTAATGCTTGTTATCAATTTAATATTGATGGATTGTCTGAATACCAAGTTATGACTGTTATTAGACAAATGTATACTATAGGGTATATTTATATTTAAAAACAAAATATGACCCATAGTGATGCTGTTAATTCACTAGCATCTAAAATAATGGTATGACATAACATATCTATACCATCTAGTTGGGAGGTTCTAGTGGTGTAAGACGTGGCTGGTTGCGTAGTTGAGGTTTCAGGAGCATCAGTTGTTGCTCTGAACAATGGGGTAGAGGTGGCTACCTCTTAGAGTCTGAATCTGACAATCAAGTCTTAGTCCAAGAAGATTTAGATTCAGAATCTTTGACAGACAGTGATAGTGAATCACAAATTTGTGGGAAACAAGCTTGTACTTGTAAGGAGATCAATGTTTTAGATCAATCTGATTATTCCTTAATAATTGGAATGATTGATAGCATTGAAGATCCTATTCTTAAAGCCAATTTTATTAGACAAGTACAACAAAAAATTACTAAAACATCTACCCAACCCAGTAAGCCAGTAGAAGAAAATAAGACAGTTACTTCTTCCATTGTTCCAGATTTTGACCAAAATGTTTTATGAAAATTCCATGATAACCAAAAGAAAATTACCATTCCAGACCTTCAAAAAGAAATCCAAACCATTAAAAAAGAAATAAAAGACTTAAAAATCTTTACACAAAAACTACAACAAGGTCTAGAAGATTCCACAAGAGCCAAGTGCAAACCAAAATCTAAACAACCAAGCTTTAAGAGCTCTAGTGACTCAGATTCTGATAATATCAGCAAATCTGGACCTGAACAGACCTTGGCCAATATTCTTTGCAAAAATGAAATAGGACATACTGCTGATATAATCAATACTAATAAAGCCTTTAGGATACAAAAATGGTATTGTGATATAGATATTGGAATTTCCTCTTACTATAATCTTAGGGTCAACGCTCTTATAGATTCAGGAGCTGACCAAAATTGCATTAAAGAAGGACTAGTTCCTACAAAGTATCTAGAAAAAACCACAGAATCCTTATATGGTGCTAATAAACAAAAGCTTGACATCAGTTATAAATTAACCAATGCCAGAGTTTGCAACTCTGGAGTATGTTACAATTCCAATTTCCTTATGGTTAAAACTTTATCACAAAATGTTATCCTTGGCTTACCATTCTTATACCTTATCACTCCTTTTACTACCACTGACGAAGGATTAGTTACTGAGTATTTAGGCAAAGAAATTTTATTTCCTTTTACATTTCCTGTTATTGAAAGAGAATTAAACTCTCTAAAAAATACCAACATAGGAAAAGATGATTCTATCTTTCTAGAACAACAGATTAATAATCTTAACATGAAAGAAAATCATTTGTCCTTTCTAAAAGATGATCTTAGATTTGAGAGATAGAAAAAGTATATAGAAGAACCTAGAACTCAACAAAAAATCAAAGACTTTAAGTCTAAATTAGAAAAATAAGTTTGTTCTTCCTTTCCCAATGCTTTTTGGGATAGGAAAAAACATATAGTCAGTCTTCCACAAATTATAACATATGCCAAATTTGACATCATTTGGCACTACATTGAAGGATGATTTTTGCACTATGTGCTAAATTTTAGCATTAACACAATAATTTGGCACAATATTGAAGATGCTTTTATTATTAAATATTCAATATTAGTCACATTTTAAAGATCTAGATGAGACCTTTCTAATTGTATAATTTTTATGATAATAAAATTTATAAATTAAAACTTATTATAAATTAATTGAATTTAATTAAAAAGATAAAAAGGATATAGATATAAAATATTAATGATAATAATATTTAAAGAGGGAGAAACTGCTCTTTAATATTAAAGAAAGAGAAGCAAAATCTTATTTGAAGAGTGTGTTGGAGTCAAATATGCTGATGTGACTCATTTGATTTTAACAAATATCTTATTTGAAGAGTCTTTTGAAGATGTTCTTACAGTCAATTTTAACATTAAATTTGGCTAGCATAATTAAACAATTATATGTGACCGAATATTTACATACTTCGAAGGATGGCCAACTCAGATGAATCAATAAAGCAGCTAATTGATTAAGGATGGGTCTAGCTCAATGTATTTGGTTAAATTGTATGATTTGTTATAATTACAGGAGACCCTTGATATTACCTAATTCAAGGAGGTTTGTTCCTTGCTTCTTGTTGTTTCTTGGTATGACTTTTTAAGTACGAGCTTATAGAGTAGATCTTTTTGTAGTAAAGCTTCTAATAAAAAGAGATTTTGGTTGTGTAAATTACAAAAAAAAAAAGTGTTGATAATGTATTTTAGAAATAGTTTTTTGGTTGAGTGAATTACAAAAAAGGTGTTGACAATGCATTTATAATGGAAAAGTTATGGTGGAATATCTAAAATTTATAAATGATAATTGAGACAATTTATATGTTTTAAAAAAAGCTAAAAAGCTAAAAAAAAAAAAAAAAAAAAAAAAAAGCTTTTTGGAAAAACCCAAATTTTGGGGTTCTCCAAGTAGACATAAAATGACTTTTATAAAGGGTAATTGAGATAATTCATATATTAAAAAAATTGTTTTGAGTTTTGCGAAACAACTAATTTCTTTTCTTCAAAATAGCTTATAGCATTAAAGAAAAAAGAACTTTTGATCATTTCAAAAGCCATACCAAACACACACTAAGTCCATTCACATCTATATTTTAATAAACATACTTGAGTTTAATTTCAAAATACAACTAGCCTTTGACTTGGAAGGGAGATTTCTTAATTTTTCTCTTGTAGGCACACAATATAGATATATTTATAACATACATAACACACATTATCACATTTTTACTATGATTGAAGTTATATTGTTTATATGCCAAAAATGTGGTTATGTTGCTCTTTTATATCTCTTTGGTTGATTCTAATTGAACGACGATTTGCTGTTTTTTAGTACTATCTAGTGGTTTACTTTGGGTTCTCAATTCTTCTAATGTCAGTCAGTCTCACAATATCAAAGAAAAGTACTCTACACATATTTTGTAAAATAGGAACCTAATTTGACAGTCCAACTCTCAAAAGTTCACTGTCGGCATGGCCTAAAGACGGAGGCAGAGGCACACCTGTATGTAGTAAAGACTTACAAATGTGTCAACCTTATAATGTTATGGTCGTAAATATGTTAATCATGATAATATTAGTATACCGAGAAAATCTTTCATGGATGATGGTGGTGAGATGGACCAAAGAAAGTGTGCCATGTGGCACAACTATTAAAACTAAAATTTACTTTTTCGTTTCCAATCATACAGCAACACATGGCACAATAATTAAAACTAATCTTTTATTCTTACCTTCGATATGCGGATTACAAAACTGAGACAATATTTTTTCCTTTTCCTTTTCCAAAGTAAATTTTTCTATTCCCTTTCTCATAAGATATTCCTTTGTCAAACTCAATTAATTTATCTTTCTTCTTTTTTTTTTTTTTTTTTGATGGGCACCTGAAAACCTGGAAAACCAGATCCAGGGCAAAGATACATCCATAACTGGGACACCACAAATAAAACCAATCGAGCGCAAGCCCAGAACAGATCCACAACGGGAGAAAAAACTCCCGCCGAATTGGAATACCAACAACAGAACTAAAAAACAAACTAAACTAAACAAACAAACAAACGAGCCGAAACCGAACCGGAAGAGAGACTATGCCGCTGGAGAAGACCCACCAGGACGCCGCTAACCAAGCAAAGACGTCGGAGATGCCTGATCGAAACCCCAATCCACCATACCATCTAACCACCATCCGTTCCGAAGCCCGTCGCCGCAAAACAAAAAAACTACACCAAACACCAAGATCAGTGAAGGAGGACGCCGAAGATGCCGGTGGTGTCCCGACGGAGAGGACGGGGTCGGACGAGCATCAAGACCACCGATCGACTGCTCACGCCGAATCACACCAGACCTGGCCAGAACCAAGAGGAACGGCCGATCTAACAGCTGCCGTCCGTAGATGCGGGGGAGAAAACCATCCGACGGACAGGGCCGTCATAGCAACAACGGAGCCCCCCTACTGACCACGAAAACCAACAAACTAACCCCTAACAAACAAAAACAACTAAAAACTCAGCCTCAAAACTCCAAAACCCCAAGCCAACCATCCACCACTGACATCAGCCAACACCCAAAACGAAACACCACCCCCTCCACCGCCGCCAACAGTCACAAACCCCAGGCGCTCGGCCTCCGACCATGGCTGCTCCACAGTCACAAAACCCCACGCCTCGACTGTCAACAAAACGAAGAGACGATCGCCTCCCACCATGGCTGCTGAGGAGATCGACAAAGAGAAAAGGAGAGAAGGGCGAGACAAACGGACGAAATAGAGCATCGATCTCCTCCCAACGGAGGAGATCGGCTCACAAAAACCGTCGCAGTAGATGAAGAAACCAGAAACTGAAGGTGGGTGAAGAGAGAGAGAAAAATATCTACAATTTCTCTTTCTTCTCAATCCTTTAACATTCAAAAGATTTCAATGGTAATCTCTCTCCCTCTCTCTCTAATATATTATTTGATAGAGAGAGAGATTACCATTGAAATCTCTAATATATTATTTGATTTATATCTTATATTGTTTGGTGAAAGATTTATATCTTTTAATTTTTATAAAAAGAAATATTTATGTCTTTTTGATCCAGAGGACACCATACACCAAACCTTCTGTTTATAAACATAAACCATTTACTACTAATCTATTGTCAACCAACAACTCAGACATTCAGACTTGTTTATATTTAATTTTAAAAAATGAAAAATAATTATCTTTCGTTTTTCTCTTTTTCCATAATTGGATGAAATTGAGACGTGAGAGCAAGACAGAAAAAAAAAGAGCTAAGAGAAAAAAACAAACAAACTGAAAATCTGAAATAGAATAGCTTGGATAAAAATTTGTATATATATTTTTCTCTTTTTCCATTTTCAAATGAAATTGAGATGTGAGAGCAAGTGGGAAAAAAAAAGAAAGAGAAAAAGAGAGGGGGGTTGGGGGTGGTGGGAGGGGAATTGCTTTTGGATATGATGTGGAGAGAATCAACTGAGTATTTGATAAACTGATTTTTAAAAGTGTTGTGAGAACCAAAAACAATTTCAATGTATTTGGTAAACTAAAAGTAAAAAGTGCTGTGACTATGCAAAATTACTAAAAGGACTCAAGTGAATAATGAGATGTTTTGAAAATAAATGATTTGTTATTTATTTATTTATTTATTTATTGTTATTATTATTTTTCTAGATCCAAATCCAAATCCAACCCAACTTCAAGTCTTCAATTAACAAAACACAGCCTGAATTGTCGAATTCAACTAAATTTGATCCAATTTTGATGGTTGTCAAACACTAATAAGAAAATGAAACCAAAAAGTAAGTGTGTGTGTGTGCAATTGAGTATTTGGTAAACTGATTTTTAAAAGTGTTGTGAGAACCAAAAACAATTTCAATGTGTTTGGTAAACTGAAAGTAAAAAGTGCTATGACTGTGCAAAATTACTAAAAGGACTCAAGTGAATAATGAGATGTTTTGAAAATAAATGATTCGTTATTTATTTATTTATTTATTGTTATTATTATTTTTCTAGATCCAAATCCAAATCCAAATCCAACCCAACTTCAAGTCTTCAATTAACAAAACACAACCTGAATTGGTTGAATTCAACTAAATTTGATCCAATTTTGATGGTTGTTGAACACTGATAAGAAAATGAAACCAAAAATTAATTAAAATTAAGAAATATTGGAATTGAACATGAACAATATCCGGAAAAAAAATGTTTGAACAAAACAAGATCTGGAATTTTATTTTTGAACAAAACTTGATTTGTAAATATTTTTGATTCACTATAAATAAAACCCTCAAAATCAACAATTTTCATCAACAATCTACACCACCTTCATCAACAATCTACATTCAACAAATCCTAGCTTAAATTGATTTTTTCCTTTCAAAATCAATTTGTGAATTTTGATTCCATTCACTATAAATAAAACCCTCAAAATCAGTTTTGAATTTTGATTCGATGCTCAAGAAATCAAACCCAGAAATCTCCAAAGGAGGTTGGTGGTTTGCTAGCGGAGACGACGTGGCCCTTTGTTACGAACAGAGGAGGCGTGGTTGTTCACTACCAAAGAAGACGATGGTCACGCCATCGCAAATCACGAAGCCGTCGATAGAGGTGGCGATGGAGATGAGCAATGGGAAGATGAGATGGACGGTGACTGTGAGTTGATTGAAGAAGAAGATGAGATGGATAGCAACTGTGAATTGATGGAGATGAGCAGTGTGGAGTTGATTGAAGAAGAAGATGGGTTTTTTGTAAATTTAATGAAAGGTAAAGGATAAAATAGGAAGTTTTGTAAAAAATTCATTAATGATTTCCACTATAGCACGTTTTAGAATTGCTTCCCCAGGAAGCGGAAAGCCAAAAGCTAGAAATTGTAGCTTCTCAAAAACTCAGTTGGGAAAAGCTAAAAGTATCCAAAAACAGTTCTTCACAATTTTACCAAATACCTTATAATTGGCCCGAAATCACTTTTAGCCCTAAAAACAACTGGAGAAGCAATGCCAAGCTGGGCCTAACTTGATTAAAAAGTTGAGAAGAAAGTCAATATAAAAAAACCGGGAAAAAAACTGATTTTGAAAGAGTTAATTGTGGCGTGGGTTGTGAAGATAACAAAGGGTTTTAGTTAAATTTTTTACACGTCATTGAATGATTGGAAAAAGAAAAAGTAAATTTTATTTTTAATGATAATACCATATTGAACACTTTCATTGGGTGAGACGGACCATGAAAGATTTTCTCGGTATACCGTATGCCCCAAGTTAGGATTGATAACTTTATACATATGATGCGAGTAGAAGACATATAGTATACCAAATGCACAAAAACTCTTCATTAATTTGTTTAGTAGTTTGTTAACATCAACTATTAATTCTTTGTTTATATTTTAATAGTTAATAAAATATTTTATTTTAAATATTTTAAAAATAATAATTTTTAATTTTAACAAATAAAAATAAAAATTATTTTATTTAAAATTGGTTTTAAATTATTGAATATTTTAATTTTTTTCAAACTTTAATTTAAATATTTATTTTAGCTGGTAAAATTCTATGCAACAATTTTATCTAGGTTAGGTGGAGCTATTTAGTCCCATATTTTAAAAAAAAATTGTTCTTTTTTTATAAAATTTAATTATATAATTTTATATTTATTTGTTATATTAAAAATATTAAATATTAATTAAAAATTATATTTTCTTTAATATTAATTTAAATATTTTTATTTATTTAAAAAAAACTTTAAATAATTTAATTTAATTTTATATTAATCAATTTCACAATATATTAAATATATGATAAAATTATTTTTTTAATCCAATCTCATACCACACCAAAAAGGAGATATGATCAAATCTCATACAACACCACACACATCATATCATTAATTTTAGTTCAATCATATCCCATAAAATCCTATCCAATCCAATCCAATGAAAAGAATCATATCCTAATCTGTGCACTAAACAAGCCCATAGAATGAAATTTTTGTAAAGAAATCAACTTTAAGGTATAAGAGTTTATGTCAAATGCTTATTGCCTTGGTGGATGGAAACTTACATTTCCCATCAATCCACCAACCAATGACACTTGTGTATATTGTCTCAATATTGTAAATAAAATAAAATTAAGAGTGAGGAGGGAGACCTCTCTTGGTGTTGAGAGCCGACTTCTTCCGATTATGGAAGTAGACATTCGAGTTGCGCTTGATCTCGTTAATTCTTGCTTGACATAAGTGTTTCCTATACTCGATGAAATGCGGTTGGTCCGGTGGCATACTTCTACACCATGAGGTTATGTGTTCCCCGATTTTATGTAATACTTAATAAATAAAAAAAGTGTTTCACAAACTCAATTACAAAGATGAAAGATTTAGCATAAAAGAATCTATCTTTCAAAGAGTACTAGAGAATGTATGATATGATTTGATGATACATATTGGTTCAAATATCACTAAGACTTCGTATAGATGGTGACAAATTAAGTTTATAAGCTCTTAGAAGCCTCAAATAATGGCTTGAGTGCTGAATTTATATGAAAAAAAATTCATACTAGCCGTTTTTGCCCGTTGGAATTACAAAATACAGTTTGGTCTCTCGGGATTTCAAAATTGCATTTTGATAGTAAATTTGAAAATATAACCGTTTGACTTATGGAAATTTCGGTGTAGCTCAAATAGTTTTGAAACATTTCAGTTGGGTCCCTATACAATTACAATTTTGATCCAAAAATTTCAAAACAATTCATTTATCCCAAGATAAAAAATAATACTTTCTAAGTTTGTTTTTCATGTCTAAATAATAAATATAAGTCTCAACCAATCTAGACGAGGCTTAAGAACCCTTAGGATTTAGAGATAAACACAATCAAAGGATTACAAGGTTTAATCTAAATCACTTGAGCCAAGTTATTCAAATCATATGCAAACTAACCTATATTAATTTACATGATATTATATTAATAACCTAAAACTAGTCTTGCTTACTTCAAGCTTTAAGAAAAATTTCCTTCCATGTTCAAAAACTTGATGTTTGTTTCTTGATGCATATAGAATTGATATCTTCATAGTGTAGATCATTGCATGGTGCCTTATGTTATATTTTCAATATAATTGAGACTTTACTATAACATATAGAAATCAAACTTTATTAGAACTATCAAACTTTATTAGAACTTCATTAATGTTTGTTATCATCAAAAATAAGAAGTCAAACATTGAGGCTAACAAATAATTTAATACAAATGGCAGAATAGTCAATTTGTCTTTTCTGTCATGTTTGACCATTAAAAATAGGGTAAGAGGGACTTATTTGATGTATTTATAAAAATATAAGGGACCACATGTGCTAAAAAAAACAAACACATTTAAATTGATATTTCACCAAAAGTTAGTAAATAAATTGATAATCCTCCTAATGTTATTAATACTATTAAAATTTGTAATTAATACCATTAAATTTTAATTTAATGATCCAACAAATATTGAACATTTTAAAATTAAAATTAAAACAACAGAAAAAGGCTATTAGGTTCATATTAAATATATATTTTTTGAAGCTAACTTTTTTTTTTTTTTTTTTTTTTTTGATATATAAAAAAGGCATGCCTATTGGGAAAAGTGATGCAGAAGCTTATGCATAATATTTACCATATAACAAATAATGTCTACTAGTGGAAAAATAAGATGAGAGAATCAAATCACATAACACAAGATTTCATGTGGAAAACCCAAAACAGGGAAAAACCACGACTGACAGGATGATAAGAGAAAAATATTACTATGTAGAAAATTTTTACAACTACACAATTCTAATATTCTTTCTCTAACCCCAAACCCCAATTATAACCAAGCCATACCGAGCTCAAGCTCACAACCGAGCTTACATTCTATCTCTCAGCTCACAGTGCTCTCTCCAAGTCCCTCATGAGTGCACCCCCATATATTTTATTGATCTCCTTTGGATCTCCCCTAGACATCCCTTGGGTCTCCCACCCCCGACTGTTGGGATTTATGCCCTAAAACTTGTAATTTATAAATGTTATACATTCATTAATAAAAGAGGTAGTTATTTCATTCAATTAACATGACTCATGTATTTATATTATATGTGCTAAACATCTAAGATTGCTAGATGTAATCTCAAACTGAGTATATGAATGTCATATATAGAGAGATTCATTTTAAGACATGTAATCTAAAGAGTCCGTAGAAAGCAAATAAAGCTGGGTACTTTATTTGTGGTTAATCTACAGCTGCGGTCCATTCCGTAATGTATAGTGGTCTTATCCTGGACTACGGATGGCAAAATCCCCGCTAGGATGGGGCCCCGCGGGGACCTGTACTTTTAGGATGGGGATGTGTTTCAATTTGGTGGGGATGGGGCGAGGATGGGGCGGGGATAGGGATAAATAGTCTAACCCGCAATGGATATGGGGCAAGGATGAGTTTTATACTCCCCACCCCGCACTGTCCTACTTAAAATAATACTTAGTTAAACTATATAGTTTCAAAGAAAGTAAATATATCTAAAAAAAATAAGAAATATATATACAAATATATTAACCCTAACTTTACATCTCTTCACCTTTATTTAACATAAAGTGACAAAACAAAATATTATTATAAAAACCCTAGCCGCTAACTTCAACTCTAAGACCATCTCCAACCAGCAACTCTAAAATGCAGCAACTTTGCTCCAAAATGCAGCAACTTTTACACTTCCATCTCCAACCAGCAACTCTAAAAAGAATATTCCCTAAATATCCCCTTTTTTATTATTTCACAACAATTAACATTTCACCCCTTAATTAAGATAATATTACGATAAGTTAAGAAATTAACATAGTATTACGATAAGTTAAGAAATGAATAAATGAATAAATTAATAAATTTAATTCATTAATAAATTAATAAATTAAATGAAATTAACTAAAATATTACATTTATTAATATTTCAATGATCTTGGAGGATCCGCAAATGATCTCCTGGATTACTAAATTGTTATTGTAATTTCTATTGTATTTTTCCGTCTTGTTTTAATGTTTTTATTAATGTAGTGTGTTGCTTCAATTGTTTTTATTTATTTTTTATTATATATATATATATAAATCCAATTTTGTGTTTATAAATATCATTTAGTAATTTTTGTATTATATACTTAATTTTTGTTTATTATAAATATTAATATAAATAATAATTAAATTAAAACAAATATAATTTAACCAAAAGCATTAGATAATTAAAAGGATACAATTGAAATACATTTGATTTAATAGGGGTAAAACTGTGATTAAATAAAACTTTTAAAAAGGGATACAAGTAGGGATGCACATTGGGGAAATGGGGATGGATATAGGTCCCCCCATCCCCATCCCCACTTCTCAAACCCTTCCCCATCCCTCTCCATTTCCCTATTTGAGGAAAATGGGGATGGGGGAGTTTTGGGGGGAGGTCCCCGCATCACCATCCCCATTTCCCCATTTTCCCCGTTTCCCCATTTACCCCATTCCTTCATTTCCCCATTTGACTGAAAATTACAAATTAAACTAAAAAAAAAAAAAAAAAAATCCCATTACAAATGCAAAAGAAAATACATTACAATATATATATAAATATATATATAATTATTTTTATAATATTGTGGAGGAAATGGGGAAATGGGGATGGTGGGACACCATCCCCCCATCCCCATCCCCATCCCCATCCCCATCCCAATTTCACTATATTAGTGGGGAAAATGAGGAAATGGGGATGAGGGGAGGTCTCCCCATCCCCATCCCCATCCCCATCCCCATTTCAATTTGGGGATATTTTCATCCTCATTCCTCCCCATTTCTCCATTTTTCCCCAAATTTTTTCTCCCAAATGGGGATGGGGAAGGGGAAGCGGGGAAACGGCGATTCGGGGAAAAATGTGCAACCCTAGATACAAGTGAAAAATCATAAAATCAGTAAACAAAATTGTCATTACATGAAAATGAAGGGACTGAAAAATAAAAAAGCCAAGAAGAGTTGCAAAGTAGCGTTGAACATAAAAGGAGCGCTAGATCTAGCGACCAAAACAGAAGGCCTCTACTTTGGCGATGGTTATGCAGTCCAGTTGGAGAAGATAGCAGCTGCAAAATGGAGATTTGGAGTTGGGTTGGAGATGCTATAAGTCTCTAATCCTCAAACAACTCGAAGTTCACTGTTCAAACTTCAACCTCAAACATAAGAGGACATACAATAAGTTTCTTTCTCAAATAACTTTTAAAATTAAAAGTTTAATAACAACGTTTTTTTTTTTCAAGTTTATTACGTTAATAGTTCTCAACTCTTTAAGTAAATTTAATTGGTTTATCACTACTTCAGGTAGGCACAAATATAACTACAGATGCACTAAAAAGTGAAGACCCAATACTGGTGTTATCAAGAGAAAATTGTATAAACATACAAGTACAACATAGGGTGGATACAAACTAATGAAGAGAGAACTAGAGAAATAAATGCAACTATTAGATGATTAGCATTACGATTTTCGAACATTTTGACTTCATACTTTATGTATGTTTGAAAATGATTGAATTTACTTGTGAAAATTATGTTTATGAGATGTTTTTTAATAGTTTATTAGAATTATTTACTAATTTATATATTATATCATATTCAATGGTTATATATTTATTATTTAAATAAAAAAATTATAAATGGGGTAAATGGGTGGGGATGGGGAAAGCACTCCCCGTTGTAACCTGCCCTGCCCTACCCCGTCCTACTCCATTTATGGTAGGGTTTTATGAGGGGATAGGTTTTCAAAAAATAAATGGGGTGGGGTGGGGTGCGGGGAAGGCCACCCCGCCCCAAACCCTCCTCATTGCCATCCCTATCCTAGACTACTCATACAGTGATATGAGAATTGAGGCACCTTTTATAATATGATCATATAGGACTGTGCCACGATCTATATGAATCTATCCCTAAGATCCATTAATTGAAAAGATTCATATATATCGACAAATGATGGCTGTATATGGGTGATCTAAATCTTGAGTATTTTGCTGACTCCTTCAAGTTAGATCATGTTTCTTGACATACCATGGTTGAGATTGGAGTAGCATTCTCGATCAATAACTTTGTATATTGGAATCACGGTTTGGCTTGTGGCTGTAAATGTATGCACACGATAGAGAAATCCACTCTTTCTTACGAGAAGTAGATGAGTAGTTCCCTTAAGAGTTGATTCGGGATTTGAACGATTAAGAGAGATCTTATTCTTCTGTAAAGGAATGAAGGATAAAATCATTCATTAGAGAATCAATGGTACTTAAAGTAAAAGATATAATTAGAGAGGTATAACAGATTTTATGACCTAGCTCTAACTATGAACTACTTGTGGAGGATCATACCATATGTAATAGTTATATCGATGGACATTGATAATTTGGTTGAGTGAAATATCTACAGTTATTAGAGTACAACATTGAGTTTTTAGTTGAATAACTCCGAGGTTAATAATCGTGAAATATTAATTAAAGAGTTTAATTAATTTTTTCTAAGTATTATTGAAGCTCAAAATTGTGGGTCCATTAGGTTCCCTTGCTAGCCCTTTACGATTGATAGTAACAAGGCTCACAGAGAATTGAATAGTCTAATTAATTATGTTACGAAAGTAACTTAAATATATTCTAAGAATTAATTAAATGATATGATTATTTAATTAATATATTATTTAATTGATTAATTAAATATTATTAAATAATATGATTATTTAATTGACACACGTATTAATAATTAAAAATTATTAATTATTATTTGGAGGTTTCAGTTTTGAACCTTGATAAGAGCAAAAGAATAAAATAATAAGAGATTATTTTTATTTGCTTTAAAGAGGTCAAATGTTCAAACCTTAGTGGTGATCGAATTTAAAATGATTTATAATCCTATTTTGACTTGGTTTACTAAACCTTAGGATCCTAATATATAAGATATACTTATCAGAAAAAAAAAAAAAAAAAAAAGAATCAAAACCCTAAGAGAGACAAGAGGTGCGGCCACATAAAGAGAGGAAAGAAAAAAGAAATTTGTTCTTCCCTAGCTTGACCAAATTCTTCATAGGAGACAAAGGGTTATCTTCCAGACCTCTCGAGCCTCCATTCAAGTACTCCCGGAATTCGTGACATGCCCACACACAGTTGCTAGATCCCAAGATATAGCTCGAAAAGCTTAGTGGTGAAAGATCAAAAAGAAAACGAAGGAGTGTTCTTCAAAGGTATGAAAACAAATTTATTCCTCATATTCATGTATACAAAAAGGTCCGAAGCCGATAAAAATTTAAAAACTTATTCATCTATCAAAAACTCTTTTATTTTCCACTGCGCGACTTACACTAACATCCCTTGGGGTCTCCCCCGAATCTCCCTGAGGTCTTACTCCTCAGATTCAATCACTCTATGATGTTTCCAGGTGTTTCTTTGGTTTCTCCAAGTGTTAACAACTAAAGAATAAGTCTCACTATTTATAAGGTCACTATTCTCAGTCTCTAAGGAATTAGACTCCCATAAGCAGTTGGAAACCAACTAACAAGTCTTTCCTAAATAAGTAATCCTGAATCAAAACCTTCCTCAACATGAAAATTGACTCCCTCACATTTTCCCACGTCTTTCGAAAGTCTCATGCCAAACCGAGCCCCAAAAACATGCCTCACGCATCCTCATGCGCCCCAACACCTTTGGCACACAACAACACATAAGTGCTATGTAATCTTTTGGTGGCTCGTGATGGCGTGTCTGGGCACGGATTCTGCACCGTTTTCATCATTAGGTTCGTCTTGAACTCTTCTTTCCAACGCCACCTGAATCGCAATCATTCATATCCGTTTGGACCACTTTTGTATCTATTGAATATGAAACAAATTTAGGTGTGTTCAATATTAATCTAGAAGGGGTGTGAATATATTTTATCAGATTTTAACCAATTTTCGTTATTAGTCAATTTTTCGAAAATACCCCTATCTAGTCAATTCAATAAACAAGTGTAATATATGTGGAAATATAAATGACACTTGATATTTATGTGGAAACCCTAATCCCGGGAAAAACCACGGGCTGTTAAGTGAGCCACACTCGAACCTCGAATCCTCTATTGGCAAAGGTGATTACAACCTAATCTCGGTATCTAACTCACCACTACTACCTAATCTCGGTATAAGAGAACCTAGTCCAATTGCTTGTGATCAAATCAACCTAATCCCGGAAGCTACACAAGACTTACTTCTCAATTAAGAGATAATACACCGTAAGTGAATATGCAAATATATCCAAATATGCAAATAGAGCTAGGGTACACTAGATGCTTATTTAGGATGATGATATAACAATTAATTCAATCCTAGATATTAAGAGCTAAATGACAAGTCATAAAGCTTAGCTAAACATAGATTAAATAAAGCTAGATAGCTATTACAATACAACACTCAATCAAATCAACACAACAATCTCTATCTTGTATAATATAATATAATCTAAGAACATACAAATAATTAAAGAGATGTCTTGTTAAGTAAAACACTAAGATTAGATGAAATTAGTGAAAAACTTACCAAGAGATGTGTGTAGAGTAAAACCCATGCAAGCAAGCATCCTAGATATGCTAGATGAAGTTTGATGCACATGAGAATTGTTTTGAGTGTTTAAAAATGAGTTCTTGATTGATTTTCTCTCAAGTGTCTCTCTTTTGATCTTTAGGGTTCTAAGAGTCAAAGAACTCAGTTCAGAGAATGAGAAAGTGATATATTTATAGACATCAAGAACAGGGCTTGTGAAAAGACAAGTTTGCCCTTGAAAATGCACGTTCAACGGTTTCATTCGGCGGTTTCGAAATCACCGATTCAACCACCGAATTGAATCCCATGAGAACAGGGGATCATCAGTGGTTTCATAACCGCCAATCAACATCACAGAAATAGACTCGAGAGATCAAAATGATCAAGTCTAAATGGCGGTTTCGAACGGCGGTCATGGCCGCCGATCATAACCGTAAAAATGCTCCAGGAGCTTATGGACTCAAACGGCGGTTTCATTCGCCGGTTATGACCGCCGATCAAACCGCCGATTCACTAAATGTGGTGAAACCAAAGGAGAAGCCAAGAGCATTCTTCGAAAGCGATCTTCGTGTTGAACTAAGCAAACATTCGTGCATGCGCGAATGTTTCCGAACAAAATCGGGAAATGAATTACAAGACACATAAACACACAATAATATACAACTGCAAAGTGCAAGTGTAAAATGTGACATGAGAAGAGAATGCACACATATGCAAATATGTTAAGTGTGTGTATGTAACTAAATCTCTTCAAAGAAAACTAAGTGTTAACCGCCAAAATTGGCGAAGGACCAAGGAAGAATTTTCCACCTCAACACAAGGAGAATATAGGAGTATAGACATCATCCGGCTACCCTGACTAGTCCGAGTGCGACCTCCTTCAGCGGGGTCTAGCTCAGCCTTCCCTTTAGCTTCTTAAAAGACCCTGCCATCATCTTGAGCAACGTCCCAAGTCGGGATACTCGTTAGAACCTACAGCGGGGTCCAACCCCGTCATACCCTGGTTCCCTATGGACCCCGCAGCACCCCGACACAGTTTCCTATGGACCCCGCAATACCCCGACACGGAGTTATACTGAGCATCCTGCTATAGTACGAACCCCGCAGTACCTCGACACAGAGTTCAGCTAAGCATCCCGCAATAGTACCAGCTAAACATTCCCTTACTCTATTAGTAGGATGCCTACTGGTTTACACTTTCTAACATAGCCACTTCGCCAAGCAAGAAGATATTGTAGGGAAAAATATCGTAGTACACGCAGCGGAAGCGAGACTAAAAATAAAATAGATTTAATAGCTTTTAAAAAATTTTCCTTTTATGAACCTTAACCCTTTTAATTAATTAAACATACATATAATCAACAAAAGAAGAATACCTTTTGTCGCGTGATCCGATTGACTTACGTCGATGGTAATCCGCAAGATCTTCAATCCTAGCACGAACGTGAATCACTTAGGAGCGTGGTCTCCCTTTTTCTTTGAATTGCAAACCTGAGAATGGACAAACAAACTTTTCTTTTCTTTTATTAGTCACGAAACAATCAAAAGAAGACTAAGATTATTCCGGTCACTTTTGAGTTCTCAATCTAATGATCGAAACTCGCGTGAACCTAAATCGATGTTGTACACCCAAGCTTATTGATGAATAAGCAATTAGTGTACCATTAAAGAATAATCTATTCACTCTTTTTTGTTTTTAGTAGAAATAAAAATTCCTTTCTATGAATTGAGAAGAAGAAGAAGAAGAATAATTGTTTCAAGCACACAACCCCCAAATTAACAAGGTGCCCGAAATTCTCTTCTCTTTTCTATTTAGGGTGGCCGAATTCTCTTCTCTAAAAACACTAGGGTTGCCGCAATTTTCACTCCTAAAATATAGGAGTTTTAGTTGCACCATAATTCCCTTATAGTTTTAAGAGTTCAAACCCTAATCTAACTCATAGATATTTTTATTCTCTTATTTGACTAAATTAAAAAGACTTCTTATTTGATTAAATAAATAAAATTAATTATTTATTTTCTTGTCAAACAAGTCTTTTAATTTAAGTATACTACTACCAATAGTCTACCTTTAGGATTCATATTTCCTAATCAGAAAAGATTTGTTTCTTAATTAAACAATTAATTAATAAATTAATTAATTCTCATTTAATTAAAACAATGAAACAAAATAATATATTAGGTTTAATATACACCTAGCCGCCCCACTTATAAATATTGGGCCATATATTATTTTCTTATTTCATTTAATCCGTTGGACTTTAAATAAAAAGCCCACATGTGAACCAGACCCATTCTTACTAAAAGAAACAAGCCCACATGCCTTTCATTAATATATTAATATAATTGAGCAGCCCATTAAATAAATAATGTGCAAATTATATTTTTAATATATTAAATGCAATTCTAAATGGACCCATAATTGGTCCGGTAGAATATATCAAGTGATCCATGCAAGTCCATGTGGATTGGGGATCTTGGCGGGCTATCTAAATTTAAGCTTCAATAGACATAACCTAATCACAATCAACAAATGATTCACTTAGGTCCGATCCATTAATTTTAACTCATTCCACTAAAGAGCTAAAATTGAACTCTTAAATAAAGACAGAAAAGGAAGAAGTTCCTCATTCATACCCTAGACAATCATGTTGGAGATAGTGTATCCTCGTGATTAATATCAGTAATCGCCAAGAGTTCATAGACCGCCTATAACTCTCCAAGTTACCATATTTACTCATATGACCACGTTTTGAACTTGGATATTTTGACTTGTCCAGAAGCCATGTTTTCAATAGACACTATCAAAAACTCAACGTTGAGATTTAATATCCAATTACCTCAAAACATCCATATGATGATATTATACTCACATTTAATAAATGGAGCCACGATGTCCATATCTATAAATGAAGTCCTCTATCGATTAACAAATGAATATCACCAAACTATCGAGGATAGACTATGCGATATAATCGTACTCATTGATAACTCAAATAATATCACTTGCAACCATAAGTCCATCATTTATCTCAGGATTAAGATAGACTCTCCGATTGTCCTGATAATGAAATGATTTTTATCTATTGACGGTTATAGATAAAGTATTTCATTGTGATCCAGTTCAATGCACCCAGTGCACTAGATTCTTTTGCTCGAAGACACTCCGATGATTTTAGACTCATTATATCTCATTTGATCCCACTCAAATGCTAGCAAAAAAATTCTACAACTTTAACAAGATAAAGGTGCCCAACCTTTAACTTAAGTTGTGAACAATATTCAAGACTAACTAAAGAATTGTGTCTACCACATACATATTCAGATGTACGAACAATTCTTCTTTTCTCATAGTCTTTAGACCTTATGATTATTTACTTTGACAATTATTAAGCTATAAATGCTATAAGATTTGTTTAAACCAGAAATCACTTTATTAATATGAAAAAGATTGTTAATTCCAATATTACACTCTTGCTATTGAGCATAATCCTAACAGATATCAGGCAGCAAGATTCTCGAATCAGAATTTGAAAGCTCCATAAGAAACCCATCAAAACGCTGTCGTACAAAGAAGACGTGCTCCTTTCCGCCAACTAAGAGTTCTATTTTAAGCAGGTCAACTCAGTTAGAGTCCTTCTAGGAAGGAAATATTTGCTACGAGATTAAACTCCTCCTAGGAAGGAAAGACTAGATTCCACGTGTAAAACTTCGAGATTATCTTCTAAAAAGAGGAGGATCCTGCGCGAGCCAAACCCTAGACCGAAATTATATGAGTGCATGGCAAGTAACATGACCTATATATACAACATCTTACTCACTAGAAAGGGGACCAAAAATCTTCTCCAGAAACTCCACATTCAAGTTCTACTTATCAACATGCACAGATTCACCATCACCACCATCTCCATTACTTACCAAATCTCCATGCATTGCTGTAACCCCTAAATACAAGGTTCATGTATTTGTAATGCAAAGGGACGATCAATAAAAGCTTATTTTTGTTTGATTTCTTACATTCCATATTGTACTTGCATTTATAGGGACATAATCGGTATCAAACTACGTGATACCCTTCCGACCAAGATCAGTCTCGATCTTGGTCCTTTTAAAGTTGTTATTTTGAATTCCATCCCACTAACGATTTTCAGATAACACTAAGCACTAGAGATATATCTTTGGAGTGTTTGTCACCTTGAGGTCTTAAAAGGGCATTTGAGCTTGATCATCAATCACCTAAACTACCCTTACAATTTAAACCCCAAAATGTGGTTTGTTCACGAAATAGGCCAAGCAATAAATGAGGACCTTACAAAATACGTTTGGTTCATAAGGGAATACAAGCCAAATCCTATCAGGAGCTCACTCCCTTAATTAAAGGGTGGCTTCAGCTCCCCTTATGTTGGCTCCACTTATTTTTTATGAAATCAATAGCTATTTTTCTTTTTTTCTTTTTAAAAAAAATTCCAACAACTCTCTACAATAATAATAAAAAATTATAAAAGAGCAATTTAAGGGAGTATCATTGGAATACAAACCCCCTTAATGGCCCTACAACAACATTCACCTTTAAATAAGAGGGTTTCTGAGAGATATCCTTGGAGATGCTCTAAGGATTTATTTGATATAGTTTTTCTCATTGACGGTCAAATACCGGTTGCTGACTTGAAATAAACAAAAGTGTTTTGAAAATCTTGATTGATTCTTCATCTAATATGCTATTAGTGTTGCAAAACAAATTTGGCATTATTTTGAAATAAATTTAGAGGATAATATTAGTATTTTGAGGATTGAAAAGTAAGTGTAATCTAAATGTTTAAAAAAAAAAAATAATTGAAAGAATAAAGGTCTGGTTAGGTGAGCACGTCCAACTGTTGTATCCAAATATCCAATAATCTACACAGCAAAATATCAATTGAAACTTTGAGTGGTTCAACCACACCTAATCCTTTTCGTAGTGGCTTCGCTACTATAGTATACCTATATGGGTATGGTAGATACAAAATTTGGGAACCGCTCAAGGTTCAATTTAGAAACCACTTTAACTTTTAGGAACCATTCTCACGTTAAAATTAACCAAAAATGATTCCCAATTTTTAATCATACCCATGTGGATATAGTAGCCAGACCCTTTCGTAGGACATGCACATGCCCTCACCGGTCAACTCCAAATTATAAATTATAAGGTGAGGAAATTGCACCAAACTTCCCTAAGGTTTTTCATTTTATACAAAACTTTAACAATAATTGACACTTTCAGTCCCTATCATAAGTCAAACTTAACTGTTGACTAGGTTTGACTGTCAAAAATACCAAAATGCCTCTGAAAATTCTTAATTAAAAGATGATTTTTTTTTTCAATGGAGCTCTGTCATCCAACTTAAAAATGGAGGGTGGAGATCCATTTTTTTTTTATAAAAAAATGAAAAGTCAAAAATTTTAATATTTTATTTAAAAAATTAATAAAAAAGAAAAATTTATTTTTTAAAAGTAATTAGATTGATCTCCACCGTCCATTGAAAGATAGACGGTGGAAATCAAATTACAATAAATGCACGAAGTTTTTTATAAAAATATATATAAAGTTTTTCTATTGTTAGTTCGAATTGATATAAAATATATCAATTCCTTGTATGTGAGTTATTGGATTTAAATGCTTTGATTTAGCTGCATGCTTGTCAAAGTATCTTTTAAATTCAATGACTCACATACAAGGAACTGATATATTTTTATATTAGTTCGAACTGATAATAGAAAGACTATATATATAGTTCCGTTCTCAAACGGACGTCTTGTATAACTTCATGAGCATATTGAATATGAGCTACTAAGCTAGTTTTGACAAGTGCATATACACTTGAGACAAGTATGTAAAACTAGTGATCTAAGTTATGTCAGGACTCCTCATTTGAAATTTATATATATAGGGCAATCACGAGAAGGGATTATAACGTAATTTTCAATACATGTGGTGCCATAATCTAACACGTTTCATACCAAAAACCAATTGTTGCCATCTGACCATGCCAACGCATCCATGGTGGAGGGATCCATCAAGTTCTTATAAAAAAAAAAAAAAAACACTAATAATTCTAAATATTTTTAAAGAATAATGCTAAAAATCTCACCTAAAATCCCATATTTTTTATCCCAACATATATGGTATGTAAGGTGTTAAATTGTGAGTAGATACACATTAATGATGTTTTATCTCACCTACCATATGTATCTACTCACTATTTGACATTTCAAGTGTCACGTATATTGGAATGAAAAAAAATATAATTTTAGATAAGATATATAGCATTAGTATTTTTTTAATGATATTTTGCCTTAATGTGTTGTCTCAAAAGTCAAAATTGGGTCCCCGGACATGGAGGTTGGAATTTTGACCTTCAAAGCCTGCAAAAGTTAATGAAGATTGGGCCAAAAGTTCACAGTTCACTGTCGGCATGGCTAACCGATGGGTCGCCGACTTAGGATTTTATATGTGGAGGCACGACAGCCATATTTTTATCATGATCAATTCAAACACAAGAAGGGATTATAACGTAATTTTCAATACATGTTGTGCCATCATCTAACACGTATCATACCAAAAACCAATTGTTGCCATCTGACCATGCCTACGCTTCCATGGTGGAAGAATCCATCAAGTTCTAAAAAAAAAAAACACTAATAATTCTGAATATTTTTTAATGATATTTTGACTTAATGCGTTGTGTCAATAGTCAAAATTGGGTCCCTGGACAAGGAGGTTGGAATTTTGACCTTCAAAGCCTGCAAAAGTTAATGAAGATTGGGCCAAAAGTTCACAGTTCACTGTCGGCATGGCTAACCGATTGGTCGCCGACTTAGGATTTAAATATTTTTATCACGATCAATTCAATGCCACGTGTCAATTTATTTATTCTTTAATCCGGTACCGAATGGGTTATGATATCTCGGGAATTGTCCAGATTAATAACTATATGCAAAACCCGCATATCCACTCACATATTTTATGAAATATGTAGGATGAATGTCGAACACCACTTAAATTAAGTGGGGACGCGGAGGCTGACACAAATTTATTTACTAGCTTTAATGGTCCATTCAACAGGTGCTCATCAAATCTACAACGTCCCTCGACTCAAAAAAATATTAAGTCAATGATTAAGAACAATATTATGCTTGTTTTGGAAAAATGTTTGTGCAAAAAAAAAAAAAAAAAAAAAAGCGCACTTTTTAATACTTAATCATATTATATGAGTAATCAATTATATGTAACTTTATACCCATGGACTGGCGAGGTCCGTGACCCCCTTTCCTAATAGAAACTTTACAATTAATATTAAGAAACTATAAAATTATTATTAAGTTTTAAACTCTTTTCACTTTGGTCCCCCTAACATTTTTGGTTTTTGTATAATGCCCCTATATTTTGAATTTCTGATTCCGACTCGGTTTATACAACACAGTATATAACATGAGTGGAAACCGCGCTGAAACTCTTCTCTTTGACTCTTAGTTTATTTGCTTTTATGTAAGGGTGGTTCAGCATATCACCTCATAGCACATGTGATAGTGCACATCCCCTTCCACATTTATAAGAGTGGCTTTATTGTCATTGATACAAATTCCTGCTACACTCATTTTACTTTTTACAACTGTATCAAAAAATTATTTATTTATTTATTTTACTTTCTGCACCCTTCAAAAATACCAAAACTATCCTAAAATATATTTAAAAATAAATAAATAAATCATTGTACTACAAAAGGATTACAAAGACTATGTATCTAATATAATCAATCCAATCTCTGAATGAGGAGATTAAAATTTAAACGTATACTTTCTCATAAACCTATTTTTCTCACTAATTGTGACATCTCAGATTTTATTACTATTTGTGTTATTGTACCCGGTTTTTGATAAGATTCTAAATGGGTTTTCATCTAGGCTCTAATTCTTACTTCTTTTAAAAATATTCATTTATATGTTTTCCTCCTTTTCATTTACTTTTATTTTATGTTGGTTTTGATTTTATATATATTATTAGGGTTTATGATGGATTGAGTGTTCAACTGATAGGTGTATAAAGTAAATTTAAAATTGTATATAAGGGTATTTTAGTAATAAAAAAATTCATTAAAATATAGGTGTAGGAAGAATTGTTTTGGGGAATTTTTTTGGGTAACAATAGAGCCACTCTTCATGTAAAATTACGTTAACATAGTTAAAAATAAAATTATGTTAACATGAACCTTTAATTCTTGGGTGTCAATATTGCCACTCATAAATATGATAAGTACACCCATATTTTATTAAAACATATAATTATAAAATTGTCCCAATAGAAATTTAGTAATAAGTGTGGTAGCCTAAAAATGGCCTTTGGGCCCACCGCTCAAGGCCCAAACCTTTTAGTGTTGAATCCAGTCCAAGCTCACAGGTAGCGGGTCAACCTGAGGCTTTCATCAACTAAAGTTTGGCTGATTGACTCAATCCTACTTCAGTTACCACTTGTTGGTAATGGTTGTAACATCTGATTCAAAACGACGTGAATCTTTCCAAAGATCTCACCCACGATATGCTTGATTTCAAAAGATCAGATAGACGTTAGAACTAAGAGGAAAGTCTATAAATAAAAGGAACTGGGTCATAGAGAGAGCTCTCTGAAAGACTTGACTAGAAAATGCTCTTTAGTGTGCCAAAATGCCGTCCAATTGAACTCCGGTCATCGGAATCCAATTTCTTTTCCAGTTACGATCGATCTTGATAGGTGCTTAGCTCAAGCATACCGAAGATTAAAGAATCACCTCACAAATTTCTTTTTATTATCATTTTTTCTTTCTACTCGTTTTTTCTTTTCTTTTGCAGGTTTAAGAAGCAGTTGACTTGCTCGATTCGACCAGGTTGACTAAGTTGCTTGGGCCTAATAAAAATCCAACCCAATCCATATCAATTGTTGATCAACCACCTATAGTTTGGCGTCCACTGTGGGGCCCATAGCAACTTCATAAATGAACTAGTTGAATCAAGTGAAAGCCTCTCAACATGTCTGGAGATGGAAACCCACCGACCGTCGAAGAGCAGATTGCCGCGTTGACTGCCCAAATGGCCGTAAATGCTGAAAAGTTACTGGTGCTTGAAGTAGATTATGTTATGATCCGGACGTGAAATGGTGAACTACGAGCCATAATCGATGGAGCACCAAACAATGTGACACCAGAGCTCTCAATCCCAAGATTCAACAATGAGCATGAGGTCGATAGAACATCTCCAGTTGCACCGACAGATCCTTAAAGGTCAGAGATGAACCCTAACGCTGAACTAAATCAATGCACAACCCAAACAGCTCGGGCCAAAATCGATCTGAACAAAGCTCCCATTCGATCAGAAGTGCCACAAGAGCCAAATCCAATCATGGATCTACAACTTGCAAAACACCTTTAGGATCCTCGTGTCGCTCTATAAGCCAAACCACAAAGTCATTGTAAATGGTTGTAACTCTAGTTATAATCCACACACTGTTTGTGATTGGCTTCATGAATAGCCACGTTTTGTTGCTCCTCGATCTTCATGCAGGAACTACAATAACCAGTCCCGGTTGGGTGTAGGGATGTGTGAATTCTACATACTCTAATCGGCTGGATAATATTGATATATCACTAACTACTGGTACTATTACTACAAGAAGAACAATATTTATTGATAGTTTTTAACTGTTAAGAAAAATCGTTTTTCTTGACAATTTTCCATTTTTGACAGTTAAAAACTGTCAAGAAAGACAATTTTTATATATTATATAATATATATTGTATATTTTATTATTATATATATTATATATATTATATTATTATATATTATATATTATTACAAATACAATATATATAATAATATATTTAATAATATAAATATATAATATATTATTATATAACAATATATATATTAAGTATTTTATATTATATATTGTGAATGTTTTATAATTAGGGGTATTTTGGTCAAAATACAGTTAACTCAATTCCATTCAATTGTTAAACAATATATATACTAATATATTTATATAATATATATTATTTAATATAATAATATAATAATATATTATATTATATAAATATTATAAATATATATTATTTAATAAATATATAATATATATTATTTAATATAATAATATATAATATTTTTATATATTTTATATTATATATTATATATTATATTATAAAACATTCATAATATATGATTTTTTATTTATCTTTAATAATTTTTTTAAACTTTTACTTCCTATTTTCAACACCAAACAAAATACCAATATGAATTTATTTTACAGTAAGTTATTGGTTTTTGGGCAACCCGATATTGGATAAGTAAAATTTTAAATTCAGCAAATTTACTTTTAAAAAAATTCAAAAAAATAATTTTAA
The DNA here is from genome assembly GCA_954870605.1 of Acer campestre. Classification (NCBI taxonomy): domain Eukaryota; kingdom Viridiplantae; phylum Streptophyta; class Magnoliopsida; order Sapindales; family Sapindaceae; genus Acer; species Acer campestre. The sequence continues at coordinate 34,462,047 of OX940801.1, forward strand.
AACAATTGTTTATTTATTTTGCACCATCTTGTTTCATATGAAAAGACATGTTAATAATCTAATTACCCATATAAATTTGTAATCTGAGTCTTACATTTGTTCATTAAATTGCAAGATGCATGTTGAGAAATATCTCCCATGTAGTGAGAGTTGTATTCCAAATCATGCTTATTACAATTGATGTCACGAGTCTCCTATAGACCATGTTTGATTGGATGGAATGGAAAGAAAGTCATTTCATTCGTTTGGTTTGTTAAAATGCAAATGAAATGGTGATTTCATTGGAATGGGGATTCCACCATTTTGGTGGAATGTGTATTTCATCCAAAAACCAATGGAAAGCCATTACATTCCAAACTAAAACAGATATTCCATAAATACCCTCATATGCCCCAACTCCATTACAAAAATACCCTCAGCTCCTTTCCAAAAATAATATATTATTATTATATATTATATTAATGATATATAAATATATATTATATATATATATACTATAATAATATATTATATATTAATATATTAAATAATATATTATATATATTTATATTTATATATATATGTTATATTATAAAATATATTATTATTATATATTGTATAATATAATATATTATATATATATGTTTTATTATATTAAATAACATACAATATAATAATATATTATATATATCCATAATATATCATGTTATTATACATTCATAATTAGGGGTATTTTGGTCAAAAATACAGTTAACTCCATTCCATTCCGTTGTTAACCAAACAAAATAATACTGATTCAGAGACTAATTCTAACGTTCCAACTAAACAAAAAACTTAGTTTTTGTTTCATTTCCATTCTCATTCTCATTCCTATTACCATTCCATCATGTAATCAAACGTGACCATAGAGTATTGACAAGGAAGGTTTTGTTGATAGTTAAAATACATTATTTTCTTGTAGTGTACAATCCATATATATATATGTATCATCAATACCAAACACAATCAATTATCATAAAAATTCATTAAAAGTATTACTTCCCAGCCTCACCTTTGAATGAACTGGCTGCACTAGTTGATCATACGTGCCGTTGAAACAATAAAACTTGTATGGGAGGTAGTATTGCAAGTTTTGAATGGTTAAGTTGAAGAGATTGATGTCATACCCTCCAACGGAAAAGTCGTTTCCAAAGCCTTTATAATCCACAACCAGAAATTCTTGAAAAAGGGAAGGTTCAAAGGGTAACTCATACCTATTCTATGTAGGTTTTGACCATTTGAACTTACCAAACATCATCTCTCATGTCTCCTAGGTCAATTTCATTCATGTGGGGAATTGTTGGAAATTTTGTGATAAACTCATATTTTGAGAGCACTATTTGGGTGTGATTAATTCCATGGAAATGGATGATTAAAGTATATTCAAATTCTCCACCGTGAGAGCTTCGAAATGGTATACTCAAACTCACAAAATGATTAATGGGTGAATAAGAAATTGAGTTTCAAGGTGAGCCGAAAATGTGGGAAAAAAATTGCACATCCCACATTGGCTAGGGAAGACACTTTGTGTGATAGTAGCTTAGCAACATGTGTGGCATAGAGGTTCTCTCTCGCGCACGCAAGGGGGTGGGGGTGGGGGTGGGGGAGGGGAGGGGTGCAAATCATGAACCTCGAACCTTCGAATGCATGACTCGTGTGTGGGTGCATCCTGCGTACACGTATGCCGCTCCTATTGGACCGTGAGAGACTAGTTGACTTTTTGCTGCTTCCTTAAGTCAGTCGTTTTTGTTTAATTAACAAAGAAAGTATTAATTGTTTAGATTCTGATTTCTTACTTGATCACTATGAATATAGAATCAGTGTTAAATTAAAAATAGATTTCTTTGGAGATTATTCTCTAATGAATTATTTTCCTTATTAGTTCAAAAACGTGTTAATCAAGTGATTTCCATGTTAATCCATTAAACCCTAGTGATACGGTTTTGTCTATAAAACCCTAATATACTCTTCAAAACAATTCATTTTAGAATACATGAAAATCAGAGCAGCTGAATTCTCTTTTCTCTTTTCTGTGCTTGGTAAGTTTGAACTCGGTTTGAGTTCATTGAGAGTAGTTTATGCTTCGCAGTTCCATTGTTAAACCATTGTATCATGAGAGACAATCGCTATACACATACGGTATTATATACGGTGAAATTTTCTTAAAGATACCGTGTGAAACACAAGCCTCGGTTTTCTTATACCTGATTTCTAACGTGATTGTTTGGTGGTTTTTTCACTTTCTGTTTGTTGTAGGTTCGAACCAGATTGTGTTTGGATTTATAAACAACAATCTTAAGACATCTTCTTTTCCTTCTAAATTGTTTTCTTCTCACAAACTTTCTGGTTTCTAGACCTTAGATTGTGACCACTTTGGTTTAACCCACTGTGTTTGTCAAACATCACGGTTTAAATCGGTTTTGAGGACTATGGGAATTGGGTCTATTTTCAAACCCTGATTTCAAAATCAATAACTGTTTTTCACTTTGGAAAATCAGGTCTGCTTTTAGACACTGATTTGGAAATCAATTCGCTTGGGAAATCGGGTTTATATTACTAGACATTGATTGTGATTTCTATTGTGAAATATGGAATCTTTTTTGATTCACTACGATATCGATTGCTTGATATCAGTGGAATTATTTTCGTCATTCTAAAACAACTTTGTTTTTGTTTAAGATATTATGGCAAATACATCTAACGTGAACTCAAGTGTTCCATTAGAGACTCTGAACGTGAATCCAACTATGAGATCAAATGCTTCGACTGTGAACCCTTTGCTTGTAGGCGAAGTGCCTAGTGTGGTGCCAAGTGTGGCCATAACGACTCCGGCCATCAACTCATTCGTGAGAAACATGCTGGATCCGGTGATGGGCCAGTATATGAGTTAAGGGAATGTTCCTATGAAAAATCCCTACGTGAATTTGGTACCGTTATTGATGAATCACATGGAGAAGCCTAATAAGTTCAGTGGACCGAATTTTAAGCGTTGGCGGTAGAATATGCTGTTTTATTTGACCACACCAAACCTTGCTAGGTTCTTGATTGAAGAAGCTCCTAAACCCGATAGTGGTGAAGATTGAGATGTTCAGGTATGGAATGCTATTGATGCATGGAACCATTTGGATTTCCTGTGTCGCAATTACATACCGAACGGGCTGTCAGATTTGCTATATAGCGTTTATTCTTCAAAGAAAATAGCCAAAGAGTTGTGGGAGTCATTAGACCGGAAATACAAAACCGAGGACGCTAGATCTTAGAAGTTTGTTGTGGGCCGGTTTATTGACTACAAGATGGGGGACTCCAAGACAGTTATGAGTCAAGTCCAAAAGCTTTGGGTGATTCTGCATGAGATACATGTTGAAGGGATGATCCTCAGAAAAACCTTCCAGGTGGCTACTATTATTGAGAAGCTACTCCCTTCATGGAAGGAATTAAAGAACTATCTCAAACACAAGCGAAAAGAGATGAAGATCGAGGATCTAATTCTCAAGCTTCGTATTGAAAAAGATCACATGAAGCATGACAAGAAAGATGTTAGTCTACCTGAAGCAAAGATTAATGTCGTTGAGCATGGACAAAGTTCTAAACCAAAGAAGAATAAGCCTGGGAAAGGATCCAAATTGGGTCCAAAGGGAGGAGTCTCTAAAATGCCAAAATTCCAAGGGAAGTGCTTCAACTGTGACAAGCTGGGTCACAAATCTTCTGAGTGTAGGTTGCCAAAGAAGAAAAAGAATCACGAGACAAACGTGGTTACTGGGATCTCAAAAGAGGTATCAGAGATCAATCTTTCTACAGTTTTAACAGAAGCAAATCTGGTCGGGTCAAACCCGAGGGAGTAGTGGTTAGATACTAGGGCCACTCGCCATATATGCTCTGACAAAGAGATGTTCAATATGTTTGAAGAAGAGGCAAATGGGGAAAAGCTGTATATGGGTAACTCACCCACATCTAACGTAAATGGACGTGGTTAAGTCATTCTGAAGATGACCTCTAGTAACCTGAGATTGAACAATGTGCTGTATGTACCTAAAATTCGCAAGAACTTGGTGTCCGGTTCATTGCTCAATCAGCATGGGTTTAAAATGGTGTTTGAATCAAACAAAATATTTTTGACTAAGCAGGGAACTTATATGGGTAAGGGATATGTAACTGAAGGAATTTTTTAGCTTAATGTATCAGTTCTTAAAAGAACTATCAATAAAGATAATGCTTTAGTTTATTTGCTTGAGTCTTCCAATTTATGGTGTTGTATGTATAAACTTAGTCAAAAGACATGTTAGCAAAATGTACGATAAAAACGGGTCAAACAAATAACCACGTCATTGATTGACCAGTTGACGAGAGGAAATCAGTGAAAAGACATGCCAGCTGTCGTGCTCGCCGGCCCGAAATAGAAGTGTGCTCGCCACAGCTGGTCGACCAAAATGAAAGCAAGTTGTGCTCGCCGACCTAAAGCGTTCGCCAAGAAATATATGGCCAGGAGAATAGCCTAATTCCAGTATACCTTCCACAGCAGGAATTCGACCGGATACAAGGCATAAAGATCAAATCCTACTCCAGATAGGATCCGACTAATTTTAGCAGAGAAGAGTCCAAACAGGAAACAAACCCTAAAACCATTTACAAACTCTAGATTCCTTGTATGATTGAAAATAGGAACTCCACAATTAATACGGCATAGGCACAGGAAACCCTAAAGGGACTAGCATAAATAGAAACCGTAAATCCCATGAAAAGGGGTTCAAGATCACAGAGAGAGAGAGAGAGTAAGGGCAATTGTATGAGAGATCAAAGTGTGTAAGCTAAAAACAATTCATAGTGTTATTCTCCTGCCCTCAAGGGGCGCCGTGGTTTTTTCCCATTTAAGGGTTTTCCACGTAAAATCTATCTTGCATGCATTGATTTATTTCTTTATTTTTTCATTCTAATCAAGATATTATTGTTGATCGGGTCAATCCAAAAATCACCGTCAACAATTGGCGCTAGAAGGAGGGGGAAAGATTTCAGAATAAAAACTTCCAGGAATCCTTACCAACATGTACAACATGAGCAACAACAGCGATAGAGATGGAATCCCCAACAACAATCGGCTTCCCGAGGAGGCTGTAGTACCCGGAGAGGAAACATTGGCAACATGAGAACAATCAGCAGCTACTCCGGGGACTAGAGTAACCAATGAGACTTTACAATACTTTCATGCAGCGCTGGTAAACTTGGTCAATGAGGCCAATAAAATTGGCCTCACGCTCCCTATAGGGCTAGGAGCCTCGTCTCCTTATGAGCTGACAACCAGCACACCTGGAAATCATCCTCTAGGAAGGATGCGATCAGAAGTCCATATTGCAACTCCCAGCATTAAAGCAGAACCAACTATGGAGGAAACACTCCAAGACCCACAATAAGTCTTGGAAGAAAGAAGGCACAAGAGGGGAAATGGGTTGCTGGACAAGGATTTCCCAGAAAAGCGAGGCCGCGGGCGAGCACACAGGGAAGTCGTCAACAATGGATCTAACAGGAACCGCAGGAGATGACGATCAATCTCATCAGAAGACAAAAGCCCCCAACCAAGAAGGGGATTGCGATCAAAAAGAGCACGACAGTAGAGATCTGAGAGTACAGATGATCCAGAAGCTAACAGAAGTGTTGATAGCAGGGAAGGTGATTATCGTAAGATGACAATTAAAAGCAGAATCAACCAAGAAGGGGAGCCGACTGGTCACCGAAGCGTTACCATCCAACAGCTCTCAAAAAAGGTCTCAGCAGTGGCTAAGCGGTATGGACACAACGTTTTTTCAGATGATGAGTCAGACAATCCGTTCGTTGACCATATCGCCCACACCAGGTTCCCGGAAAGGTTCAGAATGCCAACTATCGAACAGTACAAAGAAAGCAGGGATCCGAAAGAGCATGTTCACAGATTCCGTAATGTCATGGCCCAGTACGCATCAGATGACGGCCTCTTGTGCCTAACATTCCCTCAAACCTTCGGCGATCTCGCTTCTAGATGGTTTGGATGCCTACCAGCCAGGAGTATTAACAACTTTTCCAGTTTCAGCAAGGCGTTCATAAGGCAGTTCATGGGAAGTGTACAGAGGAGAAAATTGTTAGCTCATCTGTCGAACTTAAAACAAGAAAATAACGAGTCACTTAAGAAATACTTAGCCAGGTTTGGGAAAGAAGTTGCCCAAATAGAAGATGTAAGCGACGTAGTTGTCATAGCAGCCTTCACCAATGGACTACAAAGCGGTAGCCTGTCTTTCGACTTACGAAGGGACCGGCCAAGGACGTATGAGGAGATGATGGATATAGCTGGAGACTATGCATTGGCAGAAGAAGAAGAAGTAGCGCAAGGGGATAGTTACGTCCATGGTCACAAACCAGATGTAAAACCCGAATCCAAGGATGACAGAACAAAGGGTCCGTCACGCGATCGCCAAAGAGAAGACAAGAACCAAAAGAATCAGCCTAAAGAGAGTCGAGGTAGCAACAGATTCAGTAGGTTCCGAGGCAGGTATAGTAACTACACTCATCTAAATGGCAAACAGGAAGACATACTGTCTGTAGTAGAGGACAAAGGACTCGCCAAGTACCCCCGGCAACAGTCGGCAAATGCCCAGAGGGATACAATAAAATACTGCCTATTCCACAAAGATCACAGACATGATACTTCTAAATGCTTCCAGCTACGAGATCATATTGAAAGTCTGATCAGAGAAGGGCACCTTAAGGATTTCACCTTAAAGGGAGACCAAAACACTGGTCGCCATGATGGCTACCGAAGAGGAGGACAAGAAAGAAGGAGCCCAAGAAAAGGCAGCCCTAATGAGGCGATAAATACTATTTTTGGTGGACCTCACACTGGCAGAAGCAATAGAGAAAGGATGTCAGAAGGCAGGGAAGTAATGTACGAAAGCAGGGACCTAGAAGTGAATTCCGTGCAGAAAAACCACAAAAGACCAAAAGAAGGACATGACCCAATAATCTTCATAGCTGAAGATTCAGAAGGAATTGATGCCAAGCCCAACGACGCAATAGTTGTGGGAGTACAAATAGCACACATGGATGTTCTCCGAGTAATGATAGACAATGGAAGCTCCGCTGACATTTTGAGCGCCAGGGTGTACGACGAACTTCGGCTAGACATAAAAGATTTGGAGCCATTCCATGTGCCCCTAAAAGGATTCGGAGGTGCAGAAGTAAGATCCTTGAGAACGGAGAAATTACCTGTAAGGTTTGGAACAGCTCCTTGTCGAAGGACTATCCTACTGGATTTTGTGGTTGTCGACATCTACAACTGGCCATACAATGCTTTACTCGGCCGACCGTTCTTAAATAAAGCACGGGTAGTCACATCCATCCATGCACTAAAGGTTAAATTCCCGACAGAGTTTGGAATTGGGGAGCTTAAGGGGTCGCAGGAAATGGATCGTCGAGCCAACTTGTCAATCTTCAAGGACAAGATTGGAGCAAAAACCCTGGCAGTATTTCAACTCGACCAAGAGGCACGAGAAGAAAACCCCGAAACATTTGAGCTAGACCCAAGGGATAAAACCAACAGAGAAAAAGAAGAACCAACCGAAACCGTCATTCTGTATGAAAAGAAACCCAATAAAACCGTAAAGGTTGGAGCAAGTCTAACGAAGCAAGTTAAAAAAGGGATGGTGAATCTGCTGAGGGAATACAAGGAGATTTTTGCCTGGAGCCACGAAGATATGCCAGGAATCAATGCAAACGTAACCACACACCACCTAGCGATAAGCGAAGAATGCAAACCGATGATACAAAAAAGAAGAAGTTTCAACCCTGAAAGGAGTGCTGCAATAAGAGAAGAAATATCCAAACTGCTTGCAGCAGGATCGATTAGGGAAGTCAAATATCCTGAATGGGTGGCGAACGTGGTGCTCGTAAAAAAGAAGAACAATCAGTGGAGGATGTGCGTAGATTTCACTGACCTGAATAAAACTTGCCCCAAAGACAGCTTCCCATTGCCAAGAATCGACCAGTTGGTCGACGCAATAGCCAGACACGAGCTGCTAAGCTTCATGGACGCATACTCAAGCTACAATCAAATCAAGATGCACAAACCAGATGAGGACAAAATAGCATTCACCACGGACCAAGGGTTGTACTGTTATACCGTAATGCCATTCGGCCTGAAGAATGCTGGGGCAACTGAAAGTTCACAAATAAATAAATACGCGTGCGTGTCTTTTAAAAATGTGACATAGAGGGTTTGTGAAAGGGTTGTTAATCCGTTATTATCAAATTTTCGGATTAGTCAATATTACAAATATAACCCAATACACAAAACAATAATCAAGTGTAATAAGGTGCAGAAATATAAGCGACACTTGATTTTTACGTGGAAACCCTCAACAGGGAAAAACCACGGGCTATTATAGTGCGCCACACTCGAACCTCGAATCCACTAATTATGATAGCGTATACAACCTAATCCCGGTTTGACGGCCTAATCCCGGCCTATATCCCGCTACCACTACCCGCAGGCCTGTAAAAGTGGAACTAGTCCAATTTGCTCATGTGACCACCTAATCCCGGTCTATCACACAAGACTAACTTCTCCGAAGAGATCAACACCTTATGTGAATATGCAATGATATCCAAATATGCAATAAGAGCTAGGGTACTCTAGATGCTTACCTAGGATTATATGATGACAATAAAATCAATCATAGATATGAAAATAGCTATATGACATGGCATAATAACTTAGCTATGTAAAGGATAACCAATCCTAGATACAATAGCTATCAAAAATAACCCACAAACATTCAAAAGATTAATTAGTTGATTAAAACACAATCTATCAACTTAGTTATCAATGAAGCACACAAGAATGTTTATGGCATAGCTTTTAGGCAATAATGACCTAATCAATTAAGCTATGTAAAAATAAACCCAATCAACACAGAATCTCAATCATGTATGTAGAAATTACTCAAGAACATACAAGTAATAAAAGAGATAAATTGATAAGTAAAAACACTAAAATTAGATGAGATTAGTGTTCAACAAATCATACCATGTGTGTTGAAGAAGACCCATGCATTAGCAAATACTAGATGATCCTAGATGATGCTTAGATGATGATTTATGCATATGGAAATGGGTTGAGAGGAATAAAGATGTGATCTTTAAGGTTTTCCTCTCAAGTCTCTCTAAATATCTCTCTAGGGTTCTAAGGATCAAAAGACTTGGTATGGGAACCAGAGATAAGAATGTATTTATAGAGACCAAAAACAGGGCATGTGAAAATACAATTTTGCCCTTGAATGCGGCCAGGGCCGCATAACTAAATCCGAGAACCTGGATTTCATTCGGCGCTTTCATTCGGCGGGTACATAACCGCCGATCATAACCGCCGTTTTGGACCCGAGACATTTATAACAATCAGGTCTTGATCGGCGGTTTCGATTCGGCGGCCAGGCCGCCGATCTCAACCGCCGTTCACCAAATATGGTGAATCCAAAGGAGAAGCCAAGGGCAACTCCACCGGCAATCATCGCGCTAAACCATGCACACCAACGTGCACGCGCAGATATTTCCGAACATCCTTCGGGAAACGAATTACATCACACTTAAAGCTAATCAAACATGAAGTGCAAGTGTGGGAAGTGCAAGTGTGGGAATTGAATGCATCCTAATGCTTATCATGTCATGGCATTATCATAGAATAAGATGCAATCAATTCAAACAAGCATGAATAAAATTCATGACTTTGCATCCTAATGCCTAATCATGTTATGGCATATCAATAAACAAGATACAATCAAATAAACTTGCATGAAGAGATATTCAACAATTATGAATGCACACATATGAAAACACACAACATACAAATATAGAAATATGCATGAGTTGTGAGTGTGTGCAACTATGATCTCTTCAAAGCATGTAAGCACTAGAATTTACCTTTGGTACTTCTTCTCTTGAGGTCTTGAGAGGGCCATTGGATGATCACCAATTCCTAAGCTACCCTTACATCAACCCCAACATGTGGTTTGTCCATGAAACAAGCCAATCAACAAATGGGAATCCTTACAGCAACATACCGGCGGTTAGTTAACAGGATGTTCGCCAGCCAGATAGGTAGGAATATGGAAGTATACGTCGATGATATGCTGGCCAAGAGTATCACGGCCGACGGACATGTAGATGATCTGCGGGAAACCTTCGACGTGTTAACCAAATTTGGAATGAAGCTAAACCCTTCAAAATGTGTTTTCGGTGTGCCGTCCGGTAAATTTCTCGGATACCAAGTGCATCAAAGAGGGATAGAAGTGAACCCTGATAAGATCAAAGCACTAGCTAACATGGTCTCTCTAAAAAACCTGAAAGACGTCCAAAAATTTACAGGATGCTTGGCATCGCTGAACAGGTTTATAGCAAAATCAACGGATCGATGCTTGCCATTTTTCAAAGCACTTAAGAAAGGAAAAGGAATCGAGTGGAATAAAGATTGTGAACAAGCTTTTCTTGCCCTCAAAAAATACCTAGGCCAAGTACCGCTGCTTTCAAAACCAATCACAGGAGAAGTGCTATACTTGTATCTATCCGTCACAGACGCAGCCACTAGCTCCGTACTGATCAAACAGGAAGATGGAATACAGAAACCAGTGTACTACACCAGCAAAGCACTGCTACCAGTCGAGACAAGATACTCACCAGCTGAAAAGATGGCGCTTGCCCTGATAACAGCAGCAAGGAAATTAAGGCCATACTTTCAAGCACACAAAATCAGAGTGTACACCAACTGCCCATTAAGAATGATTCTACAAAAAACCAGAAGTATCAGGCAGGCTTACAAAGTGGGCCATTGAGCTGAGTGAGTTTGACATAGAATTCATTCCAAGAACAGCAATCAAGGGCCAAGTAGTAGCAGACTTTGTGGCAGAGTTCACCGAACCAGACACCGAAGTAGCAAAGATGATGATAGACCAAGCAAAGAAAGACTTTCGCTGGAAAATTTGTGTCGACGATTCATCAAACACGCATGGCAGCGGGGCAGGGATAGTGGTCACAACCCTAGAAGGAGATTCGATAGAATGTGCCTTGCGGTTTGATTTTAAGGCCACTAACAACCAAGCCGAGCATGAGGCGTTGATAGCAGGATTAAAGGTGTGTACGACCTTAGAAGCTGATGAGATTGAAGTTTTCAGCGATTCCCAAGTCATCGTCAACCAGGTACTCGATGAATACCAAGCAAGGGACGAAAACATGATCGCTTACTTAAAGCTAGCGAATGAGTTATTGGGGCGGTTTAAAGAATACAAGATCGTCCAGATCCCAAGAGAAAAGAACGAACAAGCAGATGTTTTGGCTAAATTGGCATCAGCCACGGTCAACATCTGGCCCCGAACAATCCCCATGGCATACCTACTCCGACCAAGCATAGCAGAACATGCTGAAGTAGAGGTAATCATGAACGAATCAATCACTGGATGACCCCAATCAAAGAGTAACTGATCAATGACATCCTCCCAAATGACTCACTAGAAGCCAAGCGGCTGAGATACAGGGCAACAAGATATTCAGTCCTCAATGGTGAACTGTACAGAAGAGGGTTTTCGAGAGTATTGCAAAGATGTGTTGGACCTGAAGAGGCAGAAGGAATCCTGAAGGGTATACACAGCGGGAGCTGTGGGAATCATGCTGGGAGCGTTAGTCTAGCCCACAAAGTACTAAGGCAAGGGTTCTATTGGCCAACCATGTTCGCTGATGCAAAAAGAACAGCGACCAGATGTGAAGCATGCCAAAAGATTGCAAATAACATTCGCCAGCCGCCTGAACGCTTACAAAGTATCACCTCCCCATGGCCGTTCGCCATGTGGGGAATTGATCTGATCGGCCCAATGCCCACAGCACCAGGAGGAGCAAAGCACGTCATTGTAGCGGTGGATTATTTCACTAAGTGGGTAGAGGCCGAATCACTGGTACACATAACAGAAGCAAATACAACCAGCTTTGTGAAGAAAAACATTTTATACAGGTTCGGAATACCAAACACCATCATCATTGATAATGGGACACAGTTTGACAACAAGAAATTTAGAGATTTATGCAAGAAGTATGGGATCAACAACTACTATGCCTCTCCAGCTCACCCACAGACAAACGGGCAAACTGAGGCATTAAATAAAATCATCAAGCACAACCTGAAAGCCAAGCTAGCTGTCAAAAAGGGGAATTGGGCAGAAAAACTACCACAGGTACTATGAGCATACCAAACGACGGAAAGAAACTCCACTGGGGAGACACCCTACTCCATGGCATTTGGGACTGAGGCAATCATTCCGGTCGAAACAACGTTCTCTTCACCAAGAACACAACTCTTCCAACCAGAACTTAATGTTGACATGCTGAAATATGGCTTAGATGAGCTAGAGGAGAGAATGGAGCATGCCCAGATAAGGAACGCCGCCTATCAGCAGAGAGCGGCGAGGTACTACTGTTAGGATTATGCTCAATAGCAAGAGTGTAATGGTGTAATTAACAATCTTATTCATATTAATAAAGTGATTTCTGGTTTAAACAAATCTTATAGCATTTATAGTTTAAATAATTGTTAAAGTAAATAATCATAAGGTCTAAAGACTATGAGAAAAGAAGAATTGTTCATACATCTGGATATGTATGTGGTAGACACAATTCTTTAGTTAGTCTTGAATATCGTTCACAACTTAAGTTAAAGGTTGGGCACCTTTATCTTGTTAAAGTTGTAGAATTCTTTTGCTAGCATTTGAGTGGGATCAAATGAGATATGATGAGTCTAAAATCATCGGAGTGTCTTCGAGCAAAAGGATCTAGTGCACTAGGTGTATTGAACAGGATCACAATGAAATACTTTATCTATAACCGTCAGTAGATAAAAGTAATTTCATTATCAGGACAATCGGAGAGTCTATCTTAATCCTGAGATAAATGATGGACTTATGGTTGCAGGTGATATCATTTGAGCTATCAATGAGTACGATTATATCGCATAGTCTATCCTCGATAGTTTGGTGATATTCATTTGTTAATCGATAGAGGACTTCATTTATAGATATGGACATCGTGGCTCCATTTATTAAATGAGAGTATAATATCATCATATGGATGTTTTGAGGTAATTGGATATTAAATCTCAACGTTGAGTTTTCAATAGTGTCTATTGAAAACATGGCTTCTGGACAAGTCAAAGTATCCAAGTTCAAAATGTGGTCATATGAGTAAATATGGTAACTTGGAGAGTTATAGGCGGTCTATGAACTCTTGGCGATTACTGATATTAATCACGAGGATACACTATCTCCAATATGATTGTTTAGGGTATGAATGAGGAAGCATCTTCCTTTTCTGTCTTTATTTAAGAGTTCAATTTTAGCTCTTTAGTGGAATGAGCTAAAATTAATGGATCGGACCTAAGTGAATCATTTGTTGATTGTGATTAGGTTATGTCTATTGGAGCTTAAATTTAGATAGCCCGCCAAGATCCCCAATCCACACGTACTTGCATGGATCACTTGATATATTCTACCGGACCAATTTGGGGTCCATTTAGAATTGCAATTTAATATATTAAGAATATAATTTGCACATTATTTATGTAATGGGCTGCACAATTATATTTATATATTAATGGATGACATGTGGGCTTGTTTCTTTTAGTAAGATTGGGTCTAGTTCACATGTGGGCTTTTTAATTAAAGTCCAAAGGATTAAATGAAATGAGAAAATAATATTTGGGCCCAATATGTATATGGGGCGGCAACTAGGTTAATAACCTAATATATTATTTTGTTTTCATTAATTAATTAAATGAGAATTAATTAATTCATTAATTAATTATTTAATTAAGATACAAATCTTTTCTCATTAGGAAATATGTTTCCTAAAGGTATACTATTGGTAGTAGTATAATTAAATAGAAAGACTTGTTTGAAAAGGAAATAAATAATTAGTTTTATTTATTCAAACAGGAAGTCTTTTTATTTTAGTCAAATATGAGAATAAAAAGATTTATGAGTTTGATTAGGTTTGGGAAATCTTTTCTAAATAGGAATTAGGGTGCAATTCAAACTAGTAAACTAGGTTTGGAAATTGCGGCAACCCTAATGTAAAAAGGAAGAGAATTCGGCCAACCCTAATGTAAAAAGAAAGGAGAAAAATTTGGGCCATATATATATACACATATATTAATTTCGGCCAGCCCTAAGGCTTAGTGCAGAAATTATTTTTCTTCTTCTTCTTAACTCATAGATAGAGATTTTATTCAACTAAGACAAAAGAAAAAGTAACATAGATTATTCTTTGATGGTGTACTATTTGCTTAATCATTGATAAGCTTGTGTATACAACATCGATCAAGGTTCACGCGAGTTTCGATCATTAGATTGAGAACTCAAAAGTGACCGGAATAATCTTAGGTTATTTTTGATTGTTTTTGTGACTAACGAACAAGAGAGAAAAGTTTGTTTAATCCCATCACAGGTTTGCAATTCAAAGAAAGGGAGACCACGCTCCTAGGTGATCCACGTTCGTGCTAGGATTGAAGATCTTGCGGATTACCATCGACGCAAGTCAATCGGATCACGCGACAAGAGGTATTAAATTCTTTTATTACTTTCTTATATATATATATATGTTTGATTAATCAAAAGGGTTTAAGGTTCATAATTGGAAAAATTTTAAAAGCTACCCAAAACTAATTTTTAGTCTCGCTTCCGCTGCGGGTACTACGGTATTTTTCCCTACAACTACAACTCACATGTGAAAGTCAGAAGATTTGCACTCGGGGACCTGGTATTAAAAAAGGTGACACCTGAAACTAAGGACAAAACTGCAGGATCACTCGCAGACAAGTGGGAAGGGCCATATCACATCACGAGTATAGTAGGCATGGAGCATATTACATAGCAAGAAGAGGAGTCGGCGAGCTTCCCTGACCGTGCAATGCTCAATATCTAAAGATCTACCACCCTTGATACTTCAATCCAAGAAGACCCTTTGTTATTTCTCCTTTTTCCGATTTATCTTTTTAAATTTTTTTTATTTTTTGATGTCAAAGTTTGCAGGAAATAATCAATAAAGAGTAATTTATCACTAAAATTACTACCATCGCTGAAACCATGGGTCAGCCATAATGAGTGGATCGCCAAAAACTAATAGATCGAGTTATCTAAACTCAGCGAACACCAAAGAGAGCGGGGAAATACCCCGGATTATAGCAGGCTGAGGGCAAAAATGCTACAAAGGTAGCCTGAGCTAGAAAAAACAAAATCCCGCACAAGAGGTAATCGCCCTCAGTAATAAAGGCATAAACCCCCCAGATTGTAAGAGGCATTTAACCAAATAGCATTCAGGGTTAACACCCCAAAAATAAAAACGCTGGGGGTAAAACAAACTAGTAGTAAAAAACAGTGAGCAAAAGCAGGAGACGTCCCAACAGTATACTCACGCAAAGCTTGGTGTATGGTCGGACACGTCCTGACAAACACTAGGTAAAATAAAAACTAGCAATTATAAGCTAAGTGATAAAAGGCTTCAAGCCTATGTCAAAAACTCAGCAATGGCAGCTGAACAAAAAACACATAGAATTCATACGGCGAACAAAGAAAAGAATACAACACGAGGAAAAGAATTGATGTTTTATTTACTTGTCAAAAGTGTTTACAAAGTCTAAAAAGAAAAATAAAATATACAAAGGAATCAAACGCTTGCCGGTGGAATGCCCCCATCATCTTCTTCTTCCTCGCTCACCTCGTCCTCCGACGGCCAAACAATCTCTTCATCCCCTTAGGGCATGAAAGACGTATAGTCCCGACTAGAGACGGGACCCAGGTCAGGCTCAGCGCTAGACCCAGTAAAACTCCCCTTCTGGCCAGAATAATAAGTGTCAAAGGCATGTTTGGTAGGAATCTCAAGGTGCATAGGAAGAGGCTCTGTCTGAGTATAACGGCAATGGGCCTTCCATAGCTTCAGCTGGTTTAAACGAGCGTACTGTGCCATCCATGTGTCGCTAAAGGTTTCTGTCATAACGCCTCAGTGCTTTCTCATTAGAATGGTCATTCAGGGCTAAGAACTTCTTGGCTTGCCGCATACCCCGTTCAAACTCACGGAGGAGGAGCGCATCATAGGCGGGAGACCTCTTAAATCGGTCAACAGCCTTGACTTCCAAAATTGCCTTCATGTCGTTCAGAATGACATCTTGAGAAGCCTGTTGATGCCGCAAGTCTTCAGATTCGTGCTCGGCCCTCTCTTTAGCCTCCATCGCCAACCTCTCCCCCTCCATGTGAGGGGCCAAGGCATTTTGACTCTTAGAAAGTTGCTCCTTCAGCAACTTGACCTCTTCTTCAGCAGCAAGCTGGGCAGCTAAAAACCCATCGGTAAACTCCCGCAGCTGAGCAATTTATTGTGCATGAGATGCTTCAGCTGAAAGCCTTTCGGCTGTCGAGCGGGATACTTGGTCTTGCAAACGTCTATTGTCCCTCGACGCTGCATTCATTCGCCGGTAGCTACTCGCCATCTCCGAAATCATCTACAAGAGAAATGGAGTTAAAAGGTAATGATGATATGAAAAAAAAAGGGGAAAGAAGAAAAGAATGAAGTTATAGAAATTACTAAGAAATGACAGTTGAAAAAGAACTTCATCTTTCTGTTGCATGATTTCTCCTTCACGTGCTCCCAACCCTCACCAAAATAAATGTTGTTACTTATAAAATGGTTCAAGAGCTCAGCAGGAGAAAAATAAAACAAGGAAACCACCCCTGACCCCTCGCTTCTATCAGCTGGGGCTACGGATGGCCCTTTGTAAGATCCGTTATTTGTATTGGCTTGATTCCATTGCAAAACGCTCTATATTTGTATTAGTAGTTGCCTAAGTTTTTTTCTTGGAAGAAAAGAGCCTCAAAGGTGAAGAAGCAACATCTTGTGCAAATATCGTCTTCAAGGGGAACATCGCTTACTTGGATGCTAAGGTATCAAGATTCTTCTTCCTCTTGCAAGGCGTTAGCGCACACACACACAATTCATACATGTGTGTCCCTGCATCGTTGTGCATCATTTATATAACACATTCACATGATTTTGTATGCTCATGCATTGTGCTCAAATGCTCATACATTTTAGAGTTGCATGTTCTAGGACTATGTCTAGGAAATGGCATTCATATGTGAACTTGTGTTTTTATGTTTGTGTTTCTTGTGTTTTGGACTTGTAATAGTGCTTAATTGATTCCTTATTGAGTCCCGGTCATTTCGGTTACTCATACGTCAAGTTTCGAGTCCAAACGATGTAGCTACGCTACTTTTCGTTCACATTCGTTGAGTTGTGTTCGTCGTCGTTTTCCGAGATGAATTCTCAACCATTTTTCAAAGTTTCATAGTCTTCGTCGTGCGTAAGGGAGTCACGGTTCGTAATCCAAAAACGGATTCGAATTCGGAGTTCGGATGCCCGAATACGGCTGAAGAACGTGAGAGGTGCGCGAGGAGATCGCTTGGCCAAAAGCCAAGCAAGGGGTGGCCACGTGTGGACCACGTGTGCCACACGGCCAGAGCTCCTCTCTGGCCACGTGTGGCACACGCTGGCCACACGTGGACTGGCCAAAGTCCCCCCAAAATTTGGACAAGTTTGCCCCTCATCTCCCTCCTCAAATGATCTCTCTTCCCTCCAATTTTTCACAACTTGAACAATCAAAAATTCTGATCTTCTGCAGTTTTGTTCATGATTTTGATTTACTTACTTTGATCATAACTTCTTCATACGAACTCGAAATCGAGTGATTCAAAAGCCAAAATTGTTGGTCTCGACGAGAGCTACAAACCCCAAGCATTTTCAGAGGCATTTGATTTCGTGATTTTTCGCAGCACTCTGATTTCCAGTACGAGGTCATTAGTTGTATGTGATACTTCTTCTCTTGCAATTTCATTTGATCATCTCTATGATTCTTTCTATTTGATTGTTGAAATATGTTGAGAAGTATGTTAGATCATATGCTAGGGTTGTATGATTGATTAGTTAATTGAGTTTAGCTTTGTGATTTCTCTTAAATACATTTTTGCTAAACTTGAGATTGATTGAAATTGATTCTAGAAATTGTTTCTATAATGTGCTTCATGTTATTTTCTAGGTTCAATTTCTTGATATAAGAACTAAGATGTTTGTGACATATATTGAATATCTTAATATTGTTCTTATTGTTTTGACATGCTTTGATTTCTAGATAGATTTGTGATTGTGTGTTGATAGTATATTCTAGATTATCATTAAGCATGTTCATAGAGTGTGTTTGATCTACTTACTCTATTTGTGTGTGCTTGCATCATTTGCATCACCTAGATCATTGCCTTGTAATAGGTCGAAGTCTCTTGTCAAGGTGAGTGAAGCCTATTTGACTTGAGCAAGAAGACTTGGCTAGGAAAGGTTTCCGGATAGCCAAGCAAGAAGCCTTAGTTAGAATCAAGGTGATTCGGATAACTAAGCAAGAAGTCTTAGCAAGGAGTTTGTATACTCCGGATGGTTGAGCTAGGATAGCTTAACTAGGATCTCTTGATCTAGATTGCTAAGCAAAGAAATCTTCCTAGAGGCTTTTTAGTCTTGGATAGGAAGTTGCTCTCTAGAGGTGTGGGATACATCTTAGATAGAGAGTAGGCTAGTTAATTCACTAGGCCTTTGAGAGGTGATTAGGATTTGATAGCTTGAAGTGGATATCATAGTGTTGATAGCTTTGAGTGTGTAAGTTCTTTTCATATAGTGGATTTGCTTCGCCGGTGGTTGTGGATTCAACCCGTGGATGTTTCCTCTTTGAGGTTTTACCACGTAAAAACATTGTGTCTCATCTTTTGCTTTATATTTCCTTATCTTCCATATGTTCTCTTGTATTGATCCTTTTGTATATTGATGCTTACATGAATTGATTCATAATATACAATTGCTATATCATTACAAGTATTCATTTTCATTCTTATATTCCGCATCTTTTTGAATATTGGAAGAATTTGGGACTATACCTATTCACCCCCCCTCTAGGTATAAAACACTAAACTTTAAAGGGAATTTCAATTGGTATCAGAGCGGGTGTCTAGACGCACTTAGATAGATCCTTTATTTGTAGTGTTTGTGTTTTATTTGTGATAATCATGATTAAGGAAGTGTGTTCCTATGTAGCTTCTTTTGTTAAACATATTGACTTGGATGAGAAAAAGATTAAAGATCTTACTCTTGAAAATGAATGTTTATCCAAAGTCAATATGTCTCTCAATAAGAAGTTAGAGAATCATGAAATATGCTCAAAAGATTTTAATGATCTTAAAGACAAGATTCTAAGTCTTGAAATGAACTTGAAAGATAGTAATGATAGACTTGGTATTTTGAAGCAAGAAATTGAGCAAAGGGATAAATCTCTTGCTAGTGCTAAAAGACTAGAAAACACTCTTAGAGTCAAACTTAGTGAGCACTTAACTCAAGAGAAAAAGTATGAACAATGGCTTAATAAATCACGTGAAGATGTTAGGTTTAGTGATGACATCGCGAAAAAATATGCCATTAAAATTACGATGCTTAATGAGAAACTTAATGAGGCTAATAGGATGATTAACAAGATGTCATCTAGTTCTAATCAAGTTGATTCCCTCATTAAAAGTGGTAAGCATCCTAGTGACAAAAGAGGTTTGGGTTATGTCAATGAGAAGGAGACTCCTTCATCTAACAAATCTATTTTTGTCAAAGCAAGTATTGAACCAAATGTAGGTACTCTCACTCAAGGTAAAGAAATGAAAGCTACCGGAGGTGCCTCAACATCAACAAGGAAGTTCAATGGAAGAACTCAACAAGATCAAATTCAAGAAGCATCATCCTCAAAAAGAAAAGGTGAAGCATCAAGGATTGCTCTTCAAAGAGGTAAATTTGTGAGAAGACCAAATGCTTTGGAAGCAAATGCAAATGGTAAATTTTCTAAATTCATACCTATTTGTCATCATTGTAACATGATAGGACATATTCGACCTAGGTGTTTTCAATATATTCGGAAATGCAAATTTGATAATGCTTTTCATGATATGTCTTTGAATGGTCCTAGGCAATCATCCATGTATGGATTTAGAACTAGACCTAGGAAGACTTTGGAAAAGCATGTTGAGAAGAATTGTGTTGATAACTTGCTTGCCAAATCTTGTGTTGTGCCTCACTCTACTATGCATAAGAAAGTTGATAATGCTTTGTTTGATATCTTTGAGAATGTGACCAATGAGGTCAAGGTGCATGTTAAAAAGTCTAACATTGAGTCAAAGCATGAAAAAGCTAAGAGTGAGAAGCATGTTGTGAAAAGTGTATGGGTTAGAAAAGACACATCTAAATGTCTAGTTACACAATATGCTTTACGTGTCAACTCCTCCTACTCTTGGTACCTAGATAGTGGTTGTTCTAGGAACATGACCGGAAACAAAGATTTCTTCAAAAATCTTGTGTTAAAGGATGGAGGGTGGGTCACCTTTGGTGATGGCACCAAGAAGCAAGTTCTTGGCAAGGGAACTATATGTATCCCCGGATTGCCTAAACTTCGCAATACTTTGTTTGTTGATGGATTACAAGCTAATCTTATAAGCATTACTCACTTGTGTGAAATCTTTAAAGAAGTTAGCTTTACTAAAGATGTGTGTACTATTATCGATAAAGAGGACAATGTTGTCCTAAAAGTCAAGAGGTCTATAGACAATTGCTATTGTCTCAATGTAGATCCTCTAACTTGCAATATGGCACATGAGTGCAACAAGCTTGAGTTGTGGCATCAACGATTGGGTCACATGAATTTTAAAGACTTGAAAAAGCTTGAAAAACATAGCATTGTTAGGGGTCTTCCTAGTCTTGGTAAAAAGCTAGAGATTGTTTGTGAACCTTGTCAATTGGGTAAACAAACCAAAATATCTCACAAAAAGAATTCTTATATAGCTACCAAGAGACCATTAGAGCTTGTACACATGGATCTAATGGGGCCAATTCCAACCGAGAGCATCAATGGCAAAAAGTATATTTTTGTATGCGTTGATGATTTCTCTAGGTTCACTTGGGTGTATTTTCTTAGAAGCAAGACCGAGACTTTCAATTATTTTAAAAAATTTTGTAATCAAGTGCAAAATGAAAAAGGTCTTGATATTAAGAAAATATGTCGCATTAGAAGTGATCATGGGACGGAATTTGAAAATGCTAATTTTAGTGAATTTTGTGATGGTTTGGGAATATCTCATGAGTTCTCCGCACCTAGAACTCCTCAACAAAATGGAGTTGTTGAGAGGAAAAATCGTGTCTTGCAAGAGATGGCTAGAGTCATGCTCAATAGCAAGAAAGTCCCTAGAAACCTTTGGGCCGAAGCGGTCAATACCGCTTGCTATGTGTCGAATAGAGTTTTTAGAAGGCCCGGCACAAAACACACGTCCTATGAGCTTTGGAAAGGCAAGAAGCCTAATGTGAGTTACTTTCACACTTTTGGGAGTAAATGTTATATTTTAAATGATAGAGATCACTTGGGAAAGTTTGATGCTAAAAGTGATGTTGGTCTCTTTCTTGGGTATGCTTTGAATAGTCGTGCTTATAGAGTGTTCAACTTGAATACTAAGACTATTATGGAGTCTATGAATGTTAAAATTGATGATCTTAGCATGCTTAACTTGTGTGATGATAATGATGTTAATGAACCTAATGAAAATCATGTTAATGACATTATTTCACCTATTGATGTGACTAGTAGTGAAACTAGTCAAGATGATGACAAAGATAGTTGTATTGATGTTCAAAGTCAAGGATTGGAAAATGTGTTAAATGATAATCAACAAAATATTCAAGTTGTTGAAAATTCTCCTCATCCTAGACTTCGAAATCTACACTATCAAGATGACATCATAGGTGACTTAAATGAAGGGGTTAGAACTAGAAATCAAATTGCTAACCAAATATCTTATGCTTGCTATACTTCTCAAATTGAACCCAAAAACATTAATGAAGCTATTGTTGATGAATATTGGGTTGGGGCTATGCAAGATGAACTTAATCAATTTGAGAGGAATGAAGTGTGGTCATTGGTTCCTAGACCTAAAGATATAAATGTAATTGGCACTAAGTGGGTTTTTAGGAACAAGACCGATGAGAGTGGCAAGATAGTGAGAAATAAAGCTAGACTAGTGGCTCAAGGTTACACTCAAGTTGAGGGTGTTGACTTTGATGAGACTTTTGCACCGGTTGCTCGTCTTGAGTCCATTAGACTTTTGTTGTCCATTGCATGTGTTAAAAAATTCAAATTATTTCAAATGGATGTCAAAAGTGCTTTTTTGAATGGATACCTTCAAGAAGAAGTGTATGTTGAACAACCTAAGGGTTTTGTAGACCCACACTCTCCTAACCATGTGTTTAAATTGAAAAAGGCTCTTTATGGCCTTAAACAAGCTCCTAGAGCTTGGTATGATAGGTTGACTCAATATCTCATTGACAACCATTATAGGAGAGGTGGCATTGATAGGACTTTGTTCATTAAATATCATGATCATGACATTTTTGTTGCACAAATATATGTTGATGACATTGTTTTTGGTTCTACTAATAAAACCAAGGTTGATGAGTTTGTTAGTGTGATGTCAAGTGAATTTGAAATGAGTATGGTGGGTGAGTTAAACTATTTTCTAGGGATGCAAGTTAAGCAAACTAGCATGGGCATAATGTTGAGTCAATCTAAATATGCTAACAATCTTGTTAAGAGATTTGGTCTAGAAAATGGAAAAGATTTTGAAACTCCCATGAGCACCACTTTAAAACTTGACAAAGATGAAAAAGGTAAAAGTGTTGATCAAAGTCTTTATAGAAGCATGATTGGTAGTCTACTTTACCTAACGGCTAGTAGGCCGGATATTTGTTTTAGTGTTGGCTTGTGTGCTAGGTTCCAAGCTAATCCAAAGGAATCTCACTTAAAAGCCGTCAAGAGAATCATTAGGTACATCAAAGGTACTTATAATCTTGGTTTATTTTATTCATTTGATACCAATGATATTCTTGTTGGCTATTGTGATGCCGATTGGGCGGGTAACATAGATGATCGTAAAAGCACATCGGGCGGTTGCTTTTATGTTGGTAATAATTTGGTTTCTTGGTCTAGTAAGAAACAAAACTCGGTTTCCCTTTCTTCTTCCGAAGCCGAATACATTGCGGCCGGAAGTGCATGCACACAATTTCTTTGGATGAAACAAATCCTTAAGGATTATGAGATAGAACAAGGAAAAATGACACTTTATTGTGATAACTTAAGTGCCATTAACATCTCTAAAAATCCGGTTCAACACTCACGCACAAAGCACATTGATATTAGGCATCATTTCATTAGAGATCTTGTTGAACATTCAATTGTAACTCTAGAGCATATGCCTACTAAAAATCAACTTGCGGACTTGTTCACTAAGCCCTTGGACAAAGAGAGGTTTAAAACTCTTAGAATGTCCATTGGCATGATTTGTGTTGATTGATTTGCTTGTGTGAATGTGGGTGGCTTGATAAGCAAAACTTTATTTGTATATCAATATCTTTGAGAGCTACTCACTTGAGAAGTAATGATCTTAAGCTAATAACTCTTATTGTTTCTAGATCATGCACTTGAGCTTGAAAAATCATATTTTTGAAAAGTGCACAAATGCTTCTCTTATATGTTTTAGTTTTGAGTATATGTGTTTGAATATGTGTAGATAGTGGATGCATTTAGAAGCCTATTGCTTAGTACATGATAAATGACCTATGATATGTATCCATTTTGCTTCGGCAATACATAGTATTCAACGAGCACCCTCTTGGAAAGGGCTACACGCATTGGTTGTGAAGCCGCCCAATGTTGGAAAGGGCTACGCCTTTGTGTTGAGTGAAAGCCGCCAAGAGGTGTAGATGTTTTTGTTAGAAAAATCAAAGAAGAGTTGAAAAGAATCATTAAAAAAAAAAAATCTTTGATTCTAAGCCTAAGAGAAATAAAAAAAAAAAAAAGGCTTAATGGTGTATAGTTGAGAATTGTGAAAAGCTCGGGTTGACAAACAGAAACGGGAAAACGAGCCACATGCACACACACGCTCACATGTTGATAACTATTCTTTTAAAGCGAAAATACGGATGAATATCGGTTTGACTTATTTTTGGAAACGTTTTAGTTGGATAGGTGTGGAAATTGTTTGCATGTTGATATCACAATTACTCCTTCTATATATGTGAGAAGCATTCACACACACACACATATTTTGCTTATGTGCTTGATTCATTAGCAATGTGAGAATATTTTTGAGAGATTAATGAAAATCTATGATTCTCTCTTGGACTTTGAAAGGTGATGAAATATTTTTTCTCTTATTGCTTGAATGTGTGAATGTTTGAGTCCCTTGTGAACAAATCTACTTGGTGATAATATGTGGAGCATATGTTAAGGGGGAGCTTTAGTTTATCCAACTACGCTTTCTATACGATTTGTTTGCTTAATATCTCATTAACTATCTCTTGTGTCCTTTGTCTATTCCTTGACAAAAAGGGGGAGAAATTGTATACCTCACCTTTGTGCTTATTGGACTTTGTCTTAAGGGGGAGAATTCTTGTCTTAAGGGGGAGAAAAGAATTCTTGTCTTATTTGTGTTAAGGTGTTTAAGGGAGAGTTTTTTAATGTGTTAACATTTATTTACTTGAGATAAGGGAAGTTTTATTTTGCTTATGTGATAGTTTCTCACCATTCTTCTTTGGAAGAAGTTCTCTTGTTGGTTGTTTCTTTTCTCATAGGTGTTTTGAAGTTCAAAGAAGGGATTCTTGAAGACTCAAGAAGAATTAAGACCTTTTAGTCTAGGGATCTCTTTGTAATGTGAGGATGAGAGAATGCTATCAACATTGAGTCTATTGGAGTGATCAATGTATGGTGAGGATGAGGTTTTGCCATGGAATAGCCAAAGGGGGAGATTGTAAGATCCGTTATTTGTATTGGCTTGATTCCATTGCAAAACGCTCTATATTTGTATTAGTAGTTGCCTAAGTTTTTTTCTTGGAAGAAAAGAGCCTCAAAGGTGAAGAAGCAACATCTTGTGCAAATATCGTCTTCAAGGGGAACATCGCTTACTTGGATGCTAAGGTATCAAGATTCTTCTTCCTCTTGCAAGGCGTTAGCGCACACACACACAATTCATACATGTGTGTCCCTGCATCGTTGTGCATCATTTATATAACACATTCACATGATTTTGTATGCTCATGCATTGTGCTCAAATGCTCATACATTTTAGAGTTGCATGTTCTAGGACTATGTCTAGGAAATGGCATTCATATGTGAACTTGTGTTTTTATGTTTGTGTTTCTTGTGTTTTGGACTTGTAATAGTGCTTAATTGATTCCTTATTGAGTCCCGGTCATTTCGGTTACTCATACGTCAAGTTTCGAGTCCAAACGATGTAGCTACGCTACTTTTCGTTCACATTCGTTGAGTTGTGTTCGTCGTCGTTTTCCGAGATGAATTCTCAACCATTTTTCAAAGTTTCATAGTCTTCGTCGTGCGTAAGGGAGTCACGGTTCGTAATCCAAAAACGGATTCGAATTCGGAGTTCGGATGCCCGAATACGGCTGAAGAACGTGAGAGGTGCGCGAGGAGATCGCTTGGCCAAAAGCCAAGCAAGGGGTGGCCACGTGTGGACCACGTGTGCCACACGGCCAGAGCTCCTCTCTGGCCACGTGTGGCACACGCTGGCCACACGTGGACTGGCCAAAGTCCCCCCAAAATTTGGACAAGTTTGCCCCTCATCTCCCTCCTCAAATGATCTCTCTTCCCTCCAATTTTTCACAACTTGAACAATCAAAAATTCTGATCTTCTGCAGTTTTGTTCATGATTTTGATTTACTTACTTTGATCATAACTTCTTCATACGAACTCGAAATCGAGTGATTCAAAAGCCAAAATTGTTGGTCTCGACGAGAGCTACAAACCCCAAGCATTTTCAGAGGCATTTGATTTCGTGATTTTTCGCAGCACTCTGATTTCCAGTACGAGGTCATTAGTTGTATGTGATACTTCTTCTCTTGCAATTTCATTTGATCATCTCTATGATTCTTTCTATTTGATTGTTGAAAT
The DNA here is from genome assembly GCA_954870605.1 of Acer campestre. Classification (NCBI taxonomy): domain Eukaryota; kingdom Viridiplantae; phylum Streptophyta; class Magnoliopsida; order Sapindales; family Sapindaceae; genus Acer; species Acer campestre. The sequence goes on from OX940801.1 coordinate 34,488,181, forward strand.
ATGTTGAGAAGTATGTTAGATCATATGCTAGGGTTGTATGATTGATTAGTTAATTGAGTTTAGCTTTGTGATTTCTCTTAAATACATTTTTGCTAAACTTGAGATTGATTGAAATTGATTCTAGAAATTGTTTCTATAATGTGCTTCATGTTATTTTCTAGGTTCAATTTCTTGATATAAGAACTAAGATGTTTGTGACATATATTGAATATCTTAATATTGTTCTTATTGTTTTGACATGCTTTGATTTCTAGATAGATTTGTGATTGTGTGTTGATAGTATATTCTAGATTATCATTAAGCATGTTCATAGAGTGTGTTTGATCTACTTACTCTATTTGTGTGTGCTTGCATCATTTGCATCACCTAGATCATTGCCTTGTAATAGGTCGAAGTCTCTTGTCAAGGTGAGTGAAGCCTATTTGACTTGAGCAAGAAGACTTGGCTAGGAAAGGTTTCCGGATAGCCAAGCAAGAAGCCTTAGTTAGAATCAAGGTGATTCGGATAACTAAGCAAGAAGTCTTAGCAAGGAGTTTGTATACTCCGGATGGTTGAGCTAGGATAGCTTAACTAGGATCTCTTGATCTAGATTGCTAAGCAAAGAAATCTTCCTAGAGGCTTTTTAGTCTTGGATAGGAAGTTGCTCTCTAGAGGTGTGGGATACATCTTAGATAGAGAGTAGGCTAGTTAATTCACTAGGCCTTTGAGAGGTGATTAGGATTTGATAGCTTGAAGTGGATATCATAGTGTTGATAGCTTTGAGTGTGTAAGTTCTTTTCATATAGTGGATTTGCTTCGCCGGTGGTTGTGGATTCAACCCGTGGATGTTTCCTCTTTGAGGTTTTACCACGTAAAAACATTGTGTCTCATCTTTTGCTTTATATTTCCTTATCTTCCATATGTTCTCTTGTATTGATCCTTTTGTATATTGATGCTTACATGAATTGATTCATAATATACAATTGCTATATCATTACAAGTATTCATTTTCATTCTTATATTCCGCATCTTTTTGAATATTGGAAGAATTTGGGACTATACCTATTCACCCCCCCTCTAGGTATAAAACACTAAACTTTAAAGGGAATTTCAATTGGTATCAGAGCGGGTGTCTAGACGCACTTAGATAGATCCTTTATTTGTAGTGTTTGTGTTTTATTTGTGATAATCATGATTAAGGAAGTGTGTTCCTATGTAGCTTCTTTTGTTAAACATATTGACTTGGATGAGAAAAAGATTAAAGATCTTACTCTTGAAAATGAATGTTTATCCAAAGTCAATATGTCTCTCAATAAGAAGTTAGAGAATCATGAAATATGCTCAAAAGATTTTAATGATCTTAAAGACAAGATTCTAAGTCTTGAAATGAACTTGAAAGATAGTAATGATAGACTTGGTATTTTGAAGCAAGAAATTGAGCAAAGGGATAAATCTCTTGCTAGTGCTAAAAGACTAGAAAACACTCTTAGAGTCAAACTTAGTGAGCACTTAACTCAAGAGAAAAAGTATGAACAATGGCTTAATAAATCACGTGAAGATGTTAGGTTTAGTGATGACATCGCGAAAAAATATGCCATTAAAATTACGATGCTTAATGAGAAACTTAATGAGGCTAATAGGATGATTAACAAGATGTCATCTAGTTCTAATCAAGTTGATTCCCTCATTAAAAGTGGTAAGCATCCTAGTGACAAAAGAGGTTTGGGTTATGTCAATGAGAAGGAGACTCCTTCATCTAACAAATCTATTTTTGTCAAAGCAAGTATTGAACCAAATGTAGGTACTCTCACTCAAGGTAAAGAAATGAAAGCTACCGGAGGTGCCTCAACATCAACAAGGAAGTTCAATGGAAGAACTCAACAAGATCAAATTCAAGAAGCATCATCCTCAAAAAGAAAAGGTGAAGCATCAAGGATTGCTCTTCAAAGAGGTAAATTTGTGAGAAGACCAAATGCTTTGGAAGCAAATGCAAATGGTAAATTTTCTAAATTCATACCTATTTGTCATCATTGTAACATGATAGGACATATTCGACCTAGGTGTTTTCAATATATTCGGAAATGCAAATTTGATAATGCTTTTCATGATATGTCTTTGAATGGTCCTAGGCAATCATCCATGTATGGATTTAGAACTAGACCTAGGAAGACTTTGGAAAAGCATGTTGAGAAGAATTGTGTTGATAACTTGCTTGCCAAATCTTGTGTTGTGCCTCACTCTACTATGCATAAGAAAGTTGATAATGCTTTGTTTGATATCTTTGAGAATGTGACCAATGAGGTCAAGGTGCATGTTAAAAAGTCTAACATTGAGTCAAAGCATGAAAAAGCTAAGAGTGAGAAGCATGTTGTGAAAAGTGTATGGGTTAGAAAAGACACATCTAAATGTCTAGTTACACAATATGCTTTACGTGTCAACTCCTCCTACTCTTGGTACCTAGATAGTGGTTGTTCTAGGAACATGACCGGAAACAAAGATTTCTTCAAAAATCTTGTGTTAAAGGATGGAGGGTGGGTCACCTTTGGTGATGGCACCAAGAAGCAAGTTCTTGGCAAGGGAACTATATGTATCCCCGGATTGCCTAAACTTCGCAATACTTTGTTTGTTGATGGATTACAAGCTAATCTTATAAGCATTACTCACTTGTGTGAAATCTTTAAAGAAGTTAGCTTTACTAAAGATGTGTGTACTATTATCGATAAAGAGGACAATGTTGTCCTAAAAGTCAAGAGGTCTATAGACAATTGCTATTGTCTCAATGTAGATCCTCTAACTTGCAATATGGCACATGAGTGCAACAAGCTTGAGTTGTGGCATCAACGATTGGGTCACATGAATTTTAAAGACTTGAAAAAGCTTGAAAAACATAGCATTGTTAGGGGTCTTCCTAGTCTTGGTAAAAAGCTAGAGATTGTTTGTGAACCTTGTCAATTGGGTAAACAAACCAAAATATCTCACAAAAAGAATTCTTATATAGCTACCAAGAGACCATTAGAGCTTGTACACATGGATCTAATGGGGCCAATTCCAACCGAGAGCATCAATGGCAAAAAGTATATTTTTGTATGCGTTGATGATTTCTCTAGGTTCACTTGGGTGTATTTTCTTAGAAGCAAGACCGAGACTTTCAATTATTTTAAAAAATTTTGTAATCAAGTGCAAAATGAAAAAGGTCTTGATATTAAGAAAATATGTCGCATTAGAAGTGATCATGGGACGGAATTTGAAAATGCTAATTTTAGTGAATTTTGTGATGGTTTGGGAATATCTCATGAGTTCTCCGCACCTAGAACTCCTCAACAAAATGGAGTTGTTGAGAGGAAAAATCGTGTCTTGCAAGAGATGGCTAGAGTCATGCTCAATAGCAAGAAAGTCCCTAGAAACCTTTGGGCCGAAGCGGTCAATACCGCTTGCTATGTGTCGAATAGAGTTTTTAGAAGGCCCGGCACAAAACACACGTCCTATGAGCTTTGGAAAGGCAAGAAGCCTAATGTGAGTTACTTTCACACTTTTGGGAGTAAATGTTATATTTTAAATGATAGAGATCACTTGGGAAAGTTTGATGCTAAAAGTGATGTTGGTCTCTTTCTTGGGTATGCTTTGAATAGTCGTGCTTATAGAGTGTTCAACTTGAATACTAAGACTATTATGGAGTCTATGAATGTTAAAATTGATGATCTTAGCATGCTTAACTTGTGTGATGATAATGATGTTAATGAACCTAATGAAAATCATGTTAATGACATTATTTCACCTATTGATGTGACTAGTAGTGAAACTAGTCAAGATGATGACAAAGATAGTTGTATTGATGTTCAAAGTCAAGGATTGGAAAATGTGTTAAATGATAATCAACAAAATATTCAAGTTGTTGAAAATTCTCCTCATCCTAGACTTCGAAATCTACACTATCAAGATGACATCATAGGTGACTTAAATGAAGGGGTTAGAACTAGAAATCAAATTGCTAACCAAATATCTTATGCTTGCTATACTTCTCAAATTGAACCCAAAAACATTAATGAAGCTATTGTTGATGAATATTGGGTTGGGGCTATGCAAGATGAACTTAATCAATTTGAGAGGAATGAAGTGTGGTCATTGGTTCCTAGACCTAAAGATATAAATGTAATTGGCACTAAGTGGGTTTTTAGGAACAAGACCGATGAGAGTGGCAAGATAGTGAGAAATAAAGCTAGACTAGTGGCTCAAGGTTACACTCAAGTTGAGGGTGTTGACTTTGATGAGACTTTTGCACCGGTTGCTCGTCTTGAGTCCATTAGACTTTTGTTGTCCATTGCATGTGTTAAAAAATTCAAATTATTTCAAATGGATGTCAAAAGTGCTTTTTTGAATGGATACCTTCAAGAAGAAGTGTATGTTGAACAACCTAAGGGTTTTGTAGACCCACACTCTCCTAACCATGTGTTTAAATTGAAAAAGGCTCTTTATGGCCTTAAACAAGCTCCTAGAGCTTGGTATGATAGGTTGACTCAATATCTCATTGACAACCATTATAGGAGAGGTGGCATTGATAGGACTTTGTTCATTAAATATCATGATCATGACATTTTTGTTGCACAAATATATGTTGATGACATTGTTTTTGGTTCTACTAATAAAACCAAGGTTGATGAGTTTGTTAGTGTGATGTCAAGTGAATTTGAAATGAGTATGGTGGGTGAGTTAAACTATTTTCTAGGGATGCAAGTTAAGCAAACTAGCATGGGCATAATGTTGAGTCAATCTAAATATGCTAACAATCTTGTTAAGAGATTTGGTCTAGAAAATGGAAAAGATTTTGAAACTCCCATGAGCACCACTTTAAAACTTGACAAAGATGAAAAAGGTAAAAGTGTTGATCAAAGTCTTTATAGAAGCATGATTGGTAGTCTACTTTACCTAACGGCTAGTAGGCCGGATATTTGTTTTAGTGTTGGCTTGTGTGCTAGGTTCCAAGCTAATCCAAAGGAATCTCACTTAAAAGCCGTCAAGAGAATCATTAGGTACATCAAAGGTACTTATAATCTTGGTTTATTTTATTCATTTGATACCAATGATATTCTTGTTGGCTATTGTGATGCCGATTGGGCGGGTAACATAGATGATCGTAAAAGCACATCGGGCGGTTGCTTTTATGTTGGTAATAATTTGGTTTCTTGGTCTAGTAAGAAACAAAACTCGGTTTCCCTTTCTTCTTCCGAAGCCGAATACATTGCGGCCGGAAGTGCATGCACACAATTTCTTTGGATGAAACAAATCCTTAAGGATTATGAGATAGAACAAGGAAAAATGACACTTTATTGTGATAACTTAAGTGCCATTAACATCTCTAAAAATCCGGTTCAACACTCACGCACAAAGCACATTGATATTAGGCATCATTTCATTAGAGATCTTGTTGAACATTCAATTGTAACTCTAGAGCATATGCCTACTAAAAATCAACTTGCGGACTTGTTCACTAAGCCCTTGGACAAAGAGAGGTTTAAAACTCTTAGAATGTCCATTGGCATGATTTGTGTTGATTGATTTGCTTGTGTGAATGTGGGTGGCTTGATAAGCAAAACTTTATTTGTATATCAATATCTTTGAGAGCTACTCACTTGAGAAGTAATGATCTTAAGCTAATAACTCTTATTGTTTCTAGATCATGCACTTGAGCTTGAAAAATCATATTTTTGAAAAGTGCACAAATGCTTCTCTTATATGTTTTAGTTTTGAGTATATGTGTTTGAATATGTGTAGATAGTGGATGCATTTAGAAGCCTATTGCTTAGTACATGATAAATGACCTATGATATGTATCCATTTTGCTTCGGCAATACATAGTATTCAACGAGCACCCTCTTGGAAAGGGCTACACGCATTGGTTGTGAAGCCGCCCAATGTTGGAAAGGGCTACGCCTTTGTGTTGAGTGAAAGCCGCCAAGAGGTGTAGATGTTTTTGTTAGAAAAATCAAAGAAGAGTTGAAAAGAATCATTAAAAAAAAAAAATCTTTGATTCTAAGCCTAAGAGAAATAAAAAAAAAAAAAAAGGCTTAATGGTGTATAGTTGAGAATTGTGAAAAGCTCGGGTTGACAAACAGAAACGGGAAAACGAGCCACATGCACACACACGCTCACATGTTGATAACTATTCTTTTAAAGCGAAAATACGGATGAATATCGGTTTGACTTATTTTTGGAAACGTTTTAGTTGGATAGGTGTGGAAATTGTTTGCATGTTGATATCACAATTACTCCTTCTATATATGTGAGAAGCATTCACACACACACACATATTTTGCTTATGTGCTTGATTCATTAGCAATGTGAGAATATTTTTGAGAGATTAATGAAAATCTATGATTCTCTCTTGGACTTTGAAAGGTGATGAAATATTTTTTCTCTTATTGCTTGAATGTGTGAATGTTTGAGTCCCTTGTGAACAAATCTACTTGGTGATAATATGTGGAGCATATGTTAAGGGGGAGCTTTAGTTTATCCAACTACGCTTTCTATACGATTTGTTTGCTTAATATCTCATTAACTATCTCTTGTGTCCTTTGTCTATTCCTTGACAAAAAGGGGGAGAAATTGTATACCTCACCTTTGTGCTTATTGGACTTTGTCTTAAGGGGGAGAATTCTTGTCTTAAGGGGGAGAAAAGAATTCTTGTCTTATTTGTGTTAAGGTGTTTAAGGGAGAGTTTTTTAATGTGTTAACATTTATTTACTTGAGATAAGGGAAGTTTTATTTTGCTTATGTGATAGTTTCTCACCATTCTTCTTTGGAAGAAGTTCTCTTGTTGGTTGTTTCTTTTCTCATAGGTGTTTTGAAGTTCAAAGAAGGGATTCTTGAAGACTCAAGAAGAATTAAGACCTTTTAGTCTAGGGATCTCTTTGTAATGTGAGGATGAGAGAATGCTATCAACATTGAGTCTATTGGAGTGATCAATGTATGGTGAGGATGAGGTTTTGCCATGGAATAGCCAAAGGGGGAGATTGTAAGATCCGTTATTTGTATTGGCTTGATTCCATTGCAAAACGCTCTATATTTGTATTAGTAGTTGCCTAAGTTTTTTTCTTGGAAGAAAAGAGCCTCAAAGGTGAAGAAGCAACATCTTGTGCAAATATCGTCTTCAAGGGGAACATCGCTTACTTGGATGCTAAGGTATCAAGATTCTTCTTCCTCTTGCAAGGCGTTAGCGCACACACACACAATTCATACATGTGTGTCCCTGCATCGTTGTGCATCATTTATATAACACATTCACATGATTTTGTATGCTCATGCATTGTGCTCAAATGCTCATACATTTTAGAGTTGCATGTTCTAGGACTATGTCTAGGAAATGGCATTCATATGTGAACTTGTGTTTTTATGTTTGTGTTTCTTGTGTTTTGGACTTGTAATAGTGCTTAATTGATTCCTTATTGAGTCCCGGTCATTTCGGTTACTCATACGTCAAGTTTCGAGTCCAAACGATGTAGCTACGCTACTTTTCGTTCACATTCGTTGAGTTGTGTTCGTCGTCGTTTTCCGAGATGAATTCTCAACCATTTTTCAAAGTTTCATAGTCTTCGTCGTGCGTAAGGGAGTCACGGTTCGTAATCCAAAAACGGATTCGAATTCGGAGTTCGGATGCCCGAATACGGCTGAAGAACGTGAGAGGTGCGCGAGGAGATCGCTTGGCCAAAAGCCAAGCAAGGGGTGGCCACGTGTGGACCACGTGTGCCACACGGCCAGAGCTCCTCTCTGGCCACGTGTGGCACACGCTGGCCACACGTGGACTGGCCAAAGTCCCCCCAAAATTTGGACAAGTTTGCCCCTCATCTCCCTCCTCAAATGATCTCTCTTCCCTCCAATTTTTCACAACTTGAACAATCAAAAATTCTGATCTTCTGCAGTTTTGTTCATGATTTTGATTTACTTACTTTGATCATAACTTCTTCATACGAACTCGAAATCGAGTGATTCAAAAGCCAAAATTGTTGGTCTCGACGAGAGCTACAAACCCCAAGCATTTTCAGAGGCATTTGATTTCGTGATTTTTCGCAGCACTCTGATTTCCAGTACGAGGTCATTAGTTGTATGTGATACTTCTTCTCTTGCAATTTCATTTGATCATCTCTATGATTCTTTCTATTTGATTGTTGAAATATGTTGAGAAGTATGTTAGATCATATGCTAGGGTTGTATGATTGATTAGTTAATTGAGTTTAGCTTTGTGATTTCTCTTAAATACATTTTTGCTAAACTTGAGATTGATTGAAATTGATTCTAGAAATTGTTTCTATAATGTGCTTCATGTTATTTTCTAGGTTCAATTTCTTGATATAAGAACTAAGATGTTTGTGACATATATTGAATATCTTAATATTGTTCTTATTGTTTTGACATGCTTTGATTTCTAGATAGATTTGTGATTGTGTGTTGATAGTATATTCTAGATTATCATTAAGCATGTTCATAGAGTGTGTTTGATCTACTTACTCTATTTGTGTGTGCTTGCATCATTTGCATCACCTAGATCATTGCCTTGTAATAGGTCGAAGTCTCTTGTCAAGGTGAGTGAAGCCTATTTGACTTGAGCAAGAAGACTTGGCTAGGAAAGGTTTCCGGATAGCCAAGCAAGAAGCCTTAGTTAGAATCAAGGTGATTCGGATAACTAAGCAAGAAGTCTTAGCAAGGAGTTTGTATACTCCGGATGGTTGAGCTAGGATAGCTTAACTAGGATCTCTTGATCTAGATTGCTAAGCAAAGAAATCTTCCTAGAGGCTTTTTAGTCTTGGATAGGAAGTTGCTCTCTAGAGGTGTGGGATACATCTTAGATAGAGAGTAGGCTAGTTAATTCACTAGGCCTTTGAGAGGTGATTAGGATTTGATAGCTTGAAGTGGATATCATAGTGTTGATAGCTTTGAGTGTGTAAGTTCTTTTCATATAGTGGATTTGCTTCGCCGGTGGTTGTGGATTCAACCCGTGGATGTTTCCTCTTTGAGGTTTTACCACGTAAAAACATTGTGTCTCATCTTTTGCTTTATATTTCCTTATCTTCCATATGTTCTCTTGTATTGATCCTTTTGTATATTGATGCTTACATGAATTGATTCATAATATACAATTGCTATATCATTACAAGTATTCATTTTCATTCTTATATTCCGCATCTTTTTGAATATTGGAAGAATTTGGGACTATACCTATTCACCCCCCCTCTAGGTATAAAACACTAAACTTTAAAGGGAATTTCAATTGGTATCAGAGCGGGTGTCTAGACGCACTTAGATAGATCCTTTATTTGTAGTGTTTGTGTTTTATTTGTGATAATCATGATTAAGGAAGTGTGTTCCTATGTAGCTTCTTTTGTTAAACATATTGACTTGGATGAGAAAAAGATTAAAGATCTTACTCTTGAAAATGAATGTTTATCCAAAGTCAATATGTCTCTCAATAAGAAGTTAGAGAATCATGAAATATGCTCAAAAGATTTTAATGATCTTAAAGACAAGATTCTAAGTCTTGAAATGAACTTGAAAGATAGTAATGATAGACTTGGTATTTTGAAGCAAGAAATTGAGCAAAGGGATAAATCTCTTGCTAGTGCTAAAAGACTAGAAAACACTCTTAGAGTCAAACTTAGTGAGCACTTAACTCAAGAGAAAAAGTATGAACAATGGCTTAATAAATCACGTGAAGATGTTAGGTTTAGTGATGACATCGCGAAAAAATATGCCATTAAAATTACGATGCTTAATGAGAAACTTAATGAGGCTAATAGGATGATTAACAAGATGTCATCTAGTTCTAATCAAGTTGATTCCCTCATTAAAAGTGGTAAGCATCCTAGTGACAAAAGAGGTTTGGGTTATGTCAATGAGAAGGAGACTCCTTCATCTAACAAATCTATTTTTGTCAAAGCAAGTATTGAACCAAATGTAGGTACTCTCACTCAAGGTAAAGAAATGAAAGCTACCGGAGGTGCCTCAACATCAACAAGGAAGTTCAATGGAAGAACTCAACAAGATCAAATTCAAGAAGCATCATCCTCAAAAAGAAAAGGTGAAGCATCAAGGATTGCTCTTCAAAGAGGTAAATTTGTGAGAAGACCAAATGCTTTGGAAGCAAATGCAAATGGTAAATTTTCTAAATTCATACCTATTTGTCATCATTGTAACATGATAGGACATATTCGACCTAGGTGTTTTCAATATATTCGGAAATGCAAATTTGATAATGCTTTTCATGATATGTCTTTGAATGGTCCTAGGCAATCATCCATGTATGGATTTAGAACTAGACCTAGGAAGACTTTGGAAAAGCATGTTGAGAAGAATTGTGTTGATAACTTGCTTGCCAAATCTTGTGTTGTGCCTCACTCTACTATGCATAAGAAAGTTGATAATGCTTTGTTTGATATCTTTGAGAATGTGACCAATGAGGTCAAGGTGCATGTTAAAAAGTCTAACATTGAGTCAAAGCATGAAAAAGCTAAGAGTGAGAAGCATGTTGTGAAAAGTGTATGGGTTAGAAAAGACACATCTAAATGTCTAGTTACACAATATGCTTTACGTGTCAACTCCTCCTACTCTTGGTACCTAGATAGTGGTTGTTCTAGGAACATGACCGGAAACAAAGATTTCTTCAAAAATCTTGTGTTAAAGGATGGAGGGTGGGTCACCTTTGGTGATGGCACCAAGAAGCAAGTTCTTGGCAAGGGAACTATATGTATCCCCGGATTGCCTAAACTTCGCAATACTTTGTTTGTTGATGGATTACAAGCTAATCTTATAAGCATTACTCACTTGTGTGAAATCTTTAAAGAAGTTAGCTTTACTAAAGATGTGTGTACTATTATCGATAAAGAGGACAATGTTGTCCTAAAAGTCAAGAGGTCTATAGACAATTGCTATTGTCTCAATGTAGATCCTCTAACTTGCAATATGGCACATGAGTGCAACAAGCTTGAGTTGTGGCATCAACGATTGGGTCACATGAATTTTAAAGACTTGAAAAAGCTTGAAAAACATAGCATTGTTAGGGGTCTTCCTAGTCTTGGTAAAAAGCTAGAGATTGTTTGTGAACCTTGTCAATTGGGTAAACAAACCAAAATATCTCACAAAAAGAATTCTTATATAGCTACCAAGAGACCATTAGAGCTTGTACACATGGATCTAATGGGGCCAATTCCAACCGAGAGCATCAATGGCAAAAAGTATATTTTTGTATGCGTTGATGATTTCTCTAGGTTCACTTGGGTGTATTTTCTTAGAAGCAAGACCGAGACTTTCAATTATTTTAAAAAATTTTGTAATCAAGTGCAAAATGAAAAAGGTCTTGATATTAAGAAAATATGTCGCATTAGAAGTGATCATGGGACGGAATTTGAAAATGCTAATTTTAGTGAATTTTGTGATGGTTTGGGAATATCTCATGAGTTCTCCGCACCTAGAACTCCTCAACAAAATGGAGTTGTTGAGAGGAAAAATCGTGTCTTGCAAGAGATGGCTAGAGTCATGCTCAATAGCAAGAAAGTCCCTAGAAACCTTTGGGCCGAAGCGGTCAATACCGCTTGCTATGTGTCGAATAGAGTTTTTAGAAGGCCCGGCACAAAACACACGTCCTATGAGCTTTGGAAAGGCAAGAAGCCTAATGTGAGTTACTTTCACACTTTTGGGAGTAAATGTTATATTTTAAATGATAGAGATCACTTGGGAAAGTTTGATGCTAAAAGTGATGTTGGTCTCTTTCTTGGGTATGCTTTGAATAGTCGTGCTTATAGAGTGTTCAACTTGAATACTAAGACTATTATGGAGTCTATGAATGTTAAAATTGATGATCTTAGCATGCTTAACTTGTGTGATGATAATGATGTTAATGAACCTAATGAAAATCATGTTAATGACATTATTTCACCTATTGATGTGACTAGTAGTGAAACTAGTCAAGATGATGACAAAGATAGTTGTATTGATGTTCAAAGTCAAGGATTGGAAAATGTGTTAAATGATAATCAACAAAATATTCAAGTTGTTGAAAATTCTCCTCATCCTAGACTTCGAAATCTACACTATCAAGATGACATCATAGGTGACTTAAATGAAGGGGTTAGAACTAGAAATCAAATTGCTAACCAAATATCTTATGCTTGCTATACTTCTCAAATTGAACCCAAAAACATTAATGAAGCTATTGTTGATGAATATTGGGTTGGGGCTATGCAAGATGAACTTAATCAATTTGAGAGGAATGAAGTGTGGTCATTGGTTCCTAGACCTAAAGATATAAATGTAATTGGCACTAAGTGGGTTTTTAGGAACAAGACCGATGAGAGTGGCAAGATAGTGAGAAATAAAGCTAGACTAGTGGCTCAAGGTTACACTCAAGTTGAGGGTGTTGACTTTGATGAGACTTTTGCACCGGTTGCTCGTCTTGAGTCCATTAGACTTTTGTTGTCCATTGCATGTGTTAAAAAATTCAAATTATTTCAAATGGATGTCAAAAGTGCTTTTTTGAATGGATACCTTCAAGAAGAAGTGTATGTTGAACAACCTAAGGGTTTTGTAGACCCACACTCTCCTAACCATGTGTTTAAATTGAAAAAGGCTCTTTATGGCCTTAAACAAGCTCCTAGAGCTTGGTATGATAGGTTGACTCAATATCTCATTGACAACCATTATAGGAGAGGTGGCATTGATAGGACTTTGTTCATTAAATATCATGATCATGACATTTTTGTTGCACAAATATATGTTGATGACATTGTTTTTGGTTCTACTAATAAAACCAAGGTTGATGAGTTTGTTAGTGTGATGTCAAGTGAATTTGAAATGAGTATGGTGGGTGAGTTAAACTATTTTCTAGGGATGCAAGTTAAGCAAACTAGCATGGGCATAATGTTGAGTCAATCTAAATATGCTAACAATCTTGTTAAGAGATTTGGTCTAGAAAATGGAAAAGATTTTGAAACTCCCATGAGCACCACTTTAAAACTTGACAAAGATGAAAAAGGTAAAAGTGTTGATCAAAGTCTTTATAGAAGCATGATTGGTAGTCTACTTTACCTAACGGCTAGTAGGCCGGATATTTGTTTTAGTGTTGGCTTGTGTGCTAGGTTCCAAGCTAATCCAAAGGAATCTCACTTAAAAGCCGTCAAGAGAATCATTAGGTACATCAAAGGTACTTATAATCTTGGTTTATTTTATTCATTTGATACCAATGATATTCTTGTTGGCTATTGTGATGCCGATTGGGCGGGTAACATAGATGATCGTAAAAGCACATCGGGCGGTTGCTTTTATGTTGGTAATAATTTGGTTTCTTGGTCTAGTAAGAAACAAAACTCGGTTTCCCTTTCTTCTTCCGAAGCCGAATACATTGCGGCCGGAAGTGCATGCACACAATTTCTTTGGATGAAACAAATCCTTAAGGATTATGAGATAGAACAAGGAAAAATGACACTTTATTGTGATAACTTAAGTGCCATTAACATCTCTAAAAATCCGGTTCAACACTCACGCACAAAGCACATTGATATTAGGCATCATTTCATTAGAGATCTTGTTGAACATTCAATTGTAACTCTAGAGCATATGCCTACTAAAAATCAACTTGCGGACTTGTTCACTAAGCCCTTGGACAAAGAGAGGTTTAAAACTCTTAGAATGTCCATTGGCATGATTTGTGTTGATTGATTTGCTTGTGTGAATGTGGGTGGCTTGATAAGCAAAACTTTATTTGTATATCAATATCTTTGAGAGCTACTCACTTGAGAAGTAATGATCTTAAGCTAATAACTCTTATTGTTTCTAGATCATGCACTTGAGCTTGAAAAATCATATTTTTGAAAAGTGCACAAATGCTTCTCTTATATGTTTTAGTTTTGAGTATATGTGTTTGAATATGTGTAGATAGTGGATGCATTTAGAAGCCTATTGCTTAGTACATGATAAATGACCTATGATATGTATCCATTTTGCTTCGGCAATACATAGTATTCAACGAGCACCCTCTTGGAAAGGGCTACACGCATTGGTTGTGAAGCCGCCCAATGTTGGAAAGGGCTACGCCTTTGTGTTGAGTGAAAGCCGCCAAGAGGTGTATATGTTTTTGTTAGAAAAATCAAAGAAGAGTTGAAAAGAATCATTAAAAAAAAAAAAATCTTTGATTCTAAGCCTAAGAGAAATAAAAAAAAAAAAAAGGCTTAATGGTGTATAGTTGAGAATTGTGAAAAGCTCGGGTTGACAAACAGAAACGGGAAAACGAGCCACATGCACACACACGCTCACATGTTGATAACTATTCTTTTAAAGCGAAAATACGGATGAATATCGGTTTGACTTATTTTTGGAAACGTTTTAGTTGGATAGGTGTGGAAATTGTTTGCATGTTGATATCACAATTACTCCTTCTATATATGTGAGAAGCATTCACACACACACACATATTTTGCTTATGTGCTTGATTCATTAGCAATGTGAGAATATTTTTGAGAGATTAATGAAAATCTATGATTCTCTCTTGGACTTTGAAAGGTGATGAAATATTTTTTCTCTTATTGCTTGAATGTGTGAATGTTTGAGTCCCTTGTGAACAAATCTACTTGGTGATAATATGTGGAGCATATGTTAAGGGGGAGCTTTAGTTTATCCAACTACGCTTTCTATACGATTTGTTTGCTTAATATCTCATTAACTATCTCTTGTGTCCTTTGTCTATTCCTTGACAAAAAGGGGGAGAAATTGTATACCTCACCTTTGTGCTTATTGGACTTTGTCTTAAGGGGGAGAATTCTTGTCTTAAGGGGGAGAAAAGAATTCTTGTCTTATTTGTGTTAAGGTGTTTAAGGGAGAGTTTTTTAATGTGTTAACATTTATTTACTTGAGATAAGGGAAGTTTTATTTTGCTTATGTGATAGTTTCTCACCATTCTTCTTTGGAAGAAGTTCTCTTGTTGGTTGTTTCTTTTCTCATAGGTGTTTTGAAGTTCAAAGAAGGGATTCTTGAAGACTCAAGAAGAATTAAGACCTTTTAGTCTAGGGATCTCTTTGTAATGTGAGGATGAGAGAATGCTATCAACATTGAGTCTATTGGAGTGATCAATGTATGGTGAGGATGAGGTTTTGCCATGGAATAGCCAAAGGGGGAGATTGTAAGATCCGTTATTTGTATTGGCTTGATTCCATTGCAAAACGCTCTATATTTGTATTAGTAGTTGCCTAAGTTTTTTTCTTGGAAGAAAAGAGCCTCAAAGGTGAAGAAGCAACATCTTGTGCAAATATCGTCTTCAAGGGGAACATCGCTTACTTGGATGCTAAGGTATCAAGATTCTTCTTCCTCTTGCAAGGCGTTAGCGCACACACACACAATTCATACATGTGTGTCCCTGCATCGTTGTGCATCATTTATATAACACATTCACATGATTTTGTATGCTCATGCATTGTGCTCAAATGCTCATACATTTTAGAGTTGCATGTTCTAGGACTATGTCTAGGAAATGGCATTCATATGTGAACTTGTGTTTTTATGTTTGTGTTTCTTGTGTTTTGGACTTGTAATAGTGCTTAATTGATTCCTTATTGAGTCCCGGTCATTTCGGTTACTCATACGTCAAGTTTCGAGTCCAAACGATGTAGCTACGCTACTTTTCGTTCACATTCGTTGAGTTGTGTTCGTCGTCGTTTTCCGAGATGAATTCTCAACCATTTTTCAAAGTTTCATAGTCTTCGTCGTGCGTAAGGGAGTCACGGTTCGTAATCCAAAAACGGATTCGAATTCGGAGTTCGGATGCCCGAATACGGCTGAAGAACGTGAGAGGTGCGCGAGGAGATCGCTTGGCCAAAAGCCAAGCAAGGGGTGGCCACGTGTGGACCACGTGTGCCACACGGCCAGAGCTCCTCTCTGGCCACGTGTGGCACACGCTGGCCACACGTGGACTGGCCAAAGTCCCCCCAAAATTTGGACAAGTTTGCCCCTCATCTCCCTCCTCAAATGATCTCTCTTCCCTCCAATTTTTCACAACTTGAACAATCAAAAATTCTGATCTTCTGCAGTTTTGTTCATGATTTTGATTTACTTACTTTGATCATAACTTCTTCATACGAACTCGAAATCGAGTGATTCAAAAGCCAAAATTGTTGGTCTCGACGAGAGCTACAAACCCCAAGCATTTTCAGAGGCATTTGATTTCGTGATTTTTCGCAGCACTCTGATTTCCAGTACGAGGTCATTAGTTGTATGTGATACTTCTTCTCTTGCAATTTCATTTGATCATCTCTATGATTCTTTCTATTTGATTGTTGAAATATGTTGAGAAGTATGTTAGATCATATGCTAGGGTTGTATGATTGATTAGTTAATTGAGTTTAGCTTTGTGATTTCTCTTAAATACATTTTTGCTAAACTTGAGATTGATTGAAATTGATTCTAGAAATTGTTTCTATAATGTGCTTCATGTTATTTTCTAGGTTCAATTTCTTGATATAAGAACTAAGATGTTTGTGACATATATTGAATATCTTAATATTGTTCTTATTGTTTTGACATGCTTTGATTTCTAGATAGATTTGTGATTGTGTGTTGATAGTATATTCTAGATTATCATTAAGCATGTTCATAGAGTGTGTTTGATCTACTTACTCTATTTGTGTGTGCTTGCATCATTTGCATCACCTAGATCATTGCCTTGTAATAGGTCGAAGTCTCTTGTCAAGGTGAGTGAAGCCTATTTGACTTGAGCAAGAAGACTTGGCTAGGAAAGGTTTCCGGATAGCCAAGCAAGAAGCCTTAGTTAGAATCAAGGTGATTCGGATAACTAAGCAAGAAGTCTTAGCAAGGAGTTTGTATACTCCGGATGGTTGAGCTAGGATAGCTTAACTAGGATCTCTTGATCTAGATTGCTAAGCAAAGAAATCTTCCTAGAGGCTTTTTAGTCTTGGATAGGAAGTTGCTCTCTAGAGGTGTGGGATACATCTTAGATAGAGAGTAGGCTAGTTAATTCACTAGGCCTTTGAGAGGTGATTAGGATTTGATAGCTTGAAGTGGATATCATAGTGTTGATAGCTTTGAGTGTGTAAGTTCTTTTCATATAGTGGATTTGCTTCGCCGGTGGTTGTGGATTCAACCCGTGGATGTTTCCTCTTTGAGGTTTTACCACGTAAAAACATTGTGTCTCATCTTTTGCTTTATATTTCCTTATCTTCCATATGTTCTCTTGTATTGATCCTTTTGTATATTGATGCTTACATGAATTGATTCATAATATACAATTGCTATATCATTACAAGTATTCATTTTCATTCTTATATTCCGCATCTTTTTGAATATTGGAAGAATTTGGGACTATACCTATTCACCCCCCCTCTAGGTATAAAACACTAAACTTTAAAGGGAATTTCACCCTTCACGGGAACCTCCTAAATCCATAGCAGGAGCAGACGATGGACCAGGGGCGTCAGCAGTAGCAGCAGCAGCAGGAGCAGTAGGCCTGGGGGTATCCTCCTGTGCAGCAGTACCCCGCGCTCTAATATCCACCGGGGGTGCAGAGGACCCAGACTTGTCGGAGATAGGGCCTTGAGCAGCCGGAGAGGATGTAGTCTTTGCGTCACCACCTTCCTCTGGTCGAGGGGTCGGATCCACAACCAGAGGAACTTCAGAGTTAGCTTCGCCAACAGTAGGGATCTCAGAGCGAACAGGCTCGCCATCTCCCTTTTTGTCCGACGAGACTACGTATTGAACCACCCTCGACGCCTGTTTTAAAGGACGAGTGTCACATTCAGGAGTAGTCTCTGCAGGCCGCTTCCCCCGACCATTCCTTGGGTTAAGATAATTTGATGGGTCCTCGAGGGGCTCCGAGACGCTGGCATCAAAAATTGAAACTCCAGCACTCGCTGCAGGGGGAGGGGCCCCAACCTTTTCTTTACTCGCCGTAGGGGAAGGGGCCTCAACTTTTTCTTTCTCCTTACGACTAAGGGTAAGTGGCTGAGCGTCCACTCCACCTCCAGGAAGCTGGGTAGCCACTTCAGCGATAGCAGGAACACCACCTGCCCTTTCATCTTCTCGGGAATCGTTACCCTCGGGGTGGTGCGACTCCCTCCTTAGACAAGCCCGCTGCATGTCTTTGACTAGCTCCTTCAGAATTCTTCACTACCCGGGCTTGTTCGTCGCAAACGACATCAAACTCGCTCATTGAACAGCAAAAGAACAATGTTACTCAATGCAAATTGATAAAACAGGTTTAAAGTTAAAGAAACTTACAACGGCGTCGCCGAGCAGATAGACACAGGTAAACACCATAAGTGACCATCTTGGCCTCGTCAAGAAGAAACTCCTAACCTCTCTTGGCCAAACCAAGCACCGCAGCCCTCGCTATATTTTTTTACTTCTTGTGGAGTCAAGGCAGGGGAAGCTTTCGACCAAACGTTGGGAGACGTGAAATGCCTCGGAACCTTACTTGCTCGAAGATTGCGGCGAGCATCAGCGGGGTTGTTTCTTCCCCATTCGCCGCTAACAAAGAACCAACTGTTCTTCCACCTCTTGTACGAGGTAGGGAAACCCCAGATAAAACCCTTCTTCCTCTCATCGCTAGAGATCTCCACTTGCCCAGGGTTGGATACACCCTCAGGGATCAAATTCTCTACGGCAGTCGACTGAAGGTAATAAGTACCGCCATGGCCAGACTGCCTAAGGACATAGAAGTGGCGGATTTCATGCAACGTCGGTGACCTACGGCCCATCGACTTCCACATCATGCATAAGCCCATCAAAATCCTGTAGCTGTTCGGTGAAAGCTGAGCAGGAGCGAGCTTAGCGTCAGCCAGAAATCTGGCTATAAACGGCTGAAGGGGAAGAGTCACGCCACATCCTAACATTGATCCATTGGTGGCGACAGCATTACTCGGCGGATTCCAAGAAGCCCGCTCGCCATAAGGTAGAAGGAGAACCGAATCAGGGATATCGTACCTCCTCTTATACCTGTCAAGTTCTCGCTGGCTAACCACATTCACTTCAGTGTCGAAAGAACTTGGGCGATCAGCAGAAAAGCATAGAGAATCTCGTCGATAATCCTCGACGTCTGAGCACCCAAAAGAGAATCCCTAGGGACTCTAGGCCCTCGTCGACCACCACCACCACCACCACCACCAGTTCTTGAAGTCTTTGCCATATCTAAAGAATCGCTGTCAGAAGTCGAAAGAAAAACAAAATTAGGGGCATTGGATTCAAAATTAGAAGGAGCATAAAGATGAATGGGTACAGGAGAAGTTGGGTTAAAATTACGCAAATATGCTCAATTTATCAGCAACCTCTTTATCACCAAGCTCAAGAGCTTGCATCATTTGATTAAAAAGAAAAGCACGCTGAGAAAAATCCATGGAACTCACCAGAGATGTTCTCGGAGAAGGAAGAAAAGAAAATGGGTAGCACTATAGCAGAATCACACTCCAAGAAAATCACTGGGAACCTGACACGTCGAATTGGAAACTTGGAGGATTTTTCAGAGAGTATTTTCTGTAGAGAAGGAAGAGAAAAATGAAAGCAAGAGAAATAAGAGGAAAACACAATAGTCTCATCCTTAAAAGGGGGAAAATTCGAGATTTGAGAAAAGTAATAATTAGAAAACGGCGTAGATAAATTACCGCCGCCTGTGAGTAAAGGCTGTGACGGGAGACATCCATTAAAGGTTGGGCACGTGGCACCACAGGGATTCTAAACAGACGTGAAATCATTGCAAGCGTGACATCATTTACAACGCGTCACATCAGAACCCAGCGTTTGAAATTCTACGGCTGAAAATGAAAGCTTGCTGAGGAAAACTTAATAACAAGAGTAACACATGGCTAAAATAAAAAGAGAGGGAAAAACATCTGCAAAAATTCAGAAAATGACGAAAATCAGAGAAGTATAAGTAAAGCATATAAATATTGCTCGCAGAACTAAAGAAGCCAAAAGTTAACCTACATTGGATCAGCTCGAAGTATTTATGGGGGTATTGTTGTATGTATAAACTCAGTCAAAAGACACGATAGCAAAATGTACGATAAAGACGGGTCAAACAAATAACCACATCACTGATTGACCAGTCGACGAGAGGAAATCAGTGAAAAGACATGCTAGCTGGCGTGCTCGCCGGCCCGAAATAGAAGTGTGCTCGCCACAGCTGGTCGACCAAAATGAAAGCAAGTTGTGCTCGCCGACCTAAAGCGTTCGCCAAGAAATATATGGCCAGGAGAATAGCCTAATTCCAGTATACCTTCCACAGCAGGAATTCGACCGGATACAAGGCATAAAGATCAAATCCTACTCCAGATAGGATCCGACTAATTTTAGCAGAGAAGAGTCCAAACAGGAAACAAACCCTAAAACCGTTTACAAACTCTAGATTCCTTGTATGATTGAAAATAGGAACTCCCCTATTAATACGGCATAGGCACAGGAAACCCTAAAGGGACTAGCATAAATAGAAACCGTAAATCCCATGAAAAAGGGTTCAAGATCACAGAGAGAGAGAGTAAGGGCAATTGTATGAGAGATCAAAGTGTGTAAGCTAAAAACAATTCATAGTGTTATTCTCCTGCCCTCAAGGGGCGCCGTGGTTTTTTCCCATTTAAGGGTTTTCCACGTAAAATCTGTCTTGCATGCATTGATTTATTTCTTTATTTTTTCATTTTAATCGAGATATTATTGTTGATCGGGTCAATCCAAAAATCACCGTCAACATATGGTATGGTAGACTAGGACACGTTAATTATGATACTTTGCGTAGACTAATTAACTTAAATCATATTCCCACATTTAATATTGATCCCAAACATAAGTGTGGAGTTTGCGTTGAAGCAAAACTAATAAGGTCATCATTTCAAACTATTGAAAGGAAATCTAAACCTCTTGATTTAATTCACACTGATATATATCATCATTTCAAGCTATTGAACGGAAATCTAAACCTCTTGATTTAATTCACAGTGATATATGTGATTTAAAATTTGTTCAAACAAGATGTGGCAACAAATATTTCATCACGTTTATAGATGATAGCACCAAATACTGCTATGTATATTTGTTGAAAAACAAAGATGAAGCTATAGAGAAGTTTAGTCTCTATAAAACTGAAATAGAGAATCGACTCAACAAGAAAACCAAGGTACTGAGAAGTGACCGAGGTGTGAGTATCTAGCGCCGTTTGGTGAATTCTGTGCACAATACAGAATCATACATCAAACAACCGCACTATATTCCCCTCAGCAAAACGATGATGCAGAACAAAAAAAATCGTACCTTGAAAGAGATGATGTATGCAATGCTAATAAGTTCTGGATTGCCTTAGAATATGTGGGGTGAAGCTATATTGTATAGCAATTACCTTTTAAATAAGGTACCCTAAAAGAAAAAAGACAATACCCCATATGAGCTATGGAAAGGAAGAAAGCCTTCCTATAAATTCTACGAATGTTGGGGTGTCTTGCTAAAGTGGACATACCTATACCTAAGAAGGTGAAATAGGTTCGAAAACTGTTGATTGCATTTTTATTGGATATGCACAAAATAGTATTGCTCATCAATTTTTGGTCTATAAGTCTGACATACTAGATATACACAAAAACACGATAGTGGAATCTAGAAATGCAACGTTCTTTAAACATGTATTTTTATGTAAATCCAATGATGAAGCAAGTTCATCAAAACAGACACATGCTAATATTTGTGAGGACCAATAACAAGAAAATGAAAATGAGGATGAACCTAGACATAGAAAAAAAGCAAGGACGGTGACCTATTTGCTAGAAGGTGAACTTCGAACTTTCAAAAAAGTGGTAAGCTCTTCATAAGGACTCTTGTGGAAAGAGGCTATTAAGAACGAAATTGATTCCATCCTTTAAAATCATAATTGGGAATTAGTGGACCTTCCTCCGAGATATAATCAGCTAGGATCCAAATGGATTTTCAGGAGAAAAATGAAAGCGGATGGATCAATTGATAAGTATAAGACTAGACTTATAATTAAAGGTTACAATCAACGAAAATGCCTAGATTACTTTGATACATATTCTCCTGTGACGAGAATAACCTCTATTAGGATGATACTTGCAATCGCAGCTTTGCGAAATCTTGTAGTACATCAAATAGATGTGAAAAAAACCTTTTTAAATAGAGATCTAGATGAAGAAATTTACATGGAACAAACTAAGGGTTTTTCTGCTTTAGGGCAAGGAAAGAAAGTCTGTAAATTGGTGAAGTCTTTATATGGTTTAAAGCAAGCACCAAAACAATGGCATGAGAAATTTGACAATGCTATGATGTTATATGGAATCAAAATCAGTGAATGTGACAAATGTGTTTATGTCAAGGACATATGAAATGGCTATGTCATTTTGTGCGTTTACGTTGATGACATGCTTATTGTAGGTAGCAGGGGGTGGGCATGAGTTGGTTTGGGTTAGGTTTGACTATACCCAAACAAAACCATTATAAAATCAGTTTAATTTTTTACAACCCAAACCATACCATTTATAAGATAAAACCAAACCAATCCAAACCAATAAAAATCGGTTTGGTTCGGTTTGGTTTAATGGTTTAAGTAAATAATTACATTATTTTTTATTTGGATAAATTTAATAATATCAAATTATCAATATAAGTAGTTAAACCAATTATCAATAAGATAAATAATAATACTAATTTATAATACCAAATTTAACTCAAGTGCAAAATGATAATCGTTAAAAAAAAAAAAACTCAAGTGTAAAACGCCCAAAACTTATAAAATAAAACTAAATCGTTTAAGCTTCTAAATTAATAATATCTACCACCGTCGAAGCAACCACTTTGAAGTTTCGAAGTTCACTTCTTGTTGCACTGGATTAACTTTAGTTTTAATTTGCTCTCTCCGATAATTTAAGTAGTAGTAATAATAATAATAATAATAATAATAATAATAATAATAATAATATAAGTATGAAATGATTTGGGTTGGGTTATACAGTTTGATAAAACGCAACCCATAAATCAACCCAAACCAATTGGGTTGCTAAAAAAACAACCCAATTGGTTTATTTTATTTAACAAAACCAAACCAACCCGCTTAAATTGGTTTGGTTTGGGCGGGTTGATCGGTTTGGCGGTTTGGGTGCCCACCCCTAGTAGGTAGTGATGATAAAATGATCAAATCTACCAAGGATATGTTGAAATCAAGATTTGATATGAAAGATATGGGATCAGGTGATATAATGTTGGAAATGAAAATCTCAAGGACATCTAACAGACTCATTAAGTCAGTCACACTATGTTGACATGATTTTTGAGAAATTCAAAAAAAATGATTCTGGAATTTTCAGAACAGCAGTAGATACAAATCTACATCTATCCAAGAATAAGGGTGAGAGCGTCTCTCAATTAGAATATTCTCGAGTGATATGAAGTTTGATGTACTTAACAAGTTGTATAAGACCAGACATATCTAATGCAGTCAGCAAATTAAGTAAATACACGAGTAATTCAGGAACCTATCACTGGAAAGGAATACTGAGAGTATTGAAGTACTTACGATTCACTTGTAATTATGGACTGCATTATACCAAATATCCTACTGTCCTAAAAGGATGCACTGATGCAAACTGGATATCTGATATGAAAGATTCAAAATCCACTAGTGGATATGTGTTCACACTAGGAGGTGCGGTTGTATCCTGGAAATCCTCCAAACTGACTTGTATAGCCAGATCCACTATGGAATATGAGTTTATAGCCTTAGATAAATGTGGTAATGAGGTTGAATGGCTACGCCAATTCTTAGAGGATATTTCAAGATGGCCAAAGCCTGTGCCGGCGATTTGCATCCATTGTGATGGTCAATCAGCAATAAGGAGAGCATACAACAACGTGTATAATGGGAAGTCTAGACATATATGTCAAAGATATAATACCATTAGACAACTAATCTCAACTGGAGTTATCTCTATTGACTATGTTAGGTCAAAAGATAGCATTGCGGATCCGCTAACCAAAGGGTTAAACAGAGAATTAGTTGAGACATCATCGAGGGGAATGAGACTAAAACCCATGAGATAAAAAGTCGATACAATGGAAACTCAACCTAGTTAACTGGAGATCCCAAGATCTAGGTTCAATGGGACAACCAAGTTGTAGGACTTAGTTAGATCACTGTGGGGGTTACCCTCAAGTCCATTCCTATGATGAAACAGTGATCATCGTAGGGAAAAGGTTAAACTATGTTTTTAATGATTCTTATGTGTCGAAATTCCTAGCAATTAAAATCCGAGCAGAGTAATGTGGGTTACTCTTAATTAAGAAATCATCTATGTGAGAGAGAAGTGGGGCTGCTTCTAAAAGAGAATAGTGAAGGGCTATATTCTCCAGCGACTCTCACAGAACCAGGCGCATGTTCATGACCAAAATGAACATAACAATGAGAACCAAATCGGGTCTAGAAAATGCCTGTGTGAGGTGTGTTATCGTTTACATAAAATGGCAGAATAGTTCAAGGATATCATCTCTACTGATCAGCTAGTAAAGTAAGCATACATTTACAAGGGAAGGTTCAAATGGTAACTCCTACCTATTATATGTAGGTTTCGACCGTTTGAACTTACCAAACATCATCTCTCAAGTTTCCTAGGTCAATTTCATTCATATGAGAGATTGTTGGAAATTTTATGGTAAACTCATATTTTGAGAGCACTATTTGGGTATGATTAATTCCATGGAAATGGAAGATTAAAGTATATTCAAATTATCCTCCGTGAGAGCTTCGAAATAGTATACTTGATAATGCCATTTTCTTCACTTGGTGAAACCTCGTTTTACCTATCATTTGCCTTCGTTTTCTAGGTAAAACCGGTAATTTTAATGTTTAAAGAAGCATGTGTAGGTTTATAGGCTTCTAAGGGCTTTAGTGGAGAAGAAGACGAAATTCCGAAGGCAAAATCAAAAGGAGAGGCGCTGTACAGTCGCTCTACGTATAGCGCCCACAAAGAGCGACACAAGGACAGTGATTTGGCGCTGTACGTGCACTGTACAGAAGTGCTCTACGTCCAGTGCCCATGCTTGGGGAAACAAGGACAACAATTTGGCACTGTACGTGCGCTATACAAAAGTGCCTTACATACAGGGACCACTCTGCCACATCACCCTTTTTACTCGGTTATCGTGCCCTAAATCCACACATTATAAATACCCCATTTCAGCTCTTTTCAAAAGACCTCTGGTACAACCATTCCACTCCAAAACTCTCCAAGAACACATTTTTACCTTCAAAACCCACCAAATCACAACATCCAACCTTCAATCCATCACCCAAACTTCAAATCCACTTCACTAAACACAAAATATCCAACTTTCCCACCATTATCCACCATAAAAACCCAACCTTAGAGCACAAAAAGGAGCCTCAAGAGAAGAAGGAAGCCAAGCACATTCAACCAACCAAGAGAGAGGAGATCTTCACTTAGTTTATTCTTAACCTTTCTCTCTTTCATTTATTACTTGTATTTTGTTATGGCTTGCATAAATATCATATCTTTTGTAGCCATTTCTTGTAATATGAACTAAATCCATCTTGGCTAAGGCCAAGATGAAAACTTTTCCATGAATTATTAGTAAAGACAATCATTTTATCTCTATTGCTTGTGTTATGTACATTTATTTCATGTTCTTAATTATTATTGAATGTCTAGCTAGTATTTAGTAATTATTTGGTTGTTGTGTGAAGCACCGGGAGGAGAAGCACACAACGTGCTCGATGAAATGAGTGATAGAAGTTGGTAAGATAGAAATATGCAATGCTAGCCTCTAGGATTCATTTGTGTGCCAAGAAACTTAATGACTTTGTATGTAGTTCGGATAACCAATGAGAAATAGGTTGTTGGTGCATATAAATATTATCTCTATCACTTGAGAGAGGTTAGAGATTAATTGAGGGTATCACGAATCTCCACACACACTTGCATACTTTATTCCAATGATGTGCCTAAAATTAATGAGAATTGTATAGGGGATTCATGGTCTTAGCCTAACTTCTCATAAGTAATATCATCACTTGCTTGCATTTGGCTTTACTTTATTTACTTGCATTAATTGCATCATAGTTGTAGTTTAATTTAGTTAACTTTGAGTAGTTTAATTCAATCATTCAATCTTTGCTTGTCTAAATAGTAGTTAATCAATCAATTGCGATATTCAATATATCAATCCTTGTGGAACGAATTCTATTCATCATTGTGCTATTCTTACGGCTCCGTACTATTGTGGGTGCTCATTTAGGAGTGGTGAAAATATATACTTGCGTGTGTCTAAACAACCTAGAGGGGGGGTGAATGGGTTGTTAATCCGTTATTACCAAATTTTCGGATTAGTCAATATTACAAATAAAACCCCAATCACACAAACAATAAAATCAAGTATAAAATGCGGAAATTAAAGAACACTTGATTTTTACGTGGAAACCCACACGGGGAAAAAACCACGGGCTGTTATGTGCGCCACACACGGTCAACGAAATCCACTATATGAAAAGGAATTTACACCCTCAAGTGATTCTCGGACTCTCACCCTAGATAACCTCAGGCTATGGACACTACCACTCGCCACTCTTGGTTCAATCCCTAGTGATATCCCCTGATACACTACTCTTGGCGTGAGCAACTCCTAATCTACCCAGCAGGCCTTTTACAGTGGCACTCAACCAATTGCTTGAGCACTACACACCGGTAGCCACAAGACTTTCCTTGCTTGTGCAACTTCACCTAGAAGCCACAAGACTTTGACTCATGAAGAGAATTAAAAGTCTATGTGAGTATGGCAATAATGATGCACAAATGCAACAAGTGCTAGACTAAACACAAGATGCTTAACTAGATGTTATAATGCAAATAAACATCCTAGTTATCAACAAAACCTACATGAACATGCATGAGGTGTCAATTAGTTGTAGAGATTTCTTACAACCTAATTGTCAACAAACAAAGCCAATTCAACACATGTTGTCAATAATCATGGCAATGACAATAAATGCAATTAACAAGTGCAATCAAGGAATTATCAATCAAAATGCCAATCAACACATGTTGTCAATGAACATGGCTAGGACTATAAATGCAATAAACAAATGCAATCAATGAGTCCTACACATCAATGTCTAAATGAAAATCATATAGACTTAGCTAGAGGGCAAAATAGTCCTAAATGCTAGCTATCAACAAAGAACTCATCTCAACCAAAATCAAAGACTCAAACATGTTATAAACAACATTAAGTAAAGAGTCATGCATTTAATTAACCACTAAATGCTAATCCTAGGCAAACATGTCATATATATGAAACAAAGAGATGTAAAACATGTAGAGATTACCTAGTCAAAGAAATCAACAAAACCCATGCTTAGATGATGCTAGGAAGAAGCTAGATGCACATGGGAAGTGGTTTGGTTGAGTAAAGGTGAGTTCTTGGGAGCTTCTCTCTCTTGGGATGAGTCTCTCTCTCTAAGATCTGAATTTTTGCTTACCCAAACGAGCTAGGGAGAAACAAGATATATATATATATGAAAGGCAGAGCAAAAACGGTGTCGTTTGATCTCAAGACACGAACCGTCATAGAGAACCGCTGCCTTACCGCTGCCAAAGTGGCAGCGGTCTGGCAGCGGTCTTCGCTGCCAAGGCCACCGCTGCCTATTAAATGGCAGCGGTACCGGGAGCGGTCTCCACTGCCCGAAAAACGCTGTCCTAGCGCTGTGACGAAAATCACAGCGGTCCTGGAGCGGTCTGAGGTAAAAATTAACCTCTAGAAAAGGCTTCATGCAAAATCCAAGGCCAAAAATCATGGCAAAGAATGAATACACAATGATAAAGTGATCATGCATGAAAACGAATATGCAACAACACAAATCACACAACAAAGTATATAGAGCATAAGATCATGAAATGTGTGTGTGTGTGTGCAACTAAATCCCTTCAAAAAGGGTTAAGCACATAACTAAATAAAAACACAAATGCAATCATATAAATGCAATGAAAGGTGTGTGTGTGTGCTAAATGACATAGATGCACAAAATCAATGAAACACACATGCAAGGTAATAAATGCAAGATAGGTAAAGATGCATGCAAGTGTGTGTGTGCTCCTAATCTCTTCAAGAATCAAGGTCAAGTGATATACCTTTTGAAGCTCTTGATCTTGAAGTCACCGGGATGCTTGGAAGCTTGCCTTGATAATCATCAAGATGACTTAAGCTATCCATTACACAATCATCCCCAATGTAGTTTGTCATGAAATAAGCCAATCAAAATTAAGGAACTTACAAGTGGTTAATACTCAAATTCACAAAATGATTAATGGGTGAATGAGAAATTGAGTCTCAAGGTGAGCCCAAAATGTGGGAAAAATTGCACATCCCATATTGGCTAAGGAAGACACTTTGTGTGATAGTAGCTGTTGACGGTGATTTTTGGATTGACTCGGTCAACAATAATATATTAATAAAAACGAATAAACAAAGAAAATCAATCAACACATGCAAGATGGATTTTACGTGGAAAACCCTTGAATGGGAAAAAACCACGGTGCCCCTTGAGGGCGAGAGAAATCACTATGAATTGTTTATAGTTTACACACTCAAATCTAAATCTCTCATACAATAGCTTGATTATTCTCTCTGATCTCCAACCCCTTTTTATGAGGTTTAGGGTTCTATTTATATTGGTTTTCCTAGAGTTTCCGTGCCCATGCCGTGTTGGTAGGGGAGTCCCTATTTTGTGTTATATAAGGAGTCTAGAGTCTGCAGACGACTTCTTTGGGCTTTGTTTCCTGTTTGGACTCTTCCCTGTTTGAAGAAGATTATATTTTGTTCGGAATAGGATTTAATCCTTGAGTCTTGTATCCGATTAAATCCTCGCTTTGACGTGGAAATATGCTTGGAATTGGATTATCCTTCCGGCTGTATATCTTTGGTGAACACCCTAGATCGGCGAGCGTATTTCGCCTCTCTGCTGGTCAAACATTGTGGCGAACACTTTTCTTCTTTGAAATCGGCGAGTGTGCCTGCTGGCGCATCTTTGACTTGATTTCCTCCTTTTGACGGGTCAATGGATCGCCTGTCTATTTATTTGCCTTGTCTTTATTCCCTTTTTGCTGACGTGTCTTGTTGCCAAATTTGCACATACAACAATACCCCCATAAATACTTCGAGTTGATCCAACGTAAGCTGGTTCTGCGAGCAGTGTTTATATAATTTATTTGTTTTTTTGACTTTCCCCACTCTCTGAAATTTTTGCAGATGTTTTTCCCTCTCTTTTTTCACTTTTTGCCATGTGTTCCTTTTGACGTTTAAGTCTTCTCTGGCAAGCTTTCATTTTCAGCCACAGAATTTCAAACGATGGGGTGGTGATGTGACGCGCTGCAACTGACATCACGCCTGCGCATCACGCCTGCAATGATTTCGCGTCTGTTGGGAGTCCCCATAACGCCACGCGTCCTTCGTTTGATGGATACCTTCATCCCAGCCTTTACTCACAGGCGGTGACACTTTATCACAGCCGTTTTTTCTTTTTAATTATTGGTTTTTCTTGAATTTCGGATTTTCCCCCTTTAAAAGGACGAAACTGTTCCACTTCGTCTTCTTTTTTACTTCTGCTTGCTTTTATTTTTCCTGCAACAAGTATCCTCTGAAAGCTTAGATCCTCCAAGCGTCTGCAATTAGGTGTTGGATTTCCAGTTGGCTTCTTTGAAGTGCGATTCTGCTTCATTTCCTCTTTTCTTCCTCTTTCACGAGTGTTTCTGGTGAGTTTCATGGATCCTTCTCAACGCGCTTTTTTATTTAATCAAATGATGCAAGCTCTTGAGCTTGGTAATAAGGAGGTTGCAGACAAGATTGAATTATATTTGCGAAATTTTGACCCAACCTTTCCTGTGCCAATTTCCCTTGTTATCCCTTTTGATTCTGACACCAACACTTCTGATTTCACGTTTTCTTCAACTGTTGAAAATGAATTTCCAGATATGGCTAAAACTTCAAGAGCTGCCGGTAGTGGTCGACGAGGGCCTAGGACCCCCAGAGATTCTCTCCTAGGTGCTCAGACGGTAATTGAATCAGACGTCGAAGATCACCGACGAAATAATTTGTGCTTTGCGACCGATCGCCCGAGCTCGTTCGACACCGAAGTAAACGTGGTCGGCGAACGGGAAATTCAAAAGTATAGTGGGAGGTATGACATTCCGGATACGGTTGTCCTAATTCCTTCTGGCGAGCGAGCTGCGTGGAATCCGCCAAGCAACGCTGTCGCCATCTATGGGTCGATGCTGGGTTGTGGGGTGACTCTTCCACTCCAGCCATTTATATCCAGGTTCTTGGCTGATGCAATGCTCGCCCCTGCTCAGCTTTCGCCGAACAACTATAGGATACTGATGGCTTTGTGTGTAATATGGAAGTCGATGGGTCGCAGGTCGCCGACGCCTCACGAGATTCGCCACTTCTACGTTTTGCGGCAGTCTGGTCATGGAGGTACTTATTACCTTCAATCCACCCCTGTGGAAAACTGGATCCCCGAAGGTGTATCCAACGTTGGAAAAGTTGAAGTCTCGAGTGATAAAAAGAAAATGGGTTTTGTCTGGGGTTTCCCTACCTCGAACAAGAGGTGGAAGAACAGTTGGTTTTTTGTAGGTGGCGAGTGGGGAAGGAATAACTCTGCTGACCCTCGCCGAAATCTTCCAGCAAGAAAAGTCCCGAGACATTTTACGTCTCCCGAGGCCTGGTCAAAGGCTCTCCCTACCTTGACTCCATATGAAGTCAAGAATGTGACGGAGGCTGCGGTGCTTAGTCTGGCCAAGAGAGGTCAAGAGTATCTTCTCGATGAAGCCAGGATGGTCACCTGTGGCGTTTTCCCTCGCCTATCTGCTAGGCGACGCCGCTGTAAGTTTTTCTAGACTTCGGAACTTGCTTTTAAAACTTGTCTTACTGGTTTTTGCTTTGGCTAACGCTATATCTTGTTTTTGCTTTTCAGTGAGCGAGTTCGATGTCGTATGCGACGAACAAGCTCGAGCGGTGAAGAACTCAGAGGCCGCGAGTCAGAGACATGCCGCGGGCCTAGCCAAAGAAGGAGTTGCTCCGCCTGAGGATGATGATTCCCCAGATGAAGGTGGAGCAGAAGTTCCTGAGTTCGTAGAGGTGACCGTTCAGCCTCGTGGAGGTGGGGTTGGTACTTTGTCTCAAATCCATAGCCGCAAAGGGAAAGAGAAGGTTGGGGTTCCTACAGCGAGCGCGGATGTTCCGATTTTTGATGCGAGCATCCCAGAGCCCCCCTGAAGATCCTTCCAGTGACCTCAACCCCAGAAATGGTCGACGGAAACGGCCTGCTGAGACAACCCCCGAATGTGCAACTCGCCCCCTAAAAAGGGCTTCTAGGGTGGTTCAATTCGTGGTCTCATCTGATGAAGAAGGGGATGGGGAGCCCGTCCGTCCCGAGGCTGCCAATGCCAGCGAGCTGGGTTCCACAGTTCCTGCCAGCGAGCCGGGTTCCATAGTTTCTCAGGATGCAGATCCAGCCCTTCGGCCAGAGGGGGGTGATGGTGCAAAGACCACCCCCACTTTAGCTGCACAAGTCCCTGTTTTGGACAATGTTGGTCCTTCGGTGTCCTCAGCGAATATTAGAGCGCAGGATGCCGCTGCACAAGAAGATACTCCTAGGCCTTCATCTCATTTTGTTGCAGAGGGTAGGGATGCCGCTGCTCCAGCGGACACTCCTGGTCCGTCGTCGGCCCCTGCTACGGGTTTGGGGGGTTCTCAGGAAGGGCCATCTGTTGATCCAGCCGGTCAAGGCGAAGGATTAGGAGTTGTTACTTTGTCTGATTTTTCTCCCACCGAGCTCCTCAACCATTTCATAACCAATGATGTTTATTTTGGCGAGGGTTGGGAGAAGGTGAAAGGAAAATCATGTAACAATAAGATGGAATTCTTCTTCAACTGCCATTCCCTGGTAATTTCATTGGCTTTGTTTCTTACTTCTATTATCATTTACTTCTCCATTCCTTTTTTAAATTTGTTTGACTCGCAGATGATGTCGGAGATGGCGAGTACCTATCGGCAAGCGAATAAGGCGTTGAACGACAACAGGCACTTACAAAAGACAATCTCTCGCTCGGCGGCTGAAAAACTATCGGCTGAAGAGTCACACGCACAACAAATCGCTCAAATGCAGGAGTTCACCGATAGTTCTTTGGCTGCTCAGCTTGCTGCCAAAGAAAGGCTTCTCGCTGCTGAGGAACAAATCAAACTACTGAAAGAGCAGCTTGCCGACAGTCAGGACGCTTTGGCGACTCACATGGAGGGAGAGAGTTTGGCGAATGAGGCCAGGGAGAAGGCGGAACGTGAATCTGAAGATTTACGGCATCAACAAGCTACTCAAGACCTTCTTATAAATGATTTGAAGGCTGTATTGGAAGTTGAAGCCGTAGATCGCTTTAAAAGATCTCCTGCGTATGACGCACTCCTCCTCCGTGAGTTTGAACGGGGCATGCGACAGGCGAAGAAGTTTTTCGCTTTGAAGGACCACTCGAATAAGAAAGCCTTGAGGCACTATGACCGAAATCTTCAGCGGCATATGGATGGTGCAGTGCGCTCGGTAAAGAGCCAGCTGAAGTTGTGGAAGGCCCATTGCCGTTACACTCAAGCAGAGCCTCTTCCTATGCATTTGGAGATCCCCACCAAACGTGCTAGCAGCACTTACTATTCTGGTCAGAAGGGGAGCTTCACTGGGTCTGGTGTTGAACCTGACTTGGGTCCTGTGGCCGGTCATGACTATACACCCTTTATGCCCGAAGGGGACGAGGATGTTGTTTGGCCATCCGAGGATGAGTTGAGCGAGGAAGAGGAAGAGGAAGATGATGAAGGGGGCTTTCCACCGGTGAGCGCTTGATTTCTCTTGTATAGTTTATCTAATTTTGTAAATATATTTTGACAAGTAAATAAAATGACAATTTTCTCGCAATGTGTTTCTTGCTTGTTCGCCATACATTTACTTCTATGCGTTTTGGTTCAGCTGCCATTGCTGAGTTTCTGGCTCAAGCTCTAAAGCCTTTTATCACTTAGCTTTATAATTTCTAGTTTTTGTTTTTACCCAGTGTTTGTCTGGACGTGTCCGACCATACACCAGGTTTTATGTGAGCATACTGTTGGGACGTCTCCCGCTTTTGCTCACTGTTTTTTATGACTGCTAGTTTTGCTCTACCCCCAGTGTTTTTAGTTCTCAGGGATTTTCCCGAATACTGTTGGCCGAACGCCTTGTACAGTTTTTTGGGGGTTTTATGCCTTTATTGATGGCGACTGCCTTTTATGTGACATTTTTCTCTAGCTCAGGCTACTTTGTGGCATTTCTGCCTTAAGCCTGCTGTAATACGGGGTATTTCCCGGTTTTCTCGGATGTTCGCCGGCTTTAGATAGCTCAATTTTACTACCTTGGGCGATCCGTTCGTCATGGCTGATCTGTGGTTTCAATGATGGCAGACCTCTCAGTAATAAATTACTCTTTATTGATTATTTCCTGTAAACTCTACTGTCAAAAAACAAAAGAAACTTCTAAAAAAGATGAACTTTAAAGAAACAAAACATAATGAAAGGTCTTCTTTGAACTGGAGTATCAAGGGTAGTAGATCTTCAGGTACTGAGCATTGCACGGTCGGGGCAGCTCGCCGACTCCTTTCTTTGCTATGTGATACGCTTCATGGCCTGCTATACCTGTGATGTGATATGGTCCCTCCCACTTGTCTGCGAGTGATCCTGCAGTTTTATCCTTCGTTCCGGGCGTCACTCTTTTTAGAACCAGGTCCCCAAGCGCAAATCTTCTGACTTTCACATATGAGTTGTAATACCTCGTTGCTCTCTGCTGGTAGGCGGCATTCCTTATTCGGGCGTGCTCCCTTCTTTCTTCTAGTTCATCTAAGCCACACTTCAGCATGTCAACATTAAGCTCTGGTTGAAAGAACTGTGTTCTTGGCGAAGAGAACGCCGTTTCAACCGGAATGACTGCTTCGGTTTCGAAAGCCATGGAGTAAGGTGTTTCCCCAGTGGAGTTTCTTTCTGTTGTTCGGTATGCCCATAACACCTGTGGTAGTTTTTCTGCCCAGTTCCCCTTTTTGACGGCCAGTTTGGCTTTCATGTTATGCTTGATGATTTTATTCACTGCCTCAGTTTGCCCGTTTGTCTATGGGTGAGCTGGGGAAGCGTAGTAGTTGTTGATCCCATACTTCTTGCATAAATCTCTAAATTTCTTATTATCGAACTGTGTCCCATTGTCAGTGATGATGGTGTTTGGTATTCCGAACCTGTATAGAATATTTTTCTTCACAAAGCTGGTTGTGTTTGCTTCTGTGATGTGTACCAATGATTCGGCCTCTACCCATTTGGTGAAATAATCCACTGCTACAATGGCATGTTTCGCCCCTCCTGGCGCTGTGGGCATTGGGCCGATCAAATCGATTCCCCACATGGCGAACGACCATGGGGAGGTGATGCTCTGTAAGCGCTCAGGTGGCTGGCGAATGTTATTCGCGATCTTTTGACATGCTTCACATTTGGTCGCTATTCTTTTTGCATCGGCGAACATGGTCGGCTAATAGAACCCTTGCCTTAGTGCTTTATGGGCCAGGCTGATGCTTCCAGCGTGATTCCCACAGCTTCCGCTGTGTATGCCCTTTAGGATTCCTTCTGCCTCTTCAGGCCCAACACATCTTTGCAATGTCCTCGAGAATCCTCTCCTATACAATTCACCGTTGAGGACTGAATATCTTGTTGCCCTGTATCTCAACCGCTTGGCTTCTAGCAAGTCACTTGGGAGGGTGTCATTGATCAGGTATTCTCTGATTGGGGTCATCCAGTTGGTTGATACGTTCATGATGACCCCCACTTCAGTCTGCTCGGTTGTGCTGGGTCGAAGCAGATGTGCCATAGGGATTGTTCGGGGCTAGATATTGACCGTGGCAGATGCCAGCTTGGCCAAGACGTCTGCCTGTTCATTTTTTTCTCTTGGGATCTGCACAATCCTGTATTCTGTGAATCGCCTCAACAGTTCCTTTGCTAGTCTGAGGTAGGCAATCATGTTGTCATCCCTTGCTTGGTATTCGTCGAGTACTTGGTTGACGATGACTTGAGAGTCCCTAAACACCTCAATCTCGTCAGCTCCTAGGGCTGTACACACTTTCAGTCCTGCTATCAGTGCTTCGTACTCGGCTTGGTTGTTGGTGGCTTTGAAATCAAACCGCAAGGCACATTCTACAGAATCTCCTTCTGGGGTGGTGACCACTATCCCTGCCTCGCTGCCATGCGTGTTTGATGAGCCGTCGACCCAAAGTTTCCAGCGAAAGTCCTTCCTTGTTTGATCTATCATCATCTTCGCCACTTCAGTATCTGGCTCGGTGAATTCTGCTACAAAGTCTGCTACTGCTTGGCCTTTGATTGCTGTTCTTGGGATAAATTCTATGTTGAATTCGCTTAGCTCAATGGCCCATTTTGTAAGTCTGCCCGATACCTCTGGTTTTTGCAGTATCATTCTCAGTGGACAGTTGGTGTATACTCCTACTTTGTGTGCTTGGAAATACGGCCTCAACTTCCTCGCTACTGTTACTAGTGCGAGCGCCATTTTTTCAGCTGATGAATATCTCGTTTCAGCTGGCAGTAATGCTTTGCTTGTGTAGTACACTGGCTTCTGTATCCCATTCTCCTGTCTTATCAATACGGAACTGGTGGCTGCTTCTGTGACTGACAGGTACATATACAGTACTTCCCCTGTGATGGGTTTTGACAGCAATGGTGCTCGGCCGAGGTATTCTTTCAGAGCGACAAAGGCCTGTTCACAGTCTTTGTTCCATTCTATCCTTTTGCCCTTCTTAAGCGCTTTGAAGAAGGGTAAGCATTGGTCTGTCGATTTTGCAATAAACCTGTTCAGCGATGCCAAGCATCCTGTAAGTTTCTGGACATCCTTCAAGTTTTTTGGGGAAACCATGTTGGCTAGCGCTTTGATCTTGTCAGGGTTCACCTCTATCCCTCTTTGATGTACCTGGTACCCGAGAAACTTACCAGATGGCACGCCGAACACACACTTTGAGGGGTTTAGCTTCATCCCGAACTTGGTTAACACATCAAAGGTTTCCCGTAAGTCGTCTACATGTCCCTCGGCTTTGACGCTCTTGGTTAGCATGTCATCGACGTACACTTCCATATTCCTGCCTATTTGGTTAGCGAACATCTTGTTGACCAGCCGCTGATATGTTGCTCCAGCGTTCTTCAGGCCGAACGGCATGACAGTATAGCAGTATAATCCTTGGTCCGTGGTGAATGCTGTCTTGTCTTCATCCGGTTCATGCATCTTGATCTGGTTGTATCCCGAGTATGCGTCCATGAAGCTTAATAGCTCATGTCCGGCTGTTGCGTCGACCAGCTGGTCGATCCTTGGTAAGGGGAAACTATCCTTTGGGCAGGCTTTGTTAAGATCAGTGAAGTCTACGCACATCCTCCACTGATTGTTCTTCTTCTTTACGAGCACAACGTTCGCTACCCACTCAGGATACTTGACTTCCCTGATCGATCCTGCCGCGAGCAGCTTGGATATTTCTTCCCTTATTGCTGCACTTCTCTCAGGGTTGAAACTTCTCCTTTTCTGTATTACCGGCTTGCAGTCTTTGCTTACTGCTAGATGGTGTGTGGTTACATTTGCATTGATTCCTGTCATATCTTCGTGGCTCCAGGCAAAGATCTCCTTGTACTGCCTCAATAGATTCACTACACCTGTTTTGACCTGCTTCGTCAGGCTCGCTCCAACTTTGACCATCTTATTAGGCTCTTTTTCATCCAGGATGACAGTTTCTGTTGGTTCTTCTTTTTCTCTGTTGGTCTCATCTCTCAGGTCCAGCTCAAACGTTTCAGGGTTTTCCTCTTTCGTCTCTCGGTCGAGTTGAAATACGCTTAAGGTTTCTGCTCCAGTCTTGTCTTTAAAGATTGACAGGTTGGCCCGGTGAGCCATTTCTTGCGACCCTTTAAGTTCTCCAATCCCAAACTCTATCGGGAATTTTACTTTTAATGCATGAGTGGACGTGACTGCTCGTGCCTTGTTCAGAAAGGGTCGGCCGAGTAAAGCATTGTATGGTCAGTTATAAATATCAACTACCACGAAATCCAGGAGGATGGTCCGTCGACAAGGTGCTGTCCCAAATCTCACAGGCAGTTTAACCGTTCCCAAAGATCTTACTTCTGCTCCTCCGAATCCTTTTAGAGGCACATGGAACGGTTCCAAGTCTTTCCTGTCTAGCCGAAGTTCGTCATACACTCTGGCGCTCAAAATGTCAGCAGAGCTTCCATTGTCTATCATCACTCGGAGGACATCTCGGTGTGCTATTTGTACCCCCACAACTATTGCATCGTTGGGTTTGGCATTAATTCCTTCTGAATCTTCGGCCGTGAAAATTATCGGGTCATGGCCTTCCCTTGGTTTTTTGTGGCTTCTCTGCACAGAGTTTACCTCAAAGTCCCTGTTTTCATACATTACTTCCCTGACTTCTAACATCCTTTCTCTATTGCTTCTACCAGTGTGAGGCCCTCCAAAGATCGTTTTTATAGCCACACTTGGGCTGCCTTTCCTCGGGCTTCTTCTTTCTTGTCCACCTCCTCGATGGCTATCTTGGCGACCTATGTTTTGGTCCCTTTTTAGTGTGAAATCTTTAAGGTGCCCCTCCCTGATCAAACTCTCGATGTGATCTCGTAATTGAAAACACTTAGAGGTATCATGCCCGTGGTCTTTGTGAAATCGGCAATATTTCGTTGTATCTCTTCTGGCATTGGCTGACTGTTGTCGGGGATACTTGGCGAGCCCTTTGTCCTCTACTACAGACAGTATGTCCTCCTGTTCGCCATTTAGGGGAGTGTAATTACTGTACCTGCCTCGGAACCTACTGGTTCTGTTGCTTCCTCGGCTCTTTTGGGGTTTGCTTCTCCGGCTCTTTTCTTCTTTTTGGTGGTCGCGAGATTGACCCTTTGTTCTCTCATCCTTGGATTCTGATCTTGCATCTGGCTTGTGACCATGGACGTAACTACCCCCTTGGGCAACTTCTTCTTCTTCTGCTAATGCATAATCTCCAGCTATATCCATCATCTCCTCATATGTCTTGGGTCGGTCTCTCCGTAGGTCAAAAGACAAACGCCCGCTTTGCAACCCATTAGTGAAGGCTGCTATGACAGCTACATCGCTTGCATCTTCTATTTGGGCGACCTCCTTCCCAAACCTGGCTAAATACTTCTTTAGTGACTCGTTACTTTCTTGTTTCAGGTTCGACAGATGAGCCAGCGATTTTCTTCTTTGCACACTCCCCATGAATTGCCTTATGAATGCCTTGCTGAAACTGGAAAAGTTGCTAATACTCCTGGCTGGCAGACGTCCAAACCATCTAGAGGCAAGGTCGCCGAAGGTTTGTGGGAATGTTAAGCATAAGAGGCCGTCATTGGATGCGTACTGGGCCATGACATTGCGAAATCTGCGGACGTGCTCCTTTGGATCCCTGTTCTCCTTATACTGTTCGATGGTTGGCATCCTGAATCTTTCAGGGAACCGGGTATGAGCGATATGGTCAACAAACGGATTGTCTGACTCATCATCCGAAGATATATTGTGCCTATACCGCTTAGCCATTGCTGAGACCTTCTTCGAGAGTTGTTGAAGGGTAACGCTTCGATGACCAGTTGGTTCCCCCTCTTGGTCGAGCCTGCTTTTGACTATCATCCTTCGATAATCGTCTTCCCTGCTACCAGTACTTCTGTTACCTCCTAAATCATCTGTACTTTCGGACCTTTGCTGCCGCGCCCTCTTTGATCGCAATCCTCTTCTCGGCTGTGGACTCTTGTCTTCTAACGAGATCGACCGCCGCCTCCTACGGGTTTTATTAATCCTGTCGTCGGCGGGTCCCATATGCGTTCGCCCATGATACCATTTTTCTGGGAAATCCTCGTTCAGGAGATTTTCTCCCTTCTTTCGCCCTCTTTCTCCCAGGGCCTCTGGCGAATCCTGGGGGGTTTCTTCCGCAATCGGTTTTGCCTGAGTACTGGGAGTTACGACATGGATTTCTGATCGCACCCTCCCTGCGGGGTGATTTTCGGGAGTGCTGGTCGTTAGTTCATAAGGAGACGAGGCTCCCAACCCTATTGGAAGAGTGAGTCCTATCTTGTTAGCCTTATTGACCAGGTTCACCAAAGCGCTATGAAAGTGCTGCAGAGTTTCGTTGGCTGCTCTTATCCCTGGAGTTGCTGCCGATTGTTCCCCTGTTGTCAACTTCTCCTCTCCTAGTATTGTTGCTGCTTGAGGGATCTGATCATTATTGGGAACTTCATCTCTACCACTACCGTTGCTCATACTGTGCCTGTTTTTTGCTTTGTAAGGATTCCTGGAAGTTTTTATACTCGATCACACCCCCTCCTTCTAGCGCCAATTGTTGACGGTGATTTTTGGATTGACTCGGTCAACAATAATATATTAATAAAAACGAATAAACAAAGAAAATCAATCAACACATGCAAGATGGATTTTACGTGGAAAACCCTTGAATGGGAAAAAACCACGGTGCCCCTTGAGGGCGAGAGAAATCACTATGAATTGTTTATAGTTTACACACTCAAATCTAAATCTCTCATACAATAGCTTGATTATTCTCTCTAATCTCGAACCCCTTTTTATGAGGTTTAGGGTTCTATTTATATTGGTTTTCCTAGGGTTTCCCGTGCCCATGCCGTGTTGGTAGGGGAGTCCCTATTTTGTGTTATATAAGGAGTCTAGAGTCTGCAGACGACTTCTTTGGGCTTTGTTTCCTGTTTGGACTCTTCCCTGTTTGAAGAAGATTATATTTTGTTCGGAATAGGATTTAATCCTTAAGTCTTGTATCCGATTAAATCCTCGTTTTGACGTGGAAATATGCTTGGAATTGGATTATCCTTCCGGCTGTATATCTTTGGTGAACACCCTAGATCGGCGAGCGTATTTCGCCTCTCTGCTGGTCAAACATTGTGGCGAACACTTTTCTTCTTTGAAATCGGCGAGTGTGCCTGCTGGCGCATCTTTGACTTGATTTCCTCCTTTTGACGGGTCAATGGATCGCCTGTCTATTTATTTGCCCTGTCTTTATTCCCTTTTTGCTGACGTGTCTTGTTGCCAAATTTGCACATACTTAGTAACATGTGTGGCATAAAGGCTCTCTCTCATGCGCACAGGGTGTGGGGGTGCAAATCATGGACCTCGAACTTTTGAATGCACGACTCGTGTGTGGGCACGTCCTATGTACACGAATGCTGCTCTGATTGGACCGTGAGAAAACAGTTTACTTTTTGCTACTTCCCTAAGTCAGACATTTTTGTGTAATTAATAAGGAAAGTATTAATTGTTTAGATTCTGATTTCTTACTTGATCACTAAGAATACATAATCAATGTTTAATTAGAAATAGATCTCTTTAGAGATTATTCTCTAATTAATCATTTTCCTTATCAATTCAAAAATGTGTTAATCAAGTAATTTCCATATTAATCCTGAAAATATATATTAACGAGTCCTAATATAACTAGAGGGGGGGGGGGGGGGGGGGGGGGGTGAATAGATTTAAATCTCTTTTTACCAATTTTCGAAATTAATCAAGATTGCAAAAATAATCCCAACTAGTCAACAACAAAAATCAAGTGTAGAGAATACAGAAAGTAAATGACATGAGATTTTTATGTGGAAACCCACATTAGGAAAAAACCACGGGCTGTTTTGTGCGCCACACTAGAACCTCAATCCACTAATTACAAATACGATCACAATCTAGGTTAACCACATCACACCTACGATTACTAATCCGTCTTTGCTACCCGCGAGCCTTCAAAAGTGAATCTAATTCATTGATTGCAATCTACCAAAAGGCAATCATAAGACTTGACTCTAAATGAAGAGATAAAACAACCTAGTGTGAATATTAACAATATTCAAGATGCTAAAATACAAGGTTAGACATTTAAGCTTATTTAGGCTTGGATGAACATGTTAGATATTTCTAGATATCATTTTGCTAGATGACATGCATATAACATAGCTAAATAGACAAACAAAGTCCTATATGCAATATCTATCACAATACAACTCACAAAACACAATAAATGCTATATAAAGATGCAATCTTGAGACTAGTCAAGCAATAAATGAGCTATCTTATAGAGAGAGAACATGTGAAATGATGCAAGTGATGTTTTAGCTACAAGTCATGTGAGCAAAGATGAAAACCCTATGAGAATCAAACTAGAACATGCTAGATGATGAATGAAACATACAAGTATGATGGGTTTTTGTGTTTTGAGTAATAAAAATGTAATGTTGATACCTTGGCTTTGAAGACACTTAGAAACTCTAAAAAAGGTGTAATCATTGCTCTAAAAACGAGCCAAGGCAAACAAGACTTATATATATATATGAGATCCAAGTAAAATGAGGTCGTTTTGGGAAAAAACGATTCAGCTTCTCATCAGGTGCGCTGGTCGACCAACGCACCCATACCAGCGCACAGCCTTTAAGCGCACCTTGCGCTGGACAACCAGTGCAACTCAGGGGCGTAAGGCCAACGGCACATCTCTGGGAGAGTTGCGTTGGTGAGGCTGCACCTAACGACTAGCGCAGCACCAGTGGCACACTTCTGCAAAGGTTGTGCTGGTCACCTGCGCTGGTGCTGGGCCTATGGACCGGCGCAATGTGCGGGTCAGTGTAGGTCAGGGCACCAGTGCACACACCTAAAGCTAGCAACATACAAGAAACATGTGCAAGTGTGATTGGTGTGAAATAAAAACATTCAAGAAGTAAATATCACACATGCATGCTAGAGAGAGATTGTGTGCAAATAAATCTCTTCAAATGAGAGTCAATATCAAGTAGCTACCTTCCATGAAGCTCTTGAAATCCACAATGAGGTATTTAAGCATTTGAAAAGAAAATCTTCAAACCTAAGCTACCCTTACATGATTGAACCCCATTGTGATTTTGTTTATGAAATTAGCCAATTAAAAAGTGAGGCACTTACAATCTCCCCCTTTTGCTATTTCATGACAAAATCAACACTCACAAGCATCCTCACAAAAACAAAAGAAATGGTTGGTCAACAAAATTTTCTACATTACAATTAAGCCCTAGTCTAAGTCTTGAACATCTTCAGTCATTTCCAAGCTTGTGGAAAATTCCAACCTACACACAATCAACAAGAAATATACCTGTAAGGATTCCCATTGTTGATTGGCTTATTTCGTAGACAAACCACATATTGAGGGTTTGAATTGTAAGGGTAGTTAGGTGATTGAAGATCATGCTCAAAGGCCCTTTTCAAGACCTCAAGGGAAGAAGCACTCCAAAGGTATAATTCTTAGTGTTTCTTGTAATGAAGAGAAATAGATGCACAC
Organism: Acer campestre; assembly: GCA_954870605.1. Taxonomy (NCBI): domain Eukaryota; kingdom Viridiplantae; phylum Streptophyta; class Magnoliopsida; order Sapindales; family Sapindaceae; genus Acer; species Acer campestre. The sequence continues at coordinate 34,530,609 of OX940801.1, forward strand.
ACACACAACACTTGCATAATTCTTATTCTTGAATGTGTTGTGTCTTTATTGTGTGTATGCATTAATTGCTTATTTAATCTTTCTTCATTCTTGTCCATATGGGTGCATCTTGCTTGGTATTGCTCATCATTTCTTTCATTTTAGGATGTTGCATCAAGTGCATTTTTGCGCCCTGTTCTGCGGCCAAGGCCGCAGAATAAGGATCAGAATTCATACTCTCTGTCCTCTTTTCTGCGCCCTTGGATTTTGCGTTTAGGGGTCGCAAAATCTGTCAGGTGCATTTCTGCGCCCTTGTGTTCTGCGGCCAAGGCCGCAGAACAGGGCGCAGAATCGGCGGTCTTTTGCAAATTTTTCAAAACGACGTCATTTCTTCTAGGGGTCCTATATAAGTATCATCTTCTTCCTAGCTCGTTTTTGAGAGCTCAAAATCAGAACTTAGAGTGAGAAACTCAAACCCTAGAGAGAGAAAGCTTCAAGCTTGCTTCTTTAACTCTCCAAACCTAAAACCCATGTGCATCTAACATGTTTCATGCATCAATCTTCCATGGGTCTTCTTCATTTATGACTTGGTAAGTAGAACAAACACAACATCTTCATTTATTGTTCTATCTTAGTCAAGACATGTCTTTTATTGCTTAGTTTAGCAAATCTTCACTCTTATTGCATATTTAGTGAAGTTATGATTTGATTGAGTGTTGTATTGTGATAGCTATTTAGGTTTTGTTGAATCTTGATTAGCTAAACTTTATGATATGTCATTTAGCTTTTGATATCTAGGATTGATTTCATTGATATATCATCATTCTAGGTAAGCATATAGAGTTGCCTTGCTCTTGTTGCATTTTGAGTATTTCATATATTCACTTAGGTTGTTTTCTCTTCATTGAGAACTAAGTCTTGTGTTGCTTCCGGGATTAGGTTGCATAAATCACAAGCATTAGGACTAGGTTCACTTATACCGGGAGTAGGTAGGTGTGTGATTACTTCCGGGATTAGGTTGTAATCGTTTTACACATTTAGTGGATTCGAGGTTCAAGTGTGGCTCACTTACATAGCCCGTGGTTTTTCCCGTGAGGGTTTCCACGTAAATATCAAGTGTCTTTTAATTTCCGCACCATATTACACTTGCTATTGTATATTGACTAGTAGAGGGTATTTTCGTAATCTTGACCATTAACGAAAATTGGGTAAAATAGGATAAAATCTATTCACCCCCCCTCTAGATTAATATTGTACACACCGTAATTTGTTTCAATTGGTATCAGAGCGGGTTCCTAGATATACATAGGTGATCCTTGCTCATTTTGGTGTGTTTTGCATTTGTGTGTTTTTTTGTTCATTCATACATTTTGCATTCATTTCATTTCATTCATATTCAAAATGAGTGGAAACGGTGGCAACAACGAGGGGGCTTCTAGCACACGTCCTCCCCTTCTCACCGGATTAAATTACTCCTCATGGAAAGGGAAGATGGAATCCTACATATGCCAACTTCATGACCGAGCATGGATGTCGGTTGAAGATGGATACGATCTTCCCATGATGACTCCTACGGGTGGAGGAGAAGAAGTTTTGAAGCCCAAGGCACAATGGAGTGCACAAGAATTTGAGGCGTCAAAATGGAATAGGAAGGCAATGCATGCCATCCTATGTGCCATGGATGAGAATCAATACAAGTTGATTCAAAATACTAGGATTGCTAAGGAGGCATGGACAATCCTAGAAGTTGCTCATGAGGGAACCGAAGTTGTGAAGGACTCCAAGCTCCAAGTTCTCCAAACCCAATTTGAGATGCTCAAGATGGAGGAGAATGAGTGCTTCAACGACTTTGAGATCAAGTTGATGGACATAGTCAACCAAAGTCATCAACTTGGTGATCCCTATTCGGATAGGAGGATCAAGCAAAAGATAATGAGATCCCTACCGGATAGGTTTGAGTCAAAGGTGACGGCTTTAGAAGAAAATAGTGGATATAAGGATATGAAGCCGAGCGAGGTCATTGGAAGACTTCTCGCCTACGAGTCTAGGAAGGTTCCTAGCTCCACTCCTCCTAAAAAGAAAAAGGGAATTGCTTTGAAAGCATCTAAGGATGAAAAGGAGGTGAAGAATGACTCGGATGAAGACATGGCCTTGTTTGTGAAAAGATTCAACAAGGTTATGAAGTTTGGAAAGAAGGGATTTGATTTTAGAGGCCAAGACAAGAAAAAGGTTCCCTTCAAGAAGTTTGAACCAAGGCAAGAGAGGACCGAAAGGAAAGGGGTCCGTTGCTTTGAGTGTGGTGGGATTGGTCACTTTGCTCCCGAATGTGCTAATCACAAGGAAAAGAAGAAGGGTAAAGTGATGGCCGCCACTTGGAGTGGAAGTAGTGATGACTCCAATGAAGAAGATGATTCTTCGGATGATGAAGACATCATGGCTAACTTCCTAGCTTTTGCCTCTTCTCACAAGAGCAAAAGTGGTAGTGAAAAAGAGGAAGAGAGTCAAAGGGAAAGTGACTCTAGTGAAGATGACTCCGATGCTAACTCCACTAATGGATATGTGGAGAAAGAAGTGTTAGTTGAATATCTTAAGGAGTTTAGGAGCTTAGAGATGAAAACAACTAAGAAGATCAAGATGTTGAGAGAAGAAAATGTTGAGCTTTCATCTCACAATGATCTCTTAAGTGAAGAAGTGGAAAGACTTAAGAAGAGAGAAGATAAGCTAAAAGAGGAGTTAGCTTTATCTAGGAGGAATGAAGAAGGTTTGAAGAGGGAGCTTGTTGAAGCTAAGAAGTCACTTACTAGGATGGACTCTAGCACCAAAAAATTAGATCACATGCTTGGTGTTGGAAAGAGTCCATGTGACAAGAGAGGTCTTGGGTTTGAAGATTGTCAAGAGACCACCTCCTCTAAGAAGACCGTGTTTGTTAAGAGCTTGGGCAACATAGAAGCTTCTCCGGTGCACACTCCTAGGAAGAAAATAGATCTAGGACAAAGCTCAAAAAATGCACAAGTGAAGGTGGCACCAAGGAGACAACCTCAAGCCAACATTCCTCATCTATTGGCTCAAAAAGGGAAAAATCCAATCATGCAAGTCCAACATTGGAAGCAAGATAGACCGGTTCAACAAAGAAGATGGATTGAACCCTCTCAACCACAAAGACATGGGAGGACTCCTATGCAAGCTCAAAGACAAGGTATGATTCCTCAATTCATTCCCATTTGTCACTTTTGTGGTTTTAATGGTCACATAAGACCAAATTGCTTTCGATATATTAAAATGTGTAGAACTAGAAGCATGATTGAGAAGAGAAAGACTAGAGCCAAGATGCATGTTCCTAGGAATAATAAGACTAATTTGCATGATCCTAGGATTACTAGAGCCCATGTACCAAAGACCTTTAAGAAAGAAAATGTTGTTCTTAAATGGATTAGAAAGAATGAAAATGTTTGCCATGTTGCACAAATTGCCTTGAAGGCAAATTCTTCTAATCTTTGGTATCTTGATAGTGGGTGCTCTAGGCACATGACGGGAAACAAGAGTTTCTTCGAGACTCTTGTTATGGAGGAAGGAGGAAATGTCACCTTTGGTGATGGATCCAAAAAGAATGTCATAGGGAAAGGAACCATCTCCGTTCCCGGATTGCCCTCCTTATCCAATGCTTTACTTGTTGATGGCTTGAAAGCCAATTTGATTAGCATTTCTCATCTTAGTGATGAAGGATATTCCGTCTTGTTTAACAAAGAGAATTGCTCTATCCTAAAGCCCAATGGACAAACCTTATTGAAAGGTATGAGATCTAGCGACAATTGCTATTGTCTTGAAGCTAGAATAGTCTCAAACAATGTGTCCAAGGATGAGCAAATTGAGTTGTGGCATGAAAGACTTGGCCACATGAACTTTCGGGATCTACGGACCCTTGGAAAGTTTGATTGTGTGCGTGGCCTCCCTAAGCTTGGGAAGAAAGCCAATGGTATTTGTGGACCTTGTCAACAAGGAAAACAAACTAAAAGCATGCATAAAAAGGGCAAGTATCTCTCCACCAAGGAGCCTCTAGAGCTTCTCCATATGGATCTTATGGGTCCTATGCAAACCGAGAGCTTGGGTGGAAAGAGATACATTTTTGTTTGTGTAGATGATTTCTCTAGGTTCACATGGACATATTTTCTTAGAGAAAAATCCGAAACTTTTGATAAGTTTAAAATGCTTTGTACTAAACTTCAAAATGAAATGAATTCTAACATTAAAAGCATAAAACGGATTAGAAGTGACCATGGGAGGGAATTTGAGAATGCTTCTTTTGAAACCTATTGTGATAGTATAGGTATCTCCCATGAGTTTTCGGCTCCTAGGACACCTCAACAAAATGGAGTTGTTGAGAGGAAAAATAGGGTCCTTCAAGAGATGGCCCGTGTGATGTTGCTTAGCAACAATGTGCCTAGGAATCTATGGGCCGAAGCCATCAACACGGCTTGTTATATAGGAAATAGAGTTTTTCTAAGGCCCGGTACTAGGAATACCTCCTATGAGTTATGGAAAGGCAAGAGGCCAAATGTTAGCTACTTCCACACATTTGGAAGCAAATGCTTCATTTTAAATGACCGAGATCAACTTGGCAAATTTGATGCCAAGAGTGATGAGGGTATATTTATTGGCTATGCCTTAAATAGTAGAGCCTATAGAGTTTTCAATAAGAAAACTCTAAGTGTCATGAAATCATCTAATGTTGTATTTGATGATGAAAGGCTCAAGTGTAGTAATCATGAGGAGGAGGTTATTCTTAGTGATGATTCTCCTTTGGAGAAGGTTGTTGTGACTCCTAATGTGGGGACATCCAATGTTGTTGAAAATGACACACAACCTATTGATAGAGTTCCTAACTTGGACTCTAATGAACCCGCTCCATGGGTTAGAAGACTCCATAACAAAGAGGATGTTATTGGAGATGTGAATGAGGGTGTTAGGACTAGAAGGCAAATAGCTAATCTTATTAGCTTCACATGCTACACCTCTCAAATAGAACCCAAAAAGATTGATGAAGCTCTAAATGATGAGTTTTGGGTTCTTGCCATGCAAGAAGAGCTAAACCAATTCGAAAGGAATGAGGTTTGGACTCTAGTTCCTAGGCCTAAGACCACTAATGTCATAGGCACAAAATGGATATATAGGAACAAATCCGATGAGGATGGCAACGTAGTGCGTAACAAGGCAAGACTTGTTGCACAAGGGTACTCTCAAATTGAGGGTATCGACTTTGAGGAGACTTTTGCTCCCGTTGCCCGCCTAGAGTCCATTAGGCTTCTCTTGTCCATCTCTTGTGTGCACAAGTTCAAATTGCACCAAATGGATGTTAAGAGTGCCTTCCTCAATGGCTTCTTGCAAGAGGAAGTGTTTGTTGAGCAACCCAAGGGGTTTGTGGATGCACACCACCCCAATCATGTCTATCGCCTCAAGAAGGCTCTTTATGGGTTGAAACAAGCACCGAGGGCTTGGTATGAGCGCCTCACTCAATTACTTGTCAACAATGACTACACAAGAGGTAGTGTTGACAAGACACTATTCATCAAGAAAGACAATGATGAGCTTTTTATAGCTCAAATATATGTTGATGATATAGTGTTTGGATCCACCAACAACACCAAAGTCCAACAATTTGTTGATGTTATGTCTCATGAATTTGAGATGAGCCTTGTTGGTGAGCTTAGTTACTTCCTAGGTTTGCAAATTAGGCAATTAAGTGATGGGATCTTCATATCCCAAGCCAAATATGCCAAAAACCTAGTGAAGAAGTTTGGTCTTGAGAAAGCCAAACATTGTAACACACCCATGAGCACCACTTTGAAACTAAGCAAAGATGCTAGTGGTAAAAGTGTAGAACAAACACTTTATAGGGGTATGATAGGAAGCTTGCTTTATTTGACCGCAAGTAGGCCCGACATATCCTTTAGTGTGGGTGTGTGTGCAAGGTACCAATCCGATCCCAAGGAGTCCCATCTCTCTTGCGTCAAGAGAATCATTCGATTTGTGAATGGGACTTCTAACTATGGGATTTGGTACTCATTTGACACTAATGCTAGTCTTGTAGGCTTTAGTGACGCGGATTGGGCCGGAAATTGTGATGATAGGAAAAGCACATCGGGCGGTTGCTTTTTCCTTGGAAACAATCTTGTTTCTTGGTTTTGCAAGAAGCAAAACTCAATTTCCTTGTCCACGGCGGAGGCCGAGTACATAGCCGCGGGGAGTGGATGCACACAACTCCTATGGATGAAGCAAATGCTAGTAGACTACGGATTCAACCAAGGTACACTCACTCTCTTTTGTGATAACATGAGTGCTATTAATATTTCCAAGAATCCGGTTCAACATTCTAGAACTAAGCATATTGACATCCGTCATCATTTCATTAGAGAACTAGTTGAAAATAAATGCATTGTACTTGAGCATGTAGGTACAAATGATCAACTAGCCGACTTGTTTACAAAACCTCTAGATGCTACTCGATTTAAAACTCTTAGTAGATCTATTGGAATATGTCTTGTGGAGTGATGAGTTCTAGTAATTGACCCCATAAGGGGAACTCATGCAAAGAGAGCTTTTTGTATACTTGATGCATGCAAATTATTTGAAAGATCTTGTGCATCTCTTTTAATTGCTTGAAGTAAGCTTGGTTGGACATATGTATATATGCTTTTATCTCAATAAGTGTGAACCTTGCTTTGTTTTCAATCCATGTCATATTTATGTTCAAACATGCATTTTTGGACTAGGAAATTTTCATAGGAAGTATGATTTGAATGACCTATAGTTATTTCCATGACATGATGATTCTTAATTGACATGCTAATGAACTTGAAAAGCATGAAATTCAAATGCCTTGCTAAATTGGAAAAGCATGAATTGATGATTGCATATTCTTAAATGCAAAACAATGTGTGAAAAAGCTAGTGAGACTAAAATTGATAAAGGATCATGTATCCATTCAAAGTCTCTCTTTCTTTATTTGTTGAACATGGTTACTATCATACGGGTTTCATACCCGAAAAAATCAAATAGGGTGCAAAGTCGCTCATGCCATGTTTCGCTTATAAAGTTGGATATAGTTGTTGTTAAAAATGAAAATCAATAAATTCTCTATATTCTTGCTTTTCTCATGACAAATGGTAAAATTGGTTTGAATTCTAATTGGAAACCTTTGTCATTTGCTTTGCCAAATACCATTGTATTTTGGACTTGAATGCAACATGTCTTGTTTGCAAAGCATTTCTAATTCACACATTTTCAATAAAATAAATCTCCTTGATTCTCTCCATTTAATTGAGTGCATAAAGTGGCTTATTTGACTATGCATTATCTTGTATGCTTCTATCTCTCTTTGCTATGAGTGACCCGGTTGGGGACTACTCCTTTGCCTATATCATGACAAAAAGGGGGAGTAGGATGTGGTAAGGGGAGTTGCTAATTGTTGTAGCAATTGTGCATATGGGGAGTTTATGGTTTGAGGGGGAGTAACCCTTTGAGGGGGAGCATTGCATACTCATACATTGCATGATATTGTGGTTAAAAGATTCATATGCAAATGCTTGTTTTTCTTTCACTTGATCATCTCACATACACTTGCTTTGGAAGTGTAATCTAATTGTTTTGAAGGTATGGTTATTCTACAAGAGATTGAAGACTTGAAGTTTTATTTTCTTATCTCTTTGTACTTTGTAATGTAGAATTTCCCGTAGTTTCTTTTATCTTGTGAGGATCAATGTGAGTGGTGGTTTTGTCACGAAATAGCCAAAGGGGGAGATTGTAAGGATTCCCATTGTTGATTGGCTTATTTCGTAGACAAACCACATATTGAGGGTTTGAATTGTAAGGGTAGTTAGGTGATTGAAGATCATGCTCAAAGGCCCTTTTCAAGACCTCAAGGGAAGAAGCACTCCAAAGGTATAATTCTTAGTGTTTCTTGTAATGAAGAGAAATAGATGCACACACACACAACACTTGCATAATTCTTATTCTTGAATGTGTTGTGTCTTTATTGTGTGTATGCATTAATTGCTTATTTAATCTTTCTTCATTCTTGTCCATATGGGTGCATCTTGCTTGGTATTGCTCATCATTTCTTTCATTTTAGGATGTTGCATCAGGTGCATTTTTGCGCCCTGAATAAGGATCAGAATTCATACTCTCTGTCCTCTTTTCTGCGCCCTTGGATTTTGCGTTTAGGGGCCGCAAAATCTGTCAGGTGCATTTCTGCGCCCTTGTGTTCTGCGGCCAAGGCCGCAGAACAGGGCGCAGAATCAGCGGTCTTTTGCAAATTTTTCAAAACGACGTCATTTCTTCTAGGGGTCCTATATAAGTATCATCTTCTTCCTAGCTCGTTTTTGAGAGCTCAAAATCAGAACTTAGAGTGAGAAACTCAAACCCTAGAGAGAGAAAGCTTCAAGCTTGCTTCTTTAACTCTCCAAACCCAAAACCCATGTGCATCTAACATGTTTCATGCATCAATCTTCCATGGGTCTTCTTCATTTATGACTTGGTAAGTAGAACAAACACAACATCTTCATTTATTGTTCTATCTTAGTCAAGACATGTCTTTTATTGCTTAGTTTAGCAAATCTTCACTCTTATTGCATATTTAGTGAAGTTATGATTTGATTGAGTGTTGTATTGTGATAGCTATTTAGGTTTTGTTGAATCTTGATTAGCTAAGCTTTATGATATGTCATTTAGCTTTTGATATCTAGGATTGATTTCATTGATATATCATCATTCTAGGTAAGCATATAGAGTTGCCTTGCTCTTGTTGCATTTTGAGTATTTCATATATTCACTTAGGTTGTTTTCTCTTCATTGAGAACTAAGTCTTGTGTTGCTTCCGGGATTAGGTTGCATAAATCACAAGCATTAGGACTAGGTTCACTTATACCGGGAGTAGGTAGGTGTGTGATTACTTCCGGGATTAGGTTGTAATCGTTTTACACATTTTGGTGGATTCGAGGTTCAAGTGTGGCTCACTTACATAGCCCGTGGTTTTTCCTGTGAGGGTTTCCACGTAAATATCAAGTGTCTTTTAATTTCCGCACCATATTACACTTGCTATTGTATATTGACTAGTAGAGGGTATTTTCGTAATCTTGACCATTAACGAAAATTGGGTAAAATCGGATAAAATCTATTCACCCCCCCTCTAGATTAATATTGTACACACCGTAATTTGTTTCAATACCTTTCAAGAGCAAGTGTGGGAGAGGTGCTTGAACAAAAAAAAAAAAATGCAATTGCCAAAGAAATAAAAATACAATCAATTAATGTAATCATGCAATGCAATGCAACTCCCCTTAAATGCATCAACTCCCAATATGGGTTACTCTCTCTCTCAACTCCCCCTAAATGCAATGCCAAAAAAACATTTCTCCCCCAACCTTACTCCCCCTTTTTGTCATGAGATAGGTAAAGGGAGTCTCCCCTAATAGGTAAACATTAGCAAGGAGAGCTTGTAGCACAAACACATATACATAATCATATAAGCAATTTTATGCAACTCAATTAAGTAAGAGAGATTTAAGGAGTTTTATTTCAAGAAAAAATGTGTGACAAGGATGCTTTGCAAGCAAGACATGTTGCATTTAAGTTCAAAAGCAATGGTATTTGGCAAAACAAACAACAAGGGTTTCCTAAAGGAATTCAAACCAATTTCACCCTTTGTAATGGAAAAAAGGTAAGGATATAAAGTTTAAACATTTCAAATTTTAATGAGCAACTATATTCAACTTTATATGCAAAACAAGACATGAGCGACTTTGCACCTTATTTGATATTTCCGGGTGAGATGCCCATATGATAGTAGTCGTGTTCTACAAATAAAGAGGGAGAGACTATAGATATTAAGATCCCTATTAATTGAAGTCTCAAAGTTTGCTTTTGCACACAAATGTTTCATACAAGATATAGCAATTAAGCATATCATGCTTTTCACTTATAAGCATGTCAACAAAAAGAATTATCATGTCATAGGAATCAATTAAAGGTCATTCATAAAGTACTTCCAAAGTACATTTCCTATTCCAAAAATGGATGTTTGAGCATAAATATGACATGGATTGCAAGCAAGGTAATGTATCACACTTATTAAGAAAAATACACATAAGCATGTACAACCAATCATCTCAAGCAATTAAATAAGAGACATAAAATATATCAATGTAGCACAATGCATGTTCATGCAACTTTGTTCTCTTTGCTTGAGCTCCCTATATGGGGTCAAGACAAACCACTTTAACCCAAGTGACAAATCCTAATAGACTTGCTAAGGTTCCCAAATCTAAAAGTGTCTAAGGGCTTTGTAAACAAATCCGCTAGTTGGTCATTTGTTCCCACATGTTCCAATGCAATGGTTTTGCTCTCAACTAGCTCTCTTATGAAGTGGTGTCTTATGTCAATGTGCTTAGTCCTAGAATGTTGAATGAGATTTTTTGAAATGTTAATGGCACTCATGTTATCATAAAATAAAGTAAGAGTACCTTGCTCCAAGCCATAGTCGGCTAACATTTGTTTCATCCACATCAATTGAGTACAAGCATTACCGGCGGCAATGTATTCTGCCTCGGCCATGGATAGGGAAATAGAGTTTTGTTTCTTGCAAAACCAAGAAACCAAATTGTTTCCAAGGAAAAAGCTATCGCCCGATGTACTTTTCCTATCATCACAATTTCTCGCCCAATCGACATCACTATATCTAACAAGACTTGGATTAGTGTCAAAGGAGTACCAAATCCCATGGTTTGAGGTACCATTCACAAACTGAATGATCCCACAACAATGTGAGATTCCTTGGGATTAGCTTGGTACCTAGCAAACACACCCACACTAAATGCTATATCAGACCTACTTGCGGTCAAGTAAAGCAAGCTTCCTATCATGCCACGATATAGACTTTGCTCCACATCCTTTCCACTAGCATCTTTGCTTAGTTTCAAGGTGGTGCTCGTGGGTGTGTCACATTGTTTGGCATTCGCAAGGCCAAACTTCTTCACTAGACTCTTGGCATATTTAGCTTGGGATATGAAGATCCCATCATGCATTTGCTTAATTTGTAAGCCTAGGAAGTAATTTAGTTCACCAACCATGCTCATCTCAAACTCATAAGACATGACATCAACAGATTGTTGAACTTTCAAGTTGTTGGTGGAACCAAACACAATGTCATCAACATCAATTTGAGCTATGAATAGCTCATCTTTAGTGCACTTGATGAACAAGGTCTTGTCAAAACTACCTCTAGAGTAGCCATTGTCAATAAGATAGAGAGTGAGGTGCTCATACCAAGCACTCGGTGCTTGTTTCAACCCATATAAAGCCTTCATGAGGCGATAGACATGAGAAGGGTGGTGTGGATCCACAAACCCTTTAGGTTGTTCAACAAACACTTCCTCATGCAAGAAGCCATTGAGGCATGAGGAAGGCACTTTTGACATCAATTTGGTGTAATTTAAACTTGTACACACAAGAAATGGACAAGAGAAACCTAATGGACTCTAAACGGGCAACGGGAGCAAATGTCTCCTCAAAAATACCCTCAATTTGAGAGTACCCTTGTGCAACAAGCCTTGCCTTGTTTCGCACAATGTTGCCATCCTCATCAGATTTGTTCCTAAACACCCATTTAGTGCCTATGACATTGGTGTTTTTAGGTCTAGGAACAAGAGTCCAAACCTCATTTCTCTCAAATTGGTTTAACTCTTCTTACATGGCAAGAACCCAATATTCATCATTCAAGACCTCATCCACCTTTTTGGGTTCTATTTGAGAGGTGTAGCAAGTGTAGCTAATTTGATTAGCTATTTGGCGTCTAGTCCTAACACCCTCTCTAACCTCTCCAATGATGTCATCCTTATCATGGAGTTTCCTAACCCAAAGAGGGGGTTCATTAGAGTCCAAAGGAGGAACTCTATTAAGAGGTAAATCATCCTCTTCATCTTGGTTTGACTTCACATCACTTGAAGTCTCACCACACTCCTTCAAGGGAAGGTCATCAATCTCACAAACATCCTCCTTAGGTCATCATGTTTGGGCCTACAATCATCAAAGACAACATTTGATGATTCCATCACACTTCGAGTCTTTAGATTAAAAACTCTATAAGCCTTGCTATTAAGTGCATATCCAATAAAAATACCATCTTCACTCTTGGCATCAAACTTGCCAAGTTGATCACGGTCATTAAGTATATAGCACCTGCTTCCAAAGATGTGAAAATAGCTCACATTGGGTTTTTTACCATTCCATAACTCATAGGATGTTTGTTTAGTCTCAGACCTAAGGAATACTCTATTCCCTATGTAGCAAGCCGTATTAATGGCTTCGGCCCAAAGTGATGCAGCGGAAAATTCACGAAATAACAATTGATAAAAAGAAAGGATAAATGATTCGGATCCGTTGATTCACGCACGGATATTGGAAACAAATGCTACTATTAATCTGTTGATCCGCGCACAGATACCAGAATAATAGGCTTCAAATTCGTTGACTTTCACAAAGGTACTGAAAATGTATAAAAAGAGATACTCTCTCTCAAATTTTTATTAATCATCAAAAACTAAAGTCTCTGTTAGGGTACATTGCCTTTAAATAGGAAAATAAAAACATAAAAGAAACCTAAAATAACTAGTAAAGCAATAAAATTATCAATTTCCCTATAAAAGAGATAATTGAGATAACAATGGAAATTAAAAATACTAGAATTCTAAAATATTAAAAACCTATCTAATAAGGAAATAATAAAATCAAATCATAAAATATTTGAAACAAATTATGGTGTGTTCAATATTAATCTAGAGGGGGGGTGAATAGATTTTATCCGATTTTACCAAATTTTCGTTAATGGTCAAGATTACGAAAATACCCTCCACTAGTCAATATACAATAGCAAGTGTAATATGGTGCGGAAATTAAAAGACACTTGATATTTACGTGGAAACCCTCTCGGGAAAAACCACGGGCTATGTAAGTGAGCCACACTTGAACCTCGAATCCACTAAATGTGTAAAACGATTACAACCTAATCCCGGAAGTAATCACACACCTACCTACTCCCGGTATATGTGAACCTAGTCCCAATGCTTGTGATTTATGCAACCTAATCCCGGAAGCAACACAAGACTTAGTTCTCAATGAAGAGAAAACAACCTAAGTGAATATATGAAATACTCAAAATGCAACAAGAGCAAGGCAACTCTATATGCTTACCTAGAATGATGATATATCAATGAAATCAATCCTAGATATCAAAAGCTAAATGACATATCATAAAGCTTAGCTAGATGTTATCAATCACAAAACAATCCTAGCTATCAAACAATGTCAACATGTCCAAACATGTGAACTCAATTAGTTGTAGAGAATTTCTAACAACATAATTGTCAATTAAATCCACAAGAACATTCAATTAAGCTTGACTAGATAAATAAACATTAATCTATCAACCTAATCATCAACCAATTGTACAAGAATGTTCTAGGGTTAGCTATTTAGGGAAAATCATCCTAATCATGTAAGCTACCACAAACAAAACCCAATCATGTCATAACTTCACTAAATATGCAATAAGAGTGAAGATTTGCTAAACTAAGCAATAAAAGACATGTCTTGACTAAGATAGAACAATAAATGAAGATGTTGAGTTTGTTCTACTTACCAAGTCATAAATGAAGAAGACCCATGGAAGATTGATGCATGAAACATGTTAGATGCACATGGGTTTTGGGTTTGGAGAGTTAAAGAAGCAAGATTGAAGCTTTCTCTCTCTAGGGTTTGAGTTTCTCACTCTAAGGTCTGATTTTGAGCTCTTAAAAACGAGCAAGGAAGAAGATGATACTTATATAGGACCCCTAGATGAAATGACGTCGTTTTGAAAAAATTTGCAAAAGAACGCCCATTTTGCGCCCTGTTCTGCGGCCTTGACCGCAGAACACAAGGGCGCAGAAATGCACCTGACAGATTTTGCGGCCCCTAAACGCAAAAACCAAGGGCGCAGAAAAGAGGACAGAGAGTATGAATTCTGATCCTTATTCTGCGCCCTTATTTCTGCAGCCTTGGCCGCAGAACAGGGCGCAAAATTGCACCTGATGGTGTTTCCTAAAAAGAAAAATATGATGTGTAATTCCAAGCAAGATGCACCCATATGGACAAGAATGAAGAGAGATTAAATGAGCAATTCATGCATACACACAATAAAGACACAACACATTCAAGAATAAGAATTATGCAAGTGTTGTGTGTGTGTGCATCTATTTCTCTTCATTGTAAGAAACACTAAGTATAATACCTTTGGAGTGCTTCTTCCCTTGAGGTCTTGAAAAGGGCCTTTGAGCATGATCTTCAATCACCTAACTACCCTTACAATTCAAACCCCCAATATGTGGTTTGTCTACGAAATAAGCCAATCAACAATGGGAATCCTTACAATCTCCCCCTTTGGCTATTTCGTGACAAAACCACCACTCACATTGATCCTCACAAGATAAAAGAAACTTCGGGAAATTCTACATTACAAAGTACAAAGAGATAAGAAAATAAAACTTCAAGTCTTCAATCTCTTGTAGAATAACCAAACCTTCAAAACAATTAGATTACACTTCCAAAGCAAGTGTATGTGAGATGATCAAGTGAAAGAAAAACAAGCATTTGCATATGAATCTTTTAACCACAATATCATGCAATGTATGAGTATGCAATGCTCCCCCTCAAAGGGTTACTCTCTCTCAAACTTCTCCCCAAAGCATACACAATGCTCCCCCTATATCTCTCAAGACTTCTCCCCCTTTTTGTCATGAGATAGGCAAAGGAGCTCCCCCTATTTGGTTGCTTTAGCAAAGAGAGCTATTTGCACAAAAGGCATTTGCATAATCATATAAACGATCTTTATGCAATTCAAGAATTGAGAGAGATTCAAGGAGATTTTATTCACAGAAAAGTGTGTGTGTGTAAAAATTGCTTAGCATGTAATACAAGCACTATTGAGCTCATGCATAAGAATCAATCAAAGCAACAATCAACAGGTTTTCCAAATGAAGTCAAACCAATTAGAGCCCTGTTGTTATGACAAGAAGATATATATCCAAGCATTTGTGTGCAGAGTGTACTAATCACATCAAAAAATATATCATCTTTTCTACATTGCAAGACACATCATCAATCAACAATTTTGAGGTCTTTATTAAGCAATGCATCACACACATCATCAAACACATTTCAACTTTTCTGTTTTTCTCCTTTATCCTAGAAAGCATGTATTTCTGTTTATCATGCTAATGTAACTCTCTTGAAGGCTTTCACTCGGTTTCAAATGAGTAGCCATTTCCTACATTGGGCGGCTGCACGTCATATTGCCAGTAGCCCTTTTTCAAGAGAGAGCTTAAGAATGCATATCAAAGAATCATGAACATGGAGAATAATTTGAGGTCAATCACATGTACTAACAAGTAGAACATTCCTCAAATGGATAAGCACACTCAAGCAAAAATAGAAATCATGCAGTACATGCTAGGCAACCGTGCAAGGTGTTATTAAAAACATTATTAAAGCATTAATCAATGTTATTCACCAAGCATTCTCAAACAATCATAAAAGAGCATAAAAGAAGTTAACTTTTTGCATATGACAATTCATGCAAGTTTGCTCTCTTTGCTTGAGCTCCCCTTATTGGGGTCAAAAACTAGAACTCATCACTCCACAAGACATATTCCAATAGATCTACTAAGAGTTTTAAATCGAGTAGCATCTAGAGGTTTTGTAAACAAGTCGGCTAGTTGATCATTTGTACCTACATGCTCAAGTACAATGCATTTATTTTCAACTAGTTCTCTAATGAAATGATGACGGATGTCAATATGCTTAGTTCTAGAATGTTGAACCGGATTCTTGGAAATATTAATAGCACTCATGTTATCACAAAAGAGAGTGAGTGTACCTTGGTTGAATCCGTAGTCTACTAGCATTTGCTTCATCCATAGGAGTTGTGTGCATCCACTCCCCGCGGCTATGTACTCGGCCTCCGCCGTGGACAAGGAGATTGAGTTTTGCTTCTTGCAAAACCAAGAAACAAGATTGTTTCCAAGGAAAAAGCAACCGCCCGATGTGCTTTTCCTATCATCACAATTTCCGGCCCAATCCGCGTCACTAAAGCCTACAAGACTAGCATTAGTGTCAAAAGAGTACCAAATCCCATAGTTAGAAGTCCCATTCACATATCGAATGATTCTCTTGACGCAAGAGAGATGGGACTCCTTGGGATCGGATTGGTACCTAGCACACACACCCACACTAAAGGATATGTCGGGCCTACTTGCGGTCAAATAAAGCAAGCTTCCTATCATACCCCTATAAAGTGTTTGTTCTACACTTTTACCACTAGCATCTTTGCTTAGTTTCAAAGTGGTGCTCATGGGTGTGTTACAATGTTTGGCTTTCTCAAGACCAAACTTCTTCACTAGGTTTTTGGCATATTTGGCTTGGGATATGAAGATCCCATCACTTAATTGCCTAATTTGCAAACCTAGGAAGTAACTAAGCTCACCAACAAGACTCATCTCAAATTCATGAGACATAACATCAACAAATTGTTGGACTTTGGTGTTGTTGGTGGATCCAAACACTATATCATCAACATATATTTGAGCTATAAAAAGCTCATCATTGTCTTTCTTGATGAATAGTGTCTTGTCAACACTACCTCTTGTGTAGTCATTGTTGACAAGAAATTGAGTGAGGCGCTCATACCAAGCCCTCGGTGCTTGTTTCAACCCATAAAGAGCCTTCTTGAGGCGATAGACATGGTTGGGGTGGTGTGCATCCACAAACCCCTTGGGTTGCTCAACAAACACTTCCTCTTGCAAGAAGGCATTGAGGAAGGCACTCTTAACGTCCATTTGGTGCAATTTGAACTTGTGCACACAAGAGATGGACAAGAGAAGCCTAATGGACTCTAGGCGGGCAACGGGAGCAAAAGTCTCCTCAAAGTCGATACCCTCAATTTGAGAGTACCCTTGTGCAACAAGTCTAGCCTTGTTACGCACTACGTTGCCATCCTCATCGGATTTGTTCCTATATATCCATTTTGTGCCTATGACATTAGTGGTCTTAGGCCTAGGAACTAGAGTCCAAACCTCATTCCTTTCGAATTGGTTTAGCTCTTCTTGCATGGCAAGAACCCAAAACTCATCATTTAGAGCTTCATCAATCTTTTTGGGTTCTATTTGAGAGGTGTAGCATGTGAAGCTAATAAGATTAGCTATTTGCCTTCTAGTCCTAACACCCTCATTCACATCTCCAATAACATCCTCTTTGTTATGGAGTCTTCTAACCCATGGAGCGGGTTCATTAGAGTCCAAGTTAGGAACTCTATCAATAGGTTGTGTGTCATTTTCAACAACATTGGATGTCCCCACATTAGGAGTCACAACAACCTTCTCCAAAGGAGAATCATCACTAAGAATAACCTCCTCCTCATGATTACTACACTTGAGCCTTTCATCATCAAATACAACATTAGATGATTCCATAACACTTAGAGTTTTCTTATTGAAAACTCTATAGGCTCTACTATTCAAGGCATAGCCAATAAAGATACCTTCATCACTCTTAGCATCAAATTTGCCAAGTTGATCTCGGTCATTTAAAATGTAGCATTTGCTTCCAAATGTGTGGAAGTAGCTAACATTTGGCCTCTTGCCTTTCCATAACTCATAGGAGGTATTCCTAGTACCGGGCCTTAGGAAAACTCTATTTCCTATGTAGCAAGCCGTGTTGATGGCTTCGGCCCATAAATTCCTAGACACATTGTTGCTAAGCAACATCACACGGGCCATCTCTTGAAGGACCCTATTTTTCCTCTCAACAACTCCATTTTGTTGAGGTGTTCTAGGAGCCGAAAACTCATGGGAGATACCTATACTATCACAATAGGTTTCAAAAGAAGCATTCTCAAATTCCCTCCCATGGTCACTTCTAATCCGTTTTATGCTTTTAATGTTAGAATTCATTTCATTTTGAAGTTTAGTACAAAGCATTTTAAACTTATCAAAAGTTTCGGATTTTTCTCTAAGAAAATATGTCCATGTGAACCTAGAGAAATCATCTACACAAACAAAAATGTATCTCTTTCCACCCAAGCTCTCGGTTTGCATAGGACCCATAAGATCCATATGGAGAAGCTCTAGAGGCTCCTTGGTGGAGAGATACTTGCCCTTTTTATGCATGCTTTTAGTTTGTTTTCCTTGTTGACAAGGTACACAAATACCATTGGCTTTCTTCCCAAGCTTAGGGAGGCCACGCACACATTCAAACTTTCCAAGGGTCCGTAGATCCCGAAAGTTCATGTGGCCAAGTCTTTCATGCCACAACTCAATTTGCTCATCCTTGGACACATTGTTTGAGACTATTCTAGCTTCAAGACAATAGCAATTGTCGCTAGATCTCATACCTTTCAATAAGGTTTGTCCATCGGGCTTTAAGATAGAGCAATTCTCTTTGTTAAACAAGACGGAATATCCTTCATCACTAAGATGAGAAATGCTAATCAAATTGGCTTTCAAGCCATCAACAAGTAAAGCATTGGATAAGGAGGGCAATCCGGGAACGGAGATGGTTCCTTTCCCTATGACATTCCTTTTGGATCCATCACCAAAGGTGACATTTCCTCCTTCCTCCATAACAAGAGTCTCGAAGAAACTCTTGTTTCCCGTCATGTGCCTAGAGCACCCACTATCAAGATACCAAAGATTAGAAGAATTTGCCTTCAAGGCAATTTGTGCAACATGGCAAACATTTTCATTCTTCCTAATCCATTTAAGAACAACATTTTCTTTCTTAATGGTCTTTGGTACATGGGCTCTAGATGTCCTAGGATCATGCAAATTAGTCATATCATTCCTAGGAACATGCATCTTGGCTCTAGTCTTTCTCTTCTCAATCATGCTTCTAGTTCTACACATTTTAATATATCGAAAGCAATTTGGTCTTATGTGACCATTAAAACCACAAAAGTGACAAATTGGAATGAATTGAGGAATCATACCTTGTCTTTGAGCTTGCATGGAAGTCTTCCTATGTCTTTGTGGTTGAGAGGGTTCAATCCATCTTCTTTGTTGAACCGGTCTATCTTGCTTCCCTTTTTGAGCCAATAGATGAGGAATGTTGGCTTGAGGTTGTCTCCTTGGTGCAACCTTCACTTGTGCACTTTTTGAGCTTTGTCCTAGATCTATTTTCTTCCTAGGAGTGTGCACCGGAGAAGCTTCTATGTTGCCCAAGCTCTTAACAAACACGGTCTTCTTAGAGGAGGTGGTCTCTTGACAATCTTCAAACCCAAGACCTCTCTTGTCACATGGACTCTTTCCAACACCAAGCATGTGATCTAATTTTTTGGTGCTAGAGTCCATCCTAGTAAGTGACTTCTTAGCTTCAACAAGCTCCCTCTTCAAACCTTCTTCATTCCTCCTAGATAAAGCTAACTCCTCTTTTAGCTTATCTTCTCTCTTCTTAAGTCTTTCCACTTCTTCACTTAGGAGATCATTGTGAGATGACAGCTCAAGATTTTCTTCTCTCAACATCTTGATCTTCTTAGTGGTTTTCATCTCTAAGCTCCTAAACTCCTTAAGATATTCAACTAACACTTCTTTCTCCACATATCCATTAGTGGAGTTAGCATCGGAGTCATCTTCACTAGAGTCACTTTCCCTTTGACTCTCTTCCTCTTTTTCACTACCACTTTTGCTCTTGTGAGAAGAGGCAAAAGCTAGGAAGTTAGCCATGATGTCTTCATCATCCGAAGAATCATCTTCTTCATTGGAGTCATCACTACTTCCACTCCAAGTGGCGGCCATCACTTTTCCCTTCTTCTTTTCCTTGTGATTAGCACATTCGGGAGCAAAGTGACCAATCCCGCCACACTCAAAGCAACAGACCCCTTTCCTTTCGGTCCTCTCTTGCCTTGGTTCAAACTTATTGAAGGGAACCTTTTTCTTGTCTTGGCCTCTAAAACCAAATCCCTTCTTTCCAAACTTCATAACCTTGTTGAATCTTTTCACAAACAAGGCCATGTCTTCATCCGAGTCATTCTTCACGTCCTTTTCATCCTTAGAAGCTTTCAAAGCAATACCCTTTTGCTTTTTAGGAGGAGTAGTGCTAGGACCCTTCCTAGACTCATAGGCTAGAAGTCTTCCAATGACTTCACTCGGCTTCATATCCTTATATCCACTATTTTCTTCTAAAGCCGTCACCTTTGACTCAAACCTATCCGGTAAGGATCTCATAATCTTTTGTTTAATCCTCCTATCCGAATAAGGATCACCAAGTTGATGACTTTGGTTGACTATGTCCATCAACTTGATCTCGAAGTCGTTGAAGCACTCATTCTCCTCCATCTTGAGCATCTCAAATTGAGTTTGGAGAACTTGAAGCTTGGAGTCCTTCACAACTTCGGTTCCCTCATGAGCAACTTCTAGGATTGTCCATGCCTCCTTAGCAACCCTAGTGTTTTGAATCAACTTGTATTGATTCTCATCCATGGCACATAGGATGGCATGCATAGCCTTCCTATTCCATTTTGACGCCTCAAATTCTTGTGCACTCCATTGTGCCTTAGGCTTCAAAACTTCTTCTCCTCTACCCGTAGGAGTCATCATGGGAAGATCATATCCATCTTCAACCGACATCCATGCTCGGTCATGAAGTTGACATATGTAGGATTCCATCTTCCCTTTCCATGAGGAGTAATTCAATCCGGTGAGAAGAGGAGGACGTGTGCTAGAAGCCCCCTCGTTGCTACCACCGTTTCCACTCATTGTGTTTATGAATGAAATGAAATGAATGCACAATGTATGAATGAACAAAAATCACACAAATGCAAAACACACCAAAATGAGCAAGGATCACCTATGTATATCTAGGAACCCGCTCTGATACCAATTGAAACAAATTATGGTGTGTTCAATATTAATCTAGAGGGGGGGTGAATAGATTTTATCCGATTTTACCAAATTTTCGTTAATGGTCAAGATTACGAAAATACCCTCCACTAGTCAATATACAATAGCAAGTGTAATATGGTGCGGAAATTAAAAGACACTTGATATTTACGTGGAAACCCTCTCGGGAAAAACCACGGGCTATGTAAGTGAGCCACACTTGAACCTCGAATCCACTAAATGTGTAAAACGATTACAACCTAATCCCGGAAGTAATCACACACCTACCTACTCCCGGTATAAGTGAACCTAGTCGCAATGCTTGTGATTTATGCAACCTAATCCCGGAAGCAACACAAGACTTAGTTCTCAATGAAGAGAAAACAACCTAAGTGAATATATGAAATACTCAAAATGCAACAAGAGCAAGGCAACTCTATATGCTTACCTAGAATGATGATATATCAATGAAATCAATCCTAGATATCAAAAGCTAAATGACATATCATAAAGCTTAGCTAGATGTTATCAATCACAAAACAATCCTAGCTATCAAACAATGTCAACATGTCCAAACATGTGAACTCAATTAGTTGTAGAGAATTTCTAACAACATAATTGTCAATTAAATCCACAAGAACATTCAATTAAGCTTGACTAGATAAATAAACATTAATCTATTAACCTAATCATCAACCAATTGTACAAGAATGTTCTAGGGTTAGCTATTTAGGGAAAATCATCCTAATCATGTAAGCTACCACAAACAAAACCCAATCATGTCATAACTTCACTAAATATGCAATAAGAGTGAAGATTTGCTAAACTAAGTAATAAAAGACATGTCTTGACTAAGATAGAACAATAAATGAAGATGTTGAGTTTGTTCTACTTACCAAGTCATAAATGAAGAAGACCCATGGAAGATTGATGCATGAAACATGTTAGATGCACATGGGTTTTGGGTTTGGAGAGTTAAAGAAGCAAGATTGAAGCTTTCTCTCTCTAGGGTTTGAGTTTCTCACTCTAAGGTCTGATTTTGAGCTCTTAAAAACGAGCAAGGAAGAAGATGATACTTATATAGGACCCCTAGATGAAATGACGTCGTTTTGAAAAAATTTGCAAAAGAACGCCCATTTTGCGCCCTGTTCTGCGGCCTTGACCGCAGAACACAAGGGCGCAGAAATGCACCTGACAGATTTTGCGGCCCCTAAACGCAAAAACCAAGGGCGCAGAAAAGAGGACAGAGAGTATGAATTCTGATCCTTATTCTGCGCCCTTATTTCTGCAGCCTTGGCCGCAGAACAGGGCGCAAAATTGCACCTGATGGTGTTTCCTAAAAAGAAAAATATGATGTGTAATTCCAAGCAAGATGCACCCATATGGACAAGAATGAAGAGAGATTAAATGAGCAATTCATGCATACACACAATAAAGACACAACACATTCAAGAATAAGAATTATGCAAGTGTTGTGTGTGTGTGCATCTATTTCTCTTCATTGTAAGAAACACTAAGTATAATACCTTTGGAGTGCTTCTTCCCTTGAGGTCTTGAAAAGGGCCTTTGAGCATGATCTTCAATCACCTAACTACCCTTACAATTCAAACCCCCAATATGTGGTTTGTCTACGAAATAAGCCAATCAACAATGGGAATCCTTACAATATTTAACTACCTAATTAAATATACAGTAAAAAGAAACATAATAATCAATATTAATTACAATACTATTTTTAAAATAAAAAGTCTTCAACAAAATCTTCAATAATATCTCCTGCATCATTAATGATGCAGCAGCAGCTAAGGCAATGGAACACATGGAGCGGGTGGCGAATTCGTATTTGGGTCTCGTGGACCAACCAAATTCAGGCTGAATTTCATGGACCTCTACTGAGTGCATATGGGGTCGGATCGCCTATTATAATATGTTTTCAGAAAGCCCAAGACAAGCCCTATAGATGTTATGAAGACTCCGCCCTCAATAACAGATCACAACAGGCCCAAATTTGGACATCTATCTTGTTACACGAAGACGTGAGCTGGACGAGCTGAACTTCGTGGACCTCTACAGAGGGCATATGAGGTTAGATTATCTATTATAATAAATTTCTGAAAAGCCCAAAACGAGCCCTACAGATGTTATGAAGACTTCGTCCTCTGTTACAATCACAACAGACCCAAATTTGGCCCTCTATTTTGTTGCGCGAAGACTTGAGCTGGAAGTTTGAATTAGATGACATTGAGTCTGAGTCAGATTAGGATTTGTTCTCTTTTTCATAATCTTTTTTTGATTTGGATTTGTTCTCTTTTCCTAGATAGGATTTCTTTTCAGTTTTAGTTTAATTTAATTTAGAAGTTGATTCCTTGTGGAAGTCAACTTATTGCTTTTTCTATTTAAGTTGTTTGAATTCAATTTGTTATTTAGTTTTTGAAGATTAATAAAATTTGAGAGAGAATATCTCCTTTTATTCAATTTCGGTATCCTGAGTGGACCAACGAATTTGAAGCCTATTATTCTTGTATCTGTGCACAGATCAACATATTGATAGTAGGGTTCGCTTCCGGCATTCGTGCGCGAATCAACGGATCCGAATCATTTATCCTTTCTTTTATCAATTGTTGTTTGTGTTGAATTTCCCACTACCTCAGTTGGTATTTGAGGCCTATTATTCTAGTATCTGTACGCAGATCAACAGATTAATAGTAGGGTTCGTTTCCGGTATTCGTGCACGAATCAACGGATCTGAATCGTTTATCCTTTATTTTATCGATTGTTGTTTCATGAATATTCTGCTACATCACAAAGATTTCTAGGGACTTTGTTGCTAAGCAACATCACTCGGGCTATCTCTTGGAGGACTCTATTCCTCCTCTCAACAACACCATTTTGTTGAGGAGTCCTAGGGGCCGAAAATTCATGGGAAATGCCTAATCTATTGCAAAAATTTTCAAAGCTAGCATTTTCAAATTCTTTCCCATGATCACTTCTAATTTTCTTAATGCTTTTAA
This sequence comes from Acer campestre, assembly GCA_954870605.1. Taxonomy (NCBI): domain Eukaryota; kingdom Viridiplantae; phylum Streptophyta; class Magnoliopsida; order Sapindales; family Sapindaceae; genus Acer; species Acer campestre. The sequence continues at coordinate 34,554,553 of OX940801.1, forward strand.
TGTGAGAAGTTTTCTCATTTTGAATTTTAACACAAAGCAATTTAAATTTCTCAAAAACTTCAGACTTTTCCCTAAGGAAGTAAGTCCATGTGAACCTAGAGAAGTCATCAACAATCACAAGTATGTACCTTCTACCACCTAAGCTTTCTGTTTGAATAGGACCCATAAGGTCCATATGGAGAAGCTCCAATGGTTCTTTGGTGGAAAGGTATTTGCCATTCTTGTGGACACTCTTGGTTTGCTTGCCTTGTTGGCAAGGTCCACAAACACCCTCAACCTTTTTCGCAAGCTTGGGAAGGCCTCTAACAACATTCAACCTATCAAGGACTTTCAAGTCCTTATAGTTCATATGGCCAAATCTTTGGTGCCACAACTCAATTTGCTCACTAGTGGACAAGTTACAAGAGATGAGATTAGACTCAAGACAATAGCAATTGTCACTTGATCTCTTGCCTTTCAACAAAATTTGCCCATTTTCTTTAAGAATAGAACAATCAACTTTGCCAAACATAACCGAAAGCCCTTCATCACTCAAATGTGATATGCTAATAAGATTGGCTTGCAAGCCATCTATATAAAGAGCATTGGGTAAGGAGGGTAAACCGGGAATAGATATATTACCTTTCCCTATGACCTTTTTCTTAGATCCATCCCAAAAGTGACAAATCCACCATCCTCCATCCTCCATCACAAGAGTTTTAAAGAAACTCCATCACAAGAGTTTTAAAGAAACTCTTGTTTCCAGTCATGTGCTTAGAGCACCCACTATTAAGGTACCAAGTGTTGGAGACATTGGATTTCAAGGCAACTTGGGCCATATAGCAATAATATTCATCATTTCTAATCATTCTAGGTGAAAAATGGTCATTCCTAGGAGCCATTGGTCAATTGTCTCTAAATTTCCTAGGGGCATGCATTGTGGCTCTTCTAAGCATATTTTTCTCAATCATGCTTTCTCTTCTACACAATTTAATCACTACTACACAAATGTTAAAAGACATCACTAAAAGACATCGGTTTTTGGTAACCGATTCAAAAAAAACTTTTAGACATCGGTTTTTATGTCTTAAATATTGTAGTTACAAAAGACATCGGTTTTTATAAAACCTGATGTCTTAAATATTGTGTTGAAAAGGCAATGGTTTTTATAAAAACTGATGTTGAAAAAAAGCGTTTAGACATCGGTTTTTATAAAAACCGATGTGGATTCAAAAGCAAAATTCTGCAACGCAAATTTGACCTATGTCCACATTCAAGTGCGCATCTCCAAAAATACTCAATGTTATTTGCTCAAATTTTAACGCAAGAAATTAGACATGCAAACAAACACTTTTCAAACTTAAAATATTCCAAAAATCAATTTGGAAAAGTGTGAAAATGAGCGATGAAAACAACTCACTAGCGGATTCGCGAATCGCTTCTGACCTTTGACTGAATAATTGATCATAGCTTTCAAAATACCATCTAGAATTTTACGTTCTTTATACCATTGGATTAGCATCGAAAAATTTAAAAACCAGTGTGGACAAAAAAAATTATTTCCTTTCCAAAAGATACAGTTTTAAGGAAAAAGTTTGCACAAAAATATCTCTAATCGCTTCAATTTTGCCCTTGGACTGAATAATTGATTATAAATTTCAAAATTCCCCTCATAATTTTATGTTCTTTATACCATTGGATTCGTATCAAAAAATTGAAGAACCCATCATGGACAAAAAAATTTATTTCCTTTCCAAAAGATACAGTTTTAAGGAAAATGTTTGCACAAAAATATCTCCAATCGCTTCAATTCTGACATTTGACTGAATAATTGATCATAACTTTCAAAATTCAGCCCAAAATTTTACGTTCTTTATACCATTGGATTTGTATCAAAAAATCAAAGAATCCGACAAGGTTGAAAAAATTTATTTCGTTGCCAAAAGATACAGTTTTAAGGAAAATGTTTGCACAAAAATATCTTCAATCTTTTCTGACCTTTGACTGAATAATTGATCATAACTTGCAAAATACTAACCGGAATTTTACGTTCTTTATACCGTTGGATTCGTATAAAAAAATCAAAGAACCTAGCATGGAGGAAAAAATTTATTTCCTTGCCAAAAGATACAGTTTTGAGGAAAAACTTTACACAAAAATATCTCTGGTAGAACACAAAACCACACAATAAAAAGTGAAATGAAAAATAAACCCACTAATAATTTTTTTGAATATATATATATGTTTGTAGTAGAAATTAGAATTTTGATTAGTTGAGTATATTAAAATTTATCAAACAAGGGTTTTATTTTTTTTATTTTTTTATTTTTTTATTTTTTTATTTATTATTATTATTATTATTATTATTTTAATTCTAACAACTCATATAAGTTATATATAAATATTGTGCAATTGTTAACACATCCAATCTTGTAGTTAAGCGGTAAAGGCTTACTACTTTGACTTTGAGGTTGCAAGTTTAATTCCTTATAATGACAATTAAATCAGAGGTTGGGCGGGCCGACGGTTGCCTGACGTTGGTATTAATTTTAGTAATACATCAATTTTACATCACAGTTTTTAAATCGGTTTTATATAAAACCGATGTGTTTTCTCTTGTTTTTACATCGGTTAAAAACTGATCTCTTTTGCACGTTATTTTCTAAATCACTCAAAAAGACATCATTTTTAAAATTTAAAAAACCGATTTCTTTTGTGATTTTTGTAGTAATGAATATACTTAAAGCAATTCGGCCTAATGTGGCCTTCAATTCCACAAAAAATGGCAAGTAGGAGTAAAATAGGAATTTATACTATAGCCTTGTGCAAGCATTTGTGGCCTCCTTCTATTTTGAGTTGCTCTTGGATGTTGAGGCAATTCTCTCCTTTGTGGGTGCGCAAAGTTGACATGTCTCCTTGGTTGAGCATGAAAGACCCCATGTTGAGCTCACGAGATCCTTTTTTGTGGAGGTCTTGCTTGTAGAGGTCTTAGTTGTGGAGGTCTAGCTTGAGGTGCTCTAGCTTGTGGTGGAGCTTTTGTTGGAATCCTTGCTTGTGCTTGCTTTGAGGATTCACTAACTTCAACTCACTTAGTTGATTGTTGAGGGGTTTGAGCACTTTCAACCTCTTTACTCTTGATAAATGTTGTCTTCTTCAAGGGTGTGGCTTCCATTTCTTCCACTTATCCTAACCCCTTTTTATCACAAGGACTCTTCCCACAAGAAAGCATCTTGTCAAGCTTCTTGGTTCCGGAAGTCATCTTAGCAATCAACCCTCTTGCTTCCATGAGCTATTTCCTCAAGCTTTCTTCATTCTTCTTAGCCAAGACTAGCTCCATCTTCAATCCTTCTTCCAACTCTTTTGCTTTACTCATTTCCTTGCTCAAATGAGTTACTTTGGAAGTCAATTCAAGCTTCTCCCTATTCAACTTTTGTATCTCCTTTTTCTTCTTCAATCTTGAGTTCTCAAAGAATCTCATGAAGTCATCATAGTTCATTTCTTCATCAAACTCAAAGTTGGACATTGATGAGTGACTACCACCATTTGAGTCACTTTCTTCTTGCTTATCCTCCTCTTCTTCTTTATCACTCATGACTTCATTGCTATTGTGAGAGGATGAGAAAATAGTGAAGTTGGCAACTTGGTCATCATCATCATCCAAAGACTTATCTTCATTTTCTAGGTCATCATTATCACAACAAGTTACCACTATGGCCTTTCCTTTCTTTTTCTTCAAATTTGCACATTCAGGAGCAATGTGTCCAAAGCCACTACACTCATAGCATTGGACACACTTCTTGTGGTCCTTCTCTTGAGTTTGCTCAACTTTCTTGAAATGAGTCTTCTTCTTCACAAACTTTCCCTTGGAGCCAAAACCTTACAAATTGCTTGAACTTCTTTGCCATTAAGGCAATTTCTTCATCCTTTTCTACCTTGATGCTCTTCAAGGCAAGACTCTTTTGCTTCTTTGGAGGTGTAGAAGTAGGACCCTTTCTAGATTCATAGGCCAAGAGCCTTCCAATAACTTCACTTGGCTTCATCTTTGAGTAGTCACTATTTTCTTCCAATGTCGTCGCTTTGGATTCAAACCTCTTGGGAACTGATCTCATGATCTTTTGCTTGATTCTTCTATCCGAGTAGGGATCACCAAGTTGGTGACTTTGATTTACAATATCCATAAGCTTCACTTGGAAGTCATTGAAGCACTCATCCTCCTCCGTCCTTATGGTCTCAAATTGTGTTTGGAGGACTTGGAGCTTGGAATCCTTTACCACCTCGGTTCCTTCATGAGCCATTTCCAATATGTCTCAAGCTTCCTTAGCTATGCTTGTAGTTTGAATGAGTTTGTATTGGTTATCATCCATGGCACATAGGATTGCGTGCATGGCTTTATTGTTCCATTTTGAAGCCTCAAACTCTTGGGGGGTCCATTGTGCCTTTAGCTTGGGGACTTCCTCTCCACCTCTCGTAGGAGTCAATATAGGTGGCGTGTACCCATCTTCAATCACCATCATGCCTGGTCATGAATTTGGCAAACATATGCTTCTATTTTGCCCTTCCATGATGCATAATTAACCCCGTTGAGTAAGGGAGGTTCTGTGCTAGAGGCACCCTTGCCTCCAATTCCATTTCCACTCATTATGTTTGGGTGAGAATGATATGAATGCACACAAACAAGTTAAACACACAAAATACAAAAAAAAAAAAAAATGCAAACAAATGCAAATGACTCTAACAAGAGCAAAGGATCTCCTAATTATGTTAAAAAACACGCTCTGATTGTTAGGATTATGCTCAATAGCAAGAGTGTAATATTGTAATTAACAATCTTTTTCATATTAATAAAGTGATTTTTGGTTTAAACAAATCTTATAGCATTTATAGTTTAATAATTGTCAAAGTAAATAATCATAAGGTCTAAAGACTATGAGAAAAGAAGAATTGTTCGTACATCTGGATATGTATGTGGTAGACACAATTCTTTAGTTAGTCTTGAATATTGTTCACAACTTAAGTTAAAGGTTGAGCACCTTCATCTTGTTAAAGTTGTAGAATTCTTTTGCTAGCATTTGAGTGGGATCAAATGAGATATGATGAGTCTAAAATCATCGGAGTGTCTTCGAGCAAAAGAATCTAGTGCAGTGGGTGCATTGAACTGGATCACAATGAAATACTTTATCTATAACCGTCAGTAGATAAAAGTAATTTCATTATCAGGACAATCGGAGAGTCTATCTTAATCCTGAGATAAATGATGGACTTATGGTTGCAAGTGATATCATTTGAGTTATCAATGAGTACGATTATATCACATAGTCTATCCTCGATAGTTTGGTGATATTCATTTGTTAATCGATAGAGGACTTCATTTATAGATATGGACATCGTGGCTCCATTTATCGAATGAGAGTATAATATCATCATATGGATGTTTTGAGGTAATTGGATATTAAATCTCAACGTTGAGTTTTCGATAGTGTCTATTGAAAACATGGCTTCTGGACAAGTCAAAATATCCAAGTTCAAAACGTGGTCATATGAGTAAATATGGTAACTTAGAGAGTTATAGGCGGTCTATGAACTCTTGGCGATTACTGATATTAATCACGAGGATACACTATCTCCAACATGATTGTCTAGGGTATGAATGAGGAAACATCTTCCTTTTCTGTCTTTATTTAAGAGTTCAATTTTAGCTCTTTAGTGGAATGAGTTAAAATTAATGGATCGGACCTAAGTGAATCATTTGTTGATTGTGATTAGGTTATGTCTATTGAAGCTTAAATTTAGATAGCCCGCCAAGATCCCCAATCCACACGGACTTGCATGGATCACTTGATATATTCTACCGGACCAATTTAGGGTCCATCTAGAATTGCATTTAATATATTAAGAATATAATTTGCACATTATTTATGTAATGGGCTGCTCAATTATATTTATATATTAATGAATGACATGTGGGCTTGTTTCTTTTAGTAAGAATGGGTCTAATTCACATGTGAGCTTTTTATTTAAAGTCCTATGGATTAAATGAAATAAGAAAATAATATTTGGCCCAATATTTTTATATGGGGCGGCAAGGTGATTAATTAACCTTATATATTATTTTGTTTTCATTGTTTAATTAAATAAGAATTAATTAATTAATTGTTTAATTAAGAAACAAATCTTTTCTGATTAGGAAATATGATTCCTAAAGGTATACTATTGGTAGTAGTATACTTAAATTAAAAGACTTGTTTGACAAGGAAATAAATAATTAATTTTATTTATTTAATCAAATAAGAAGTCTTTTTATTTTAGTCAAATAAAAGAATAAAAGATTTATGAGTTTGATTAGGATTTGGAAGTCTTAAACTAAATAGGAATTAGGGTGCAATACAAACTCCTTTTGGTTTGAGGATTGCGGCAACCCTAGTCCCTTTTGGCTAGAGAATTCGGCCACCCTAGTAAAAAGGAAGAAAGAAAATTTTGCCACATATATAAGTGGACTTATAATTTTCGGCCACTAAGGGTTTTTGGTGTGCATAATTCTATTTTCTTCTTCTTCTCAACTCATAGAAAGATAACTATTATTCTACTAAAACAAAAAGAGACATAGATTATTCTTTGATGGTATACTATTTGCTTATTCATTAATAAGCTTGTGTATACTACATCGATCAAGGTTCACGCGAGTTTCGATCATAAGATTGAGAACTCAAAAGTGACCGGAATAATCTTAGGTTTCTTTTGATTGTTTTTGTGACTAACGAATAAGAGAAAAGTTTGTTTTATCCAATCACAGGCTTGCAATTCAAAGAAAAGGGAGACCACGCTCCTAGGTGATCCACGTTCGTGCTAGGATTGAAGATCTTGCGGATTACCATCGACGTAAGTCAATCGGATCACGTGACAAAAGGTATTCTTCTTTTGTTATATATTATATATCTTTAATTGATTAAAAGGGTTAAGGTTCATAAAAGGAAAAATTTTAAAAGCTACTAAAACCTATTTTTTTTTAGTCTCGCTTCCGCTGCGTGTACTTTTACGGTATATTTTTCCCTACACTGATACCAATTGAAAATATATATTAACGAGTACTAATATAATCTAGAGGGGCTGAATAGATTTTAATCTCTTTTTACCAATTTTTGAGATTAATCAAGCTTACAAAAATAACCCCAACTAGTCAACAACAAAAATCAAGTGTAGAGAATGTGGAAAATAAATGACACGAGATTTTTACGTGGAAACCCACACGGGGAAAAAACCACGGGTTGTTTTGTGTGCTACACTAGAACCTCAATCCACTAATTGCGAATATGATTACAATCTAGGTTGACCACATCATACCTACGATTACTAATTCGTCTTTGCTACCCACGGGCCTTCAAAAGTGAATTTAGTTCATTGCTTGCAATCTACCAAAAGGCAATCACAAGACTTGACTCTAAATGAAGAGATAAAACAACCTAGTGTGAATATTAACAATATTCAATATGCTAAAATGCAAGGTTAGACATTTAAGCTAATCTAGGCATGGATGAACATGTTAGACATTCCTAGATATCATTTTGCTAGATGACATGCATATAACATAGCTAAATAGACAAACAAAGTCTTATATGCAATATCTATCACAATACAACTCACAAAACACAATAAATGCTATATTGAAACTAGTCAAGTCATAAAGATGCAATCTTGAGACTAGTCAAGTAATAAATGAGCTATCTTGTAGAGAGAGAATATGTGAAATGATGCAAGTGATGTTCTACCTACAAGTCATGTGAGCAAAGATGAAAACCCTATGAGAATCAAACTAGAACATGCTAGATGATGAATGAAACATACAAGTATGATGGGTTTTTGTGTTTTGAGTAATAAAAATGTAATGTTGATACCTTGGCTTTGAAGACACTTAGAAGCTCTCAAAAAGGTGTAATCTTTGCTCTAAAAATGAGCCAAGGCAAACAAGACATATATATATATATATGAGATCCAAGAAAAATGAGGTCGTTTTGGGAAAAAATGATTCAGCTTCCCGTCAGGTGCGCTGGTCGACCAGTGCACAGCCTTTAAGCGCACCTTGCGCTGGACGACCAGTGCAACTCAGGGGCACAAGACCAGCGGCACATCTTTAGGAGAGTTGCGTTGGTGAGGCTACGCCTGACGACCAGTGTAGCACTGGTGGCACACCTCTGCCAAGGTTGTGCTGGTCACCTGCGCTGGTGCTGCACCTGTGGACCGGTGCAATGCGTGGGTCAGCGTAGGTCAAGGCACCAGCGCACACACCTAAAGCTAGCAACATACAAAAAACATGTGCAACTGTGATTGGTGTGAAATAAAAACATTCAAGAAGTAAATATCACACATGCATGCTTAAGAGAGATTGTGTGCAACTAAATCTCTTCAAATGAGAGTCAAGATCAAGTAGCTACTTTCCATGAAGCTCTTGAAATCCACAATGAGGTCCTTAAGCATTTGAGAAGAAAATATTCAAACCTAAGCTACCCTTACACGAATGAACCCCATTGTGATTTTGTCTACGAAATTAGCCAATTAAAAAGTGAGGCACTTACAAATCCCATTAAACCCTAGTGATTCGATTTTGTCTATAAAACCCTAGCGTACTCTTCAAAACAATTCATTCAAGAATACACGAAAATTATAGCAGCAAAATCCTCTCTTCTCCTTTCTGTGCTTGGTAAGTTTGAACTTGGTTTGAGTTCGTTGAGAGTGGTTTGTGCTTCGCACTTCCACTATTAAATCATTGTACCCTGGGAGACAATCGCTATACGCATATGGTGTTATATACGGTGAAATTGTCTTAAGGATACCGTGTGAAACATGGGCCTCAGTTTTTTATACCTCATTTCTAACGTGATTGTTTGGTGGTTTTTTCACTTTCTATTTGCTGCAGGTTCGAACCAGATTGTGTTTGGATTTATGAACAACAATGCTTTGGTCGGAATAGCCCGTCCTCTTGGAGGTGTTAAAGAATTACTAGGCCACAACACTGGTCCCAAACTATTCTTCGTGGAAGAACTGTTTGAAGCTTTTCCAACTATGCTCTTTGAGAATCCAAATGCGTCTGAACAATATCCAAGTGTTCTATAATTCCCATCACATTGATGATCTGAAATGTATTCATTGGAGCTAATTTTTGTCCAGTGAATTCAATTTTCCCACTCAATCCTTGAAATTTACTGTCTAAAATTGTGTCTAGCAAATTTTGATGACCACCATATATCCTCCTAGTAGTCACTTTCTATCATTGCTTGACAAACTGTCCATACATCATCATAGGCCTGCACAGCATAAATTCCAGGCTCATGGTTGTCTTCAGGAATTTCCAAGATAAATCTTTCGTGGAATTGTTTATAGAAATCCTGAAAACGGGATTCGTTTTTTGGGAAGTAGCTCTTGACTCCAATAATTTCTTGAGTTGAAGAGATGCTTGAGGCATTAATGGAATGTACAAGATTTGTTCAAACATTTGGTATAACACTTTTACACACATTTAGTATGCACATGCATTTATCTCATTGTTGACAATCTTGTAGAATTGCATGTTTTCTCACTATCGCTTAGATATGACATGCTTGTGTTGCATAGTATTTATTTGTTTGTGTTTCTTGTGTTTTGGACTTGAACATGATCTTAGTTAATTCCTTATTGAGTTCCGGTCATTTTAGTTACTCATTCATTAAGTTTCAAGTTCATACGACGTAGTTACGCTACTATGCATTCTCATTCGTTGAGTTGTCTTCATCGTCATTTTCTGAGATGGATTCTCAATCTTTTATCAAAGTTTCATAGTCATCATTGTGAATGAAGGAGTCACAATTCATAATCCAACAATGGATTCAAAATCAGAGTTCGGAGGCCCAAATACGGTCGAAGAACGCGAGAGGAGAGTGAGAGGAGCGTGGTTGGCCAAAAGCCAACCATTGGTGTCCACGTGTGTCACATGGGCAGAACGTGTGACACACGTGCCTCACACGTGGAGGTGACATGGCCATCTCTCATTTGTTGGTTGCTTCCCTTTCTCTATCTCTTTCAAATACAATTTTCCTTCCCTTCAAACATATCTTGGAAAAATTGAAAAGAAAAGAAGTTTGTGCAGAATTTTCTCCAAGTTTTTTAATATCTTGATTCAATCATATCTTTCTCATTTAAACTTTGAATCACTTGATTTAAAAGCCAAAATTGTTGGTCTTGATGAGAGCTACAAACCCCAAGCATTTCCACAACCATTTGAATTCGTGATTTTCTGCTGTGCTTCAATCTCAGTCCGAGATTTGTGTTTGTAAGTGATTCATCTTCTTTTTACTTTCATTGTTGATCATCTCTTTAATCTTCTTATTTGATTGATGAAAAGTAATATGAATGATGTTAATTCACATGCTAGGGTTATATGATTGATTGATTTTTGAGTTTATCTTTTGTGATTTCATGTAAACATACTTTTGATAAACTTGAATGACATGAATTTGATTCTAGAAATACGTTGTGATCTTGTGCTTGATTGTTGACTTCTAGGTTTAGTTACATGTTCTAAGAGATAGAATACTTTGATTATGATATTCTATAATCTAGTTCTTAGTTGATTCACATGCTTTGATTTCTAGATAGTTTTTGTGATTGTGTGTTGGTAGCATATTCTAGAATTTCTGTAAGCATGTTCATAGAGCTTGATTGATCATCTAGCTTTATTTGTTTGTGATTTGCATCATTTGCATTACTTAGATCATTGCCTTGTAATAGGTTGAAGTCTCTTGCAAAGTGAGTGAAGCTTTGTATTGAGCAAGAAGTCTTGGCTAGGAATGAGTTCCGGATAGCCAAACGAAAGTCTTAGCAAGGAGTTGCGTACTTCGGATATTTGAGCTAGGGTAGCTTGACTAGGATCTTAGTGATCTAGATTGCTAAGCAAGAAAATCTTCCTCGAGGCTTAAGATCCTTGGGTAGGGAGTTGCTCTCTAGAGGTGTAGGACACATCTTGGATAGAGAGTAGGCTTAGTGAATCACTAGCCCGAGGGTTGATTAGGAGGTGATATCTTGAAGTGGATATCATAGTGTTGATAGCTTTGAGTGTGTAAGTCATTTTCGTATAGTAGATTTGCTTTGCCTATGGTTGTGGTATCAACCCATGGATATTTCCTCTTTGAGGTTTTACCACATAAAAAACTTTGTGTCTCATTTTTGCTTTTAGTTTTTGTTATCCTCTATATTTTACTTGTATTGATTCTCTTGTATATTGATGATTCACATGTATTGATTCTTTCTATACAATTGCTATATCATTTCAAGTATTTATTTCACTCTTATATTCCGTATTTTTTAATATTAGAAGAATTTGGAACTATACCTATTCACCCCCCCTCTAGGTATAAAACATTATTATTTTAAAGGGAATTTTAATTGGTATCAAAGCGGGTGTCTAGACGCACTTAGATAGATCATTTCTTTGTAGTGTTTTTTTTGTTTTATTTGTGATAGTCATGATTAAGGAAGTGTGTTCCTATGTGGCTTCTTTTTTTGAACATATTGACTTGGATGAGAAAAAGATCAATGATCTTATTCTTGAAAATGAATGCTTATCTAAAGTCAATGTGTCCCTCAATAAGGAGTTAGAAAATCATGGACTAAGCTCAAAAGAATTTAATGAACTCAAAGACAAGATCCTAAGTCTAGAAATGAGCTTAAAAGATAGCAATGATAGAATTAGCATCTTGAAGAAAGAAATTGAGCAAAGGGATAATTCTCTTGTTAGTGCTAAAAGGTTAGAAGACATGCTTAAAGCCAAACTTAGTGAGAACTTAATTCAAGAGAAAATGTATGAATAATGACTTAATAAATCAAGAGAAGATGTTGGAAAAAGTGATGACATCTTAGAAAAATATGCCATTAAAAATAGGATGCTTAATGATAAACTTAATGAGGCTAATAAGATGATTCATAAGATGTCATCTAGTTCTAACAAGGTTGAAACCCTCATTACAAGTGGAAAGTATCCATGTGACAAAAGAGGTTTGGGTTACATCAATGAGAAGGAGATTCCTTCATCTAACAAATCTATTTTTGTCAAATCAAGTGTTGAATCAAATGTAGGTACTCTCTCTCAAAGTAAAGCAATGAAAGCTACCGGAGGTGCCTCTACATCAACAAGGATCTCAAATGAAAGATCACAACAAGATCGAAGTCAAATTGCATCTCCTTCAAAGAAAAAAATTGGAGCATCAAAGGTTGCACATCAAAGAGGTAAAATTGTGAGAAGACCAAGTGTTTTAGAAGAAAATGCAAATGGTAAATTTCTCAAATTCATACCTATTTGTCATCATTGTAATATGATAGAACATATTTGACCTAGGTGCTTTGAATATATTCGGAAATGCAAACTTGGTAATGCTTTTCATGATATGTCTTTGAATGGTCCTATGCAATCATGCATGTATGGATTTAGTACTAGACCTAGGAAGACCTTGGAAAAGCATGTTATGAAGAATCTTGTTGATGACTTGCTTGTTAAATCTTGTGTTGTGCCTCACTCTACTTTGCATAAGAAAGTTGATAATGCTTTGTTCGATATTTTTGAAAATGTGACCGATGAGGTCAAGGTGCATGTTAAAAATTTTAACATTTAGTCAAAGCATGAAAAAGTTAAGAGTGAGAAGCATGTTGTGAAAAGTGTGTGGGTTAGAAAAGACACACCTAAATGTCTAGTTACATAATATGTTTTGCGTGTCAACTCCTCCTACTCTTGGTACCTAGTTAGCGGCTGCTCTAGGAACATGACTGGGAACAAAGAATTCTTTAAGAATCTTGTGTTAAAGGATGGAGGGTGGGTCACCTTTGGTGATGGCACCAAAAAGCAAGTTCTAGGCAAGAGAACTATATGTATCCCCAGATTGCCAAAACTTCACAATACTTTGTATGTTGATAGGTTACAAGCTAATCTTATAAGCATCACTCACTTGTGTTAAATCTTTAAGGAAGTTAGCTTTAATAAAGATGTGTGCACTATAATTGATAAAAAAGGATAATGTTGTCCTAAGAGTCAAGAGGTTTATAGACAATTGCTATTGTTTTGAAGTAGATCCTTTAACTTGCAACATGGCACATGAGTGCAACAAGCTTGATTTGTGGCATCAATGTTTGGGTCACATAAATTTTAAAGACTTAAAAAGGCTTGAAAAACATGACATTGTTAGAGGTCTTCCTAATCTTAGTAAAAAGCTAGAGGTTGTTTGTGAACCTTGTCAATTAGGTAAACAAACCAAAATGCCTCACAAAAAGAACTCTTATATAGCTACCAAGAGACCTTTAGAGCTTGTGCACATGGACCTAATGGGGCCAGTTCAAACCGAGAGCATCAATGGCAAAAAGTACATTTTTGTATACGTTGATGATTACTCTAGGTTTACTTGAGTTTATTTTCTTAGGAACAAGACTGAGGCTTTCAAATACTTTAAAAAGTTTTCTAATCAAGTTCAAAATGAAAAAGATCTTGATATCAAGAAAATATGTCGCATTAGGAGTGATCATGGGACGGAATTTGAAAATGCTAAATTTAGTGAGTTTTGTAATGGTTTGGGGATTTCTCATGAGTTCTCGGCACCTAGAACTCCTCAACAAAATGGAGTTGTTGAGAGAAAAAACCGTGTATTGCAAGAGATGGCTAGAGTCATGCTCAATAGCAAGAAAGTCCTTAGAAACCTTTGGGCCGAAGAGGTCAATACAACTTGTTATGTGTCGATAGAGTTTTTAGAAGGCTCGACACAAAACAAATGTCCTATGAGCTATGGAAGGGCAAGAAGCCTAATGTTAGTTACTTCCACACTTTTGGGAGTAAATGTTATATTTGGAATGATAGAGATCACTTGGGAAAGTTTGATGCTAAAAGTGATGGTCTCTTTCTTGGTTATGCTATTAATAGTCATGCTTATAGAATGTTCAACTTGAATACTAAGACTATTATGGAATCTATCAATGTTAAGATATATGACCTTAGCATGCTTAATTTGTGTGATGATAATGATGTCAATGAACCTAATGGAAATCTTGTTAATGACGTTATTGCACCTATTGATATGACTAGTAGTGAATCTAGTCAAAATGATGACAAAGATAGTTGTATTGAAGTTCAAAGTCAAGGATTAGAAAATGTTTTAAATGATAATCATCAAAATGACCAAGTTGTTGAAAATTCTCCTTATCATAGACTTCAAAATCTATACTATCAAGATGACATCATAGGTGACTTAAATGAAGGGGTTAGAACTAGAAATCAAATTGCTAACCAAATTTCTTTTGCTTGCTATACTTCTCAAATTGAACCCAAAAATACTAATGAAGCTATTGTTTATGAATATTGGGTTGGGGCTATGCAAGATGAACTTAATCAATTTGAGAGGAATGAAGTGTGGTCCTTGGTTCCTAGACCTAAAGATATAAATGTAATTGGCACTAAATGGGTTTTTTGGAATAAGACCGATGAAAGTGGCAAGATTGTGAGAAATAAAGCAAGACTAGTGGCTTAAGGTTACACTTAAGTTACGTGTGTAGACTTTGATGAGACTTTTGCACCGGTTGCTGGTCTCAAGTCCATTAGACTTTTGTTGTCCATTGCATGCGTTAAAAAGTTCAAATTATTTCAAATAGATGTCAAAAGTGTTTTTCTCAATGGATACCTTCAAGAGGAAGTGTATGTTGAACAACCTAAGAGTTTTGTAGACCCACACTCTCCTAATCATGTGTTTAAATTGAAAAAAGGCTCTTTATGGCCTTAAACAAGCTCCAAGAGCTTGGTATGATAGGTTGACTCAATATCTTGTTGACAACCACTATAGGAGAGGTGGCATTGATAAAACTTTGTTTATCAAACATCATAATCATGATATTTTTGTTGCACAAATATATATTGATGATATTGTTTTTGGTTCTACTAATAAAACCAAGGTTGATGAATTTTGTAAGTGTGATGTCAAGTGAATTTGAAATTAGTATGGTGGTTGGGTTAAATTACTTTATAGGGATGCAAGTTAAGCAAACTAGTATGGCCATAATATTGAATCAATCTAAATATGCTAAAAATCTTGTTAAGAGATGTTGCCTAGAAAATGGTAAAGATTTTGAAACTCCCATGAGCAGCACTCTTAAACTTGACAAAGATGAAAAAGGTAAGAGTATTGACCAAAGCCTTTATAGAAGCATGATTGGTAGTTTACTTTACCTAACAACTAGTAGACCGGACAATTGCTTTAGTGTAGGCTTGTGTGCTAGATTCCAAGCCAATCCTAAGGAATCTCACTTAAAAGCCGTCAAGAGAATCATTAGATACATCAAAGGTACTCATAGTCTTGGTCTATTTTATTCATTTGATACCAATGATATCCTTGTAGGCTATTATGATGCCGACTGGGTGGGAAACATAGATGATCGTAAAAGCACATCTGGTGGTTGCTTTGATGTTGGTAATAACTTGGTTTCTTAGTCTAGTAAGAAACAAAATTCAGTTTCTCTCTCTTCTTCCAAAGCCGAGTACATTACGGTCGGAAGTGTATGCACACAATTACTTTGGATGAAACAAATCCTTAACGATTATGAGATAGAGCAAGGAAAAATGACACTTTATTGTGATAACTTAAGTGCCATTAACATCTCTAAAAATCCGGTTCAACACTCCCGCACAAAGCACATTGATATTAGACATCATTTCATTAGAGATTTAGTTGAACATTCTATTGTAACTCTAGAGCATATGCCTATTAAAAATCAACTTGCGGACTTGTTCACTAAGCCCTTGGACAAAGAGAGGTTTAAAACTCTCAGAATGTCCATTGGCATGATTTGTGTTGATTGATGTGCTTGTGGGTGGCTTGATGAGCAAAACTTTATTTGTATATCAATATCTTTGAAAGCTACTCACTTGAGAAGTAATAATCTTTAGCTAATAACTCTTATTGTTTCTAGATCATGCACTTGAGCTTGAAAAATCTTATTTTTGAAATGTGCACAAATGCTTCTCTTATATGTTTTTAGTTTTGAGTATATGTGTAGATAATGGATGCATTTAGAAGCCTATTGCTTAGTACATGATAAATGTCTTATGATATTTATCCATTTTGCTTCGACACTATATAGAAGCCGCCCAATGATGGAAAGGGCTATGCCTTTGTGTTGAGTGAAAGCCGCCAAGAGGTATATATGTTTTTGTTGGAAAAATCAAAGAAAAGTTGAAAAGAATCATTAAAAAAAAAAAAAAAAATCTTCGATTCTAAGCCTAAAATAAATGAAAAATAAAAGGCTTAATTGTGTATAGTTGAGAATTGTGAAAAGCTCGGGTTGACAAATAGAAACGGGAAAACGAGCCACATGCACACACACACTCACATGTTGATAACTATTCTTTTAAAGCGAAAATACGGATGAATATTGGTTTGACCTATTTTTGGAAACGCTTTAGTTGGATAGGTGTGGTAATTGTTTGCATGTTGATATCACAATTACTCATTCTATATATGTGAGAAGCATTCACACACATACACATATTTTGCTTATGTGCTTGATTTATTAGCAATGTGAGAATATTTTTGCGAGATTAATGAAAATCTATGATTCTCTCTTGGACTTTGAAAAGTGATGAAATATTTTCTCTTATTGCTTAAATGTGTGAATGTGTGAGTCCCTTGTGAACAAATCTACTTGGTGATAATATGTGGAGCATATGTTAAGAGGGAGCTTTAGTTTATTCAACTACGTTTTCTATACGATTTGCTTGCTTTATATCTCGTTCTTTATCTCTTATGCCCTTTGTCTATTCCTTAACAAAAAGGGGGAGAAACCTCACCATCTTTATAAGGGGAGAAATCTTACCTTGGGGATCATATAAGGGGAGAAATAGAAAACTTCACCATGTTCAATATGGAGAGTGAGTTTTTGTTCCTCTTTGTGCTTATTGGAGACTTTGTCTTAAGGGGGAGAAAAGAATTGTTGTCTTAGTGTGTTAAGGTTTCTAAGGGAGAGCTTTTAATGTGATAACATTTATTCACTTGAGATAATGCATTTTTTGTGTATGAGATAAGGGAAGTTTTTATTATTTGTTTTTGTGATAATTTCTCACCGATCTTCTTTGGAAGAAGATCTCTTGTTGGTTTGTTTTTTTTTGTCATAGGTACTTTGAAGTTCAAAGAAGGGATTCTTGAAGATTCAAGAAGACTTGAAGACCTTTTAGTCTATGGATCTCTTTGTAATGTGAGGATGAGAGAATGCTATCAACATTGAGTTTATTGGAGTGATCAATGTAATAGTGAGGATGAGGTTTTACCATGGAATAGCCAAAGGGGGAGATTGTAAGATCCTTTATTTGTATTGGCTTGATTCCATTGCAAAACTCTATATATTTGTATTAGTTGTTGCCTTGGTGATTCTTGGAAGAAAGAAACCTCAAAGGTGAAGAAGCAACATCTTGTGCAAATTTCGTCTTCAAGGGGAACATTGCATACTTGGATGCTAAGGTATCAAGATTCTTCTTCCTCTTGCAAGGCGTTAGCGTACACACACACAATTCATACATGTGTGTCCTTGCATCATTGTTCAAACATTTGGTATAACACTTTCACACACATTTAGTATGTACATGCATTTATCTCATTGTTGACAATCTTGTAGAATTGCATGTTTTCTCACTATCGCTTAGATATGACATGCTTGTATTGCATAGTGTTTATTTGTTTGTTTTTCTTGTGTTTTGGACTTTAACATGATCTTATTTAATTCCTTATGGAGTTCCGGTCTTTTCGGTTACTCATTCATTAAGTTTCAAGTCCATACGATGTAGTTATGCTACTTTGCATTCTCATTCGTTGAGTTGTCTTCATCATCGTTTTTTGAGATGAATTCTCAACCTTTTATCAAAGTTTCATAGTCTTAATTGTGCATGAGGGAGTCATGATCCGTAATCCGAAAACAAATTCAAAATCGAAGTTCGGAGACCCGAATATGGTCGAAGAACGCGAGAGGAGCGTGGTTGGCCAAAAGCCAACCATTGGTGTCCACGTGTGTCACATGGGCAAAACACCTCTCTGCCCATGTGTGACACACGCGCCTCAAACATGGAGGTGATATGGCCATCTCTCATTTGTTGGTTGCTTCCCTCTCTCTCTCTTTCAAATACAATTTTCCTTCCCTTCAAACATATCTTGGAAAAATTGAAAAGAAAATAAGTTTGTGCAGAATTTTCTCCAAGTTTTTTAATATCTTGATTTAATTATATCTTTCTCATTTCAACTCCGAATCACTTGATTTAAAAGCCAAAATTGTTGGTCTTGATGAGAGCTATAAACCCCAAGCATTTCCACAACCATTTGAATTCGTGATTTTCTGCTGTGCTTCAATCTCAGTCCGAGATTTGTGTTTGTAAGTGATTCTTCTTCTTCTTACTTTCATTGTTGATCATCTCTTTAATCTTCTTATTTGATTGATGAAAAGTAATATGAATGATGTTAATTCACATGCTAGGGTTATATGATTGATTGATTTTTGATTTTATTTTTTGTGATTTCATATAAACATACTTTTGATAAACTTGAATGACATGAACTTGATTCTAGAAATACTTTGTGATCTTGTGCTTGATTGTTGACCTCTAGGTTTAGTTACATGTTCTAAGAGTTAGAATACTTTGGTTGTGATATTCTGTAATCTAGTTCTTGGCTGATTCACATACTTTGATTTCTAGATAGATTTTGTGATTGTGCGTTGATAGCATATTCTAGAATTTCTTTAAGCATGTTCATAGAGCTTGATTGATCATCTAGCTTTATTTGTTTGTGATTTGCATCATTTGCATCACTTAGATCATTTCCTTGTAATAGGTTGAAGTCTCTTGCAAAGTGAGTGAAGCTTTGTATTGAGCAAGAAGTCTTGGTTAGGAATGAGTTCTGGATAGAAAGTCTTAGCAAGGAGTTGCGTACTCCGGATAGTTGAGCTAGGGTAGCTTGACTAGAATTCTAGTGATCTAGATTGCTAAGCAAGGAAATCTTCCTAGAGGCTTGAGAGCCTTGGATAGGGAGTTGCTCTCTATAGTTGTAGGACACATCTTGGATAGAGAGTAGGCTTAGTGAATCACTAGCCCGAGGGTTGATTAAGAGGTGATAGCTTGAAGTGGATATCATAGTGTTGATAGCTTTGAGTGTGTAAGTCCTTTTTGTATAGTGAATTTGCTTTGCCGGTGGTTGTGGTATCAACCCATGGATGTTTCCTCTTTGAGGTTTTACCACGTAAAAAACTTTGTGTCTCATTTTCACTTTTAGTTTTTGTTATCTTCCATATTTTACTTGTATTGATTCTCTTGTATATTGATGATTTACAATTTCACTTTTATACTCCGCATTTTTGAATATTGGAAGAATTTGGAACTATACCTATTCACCCCCCCCCCCCCCCCCCCCCCCCCCAGGTATAAAGCACTATTGTTTTAAAGGGGATTTCATTGTCACTATATGCAAATCTAGTGATAATTAACCGTTTGAAAATTTTGTCACTGTAAATAAATCTAGTGACAGTTAACCACATGAAAATTGTCATTATTCTCAATCTAATGACAATGGAGCTTCTGAAAATAGTGATTTTATATGTCGATAAATAAACAAATATATAGAATACAAATTTATATACATACATATACACACACACAAATATATATATATATTACATCTATGTAAATTGTATGATGATTTTAAAATAATTATTGTACTCATATATATATATATATGTCAATGATTTTACAGGTTCAAAAAATAAATGGCACTTTTTGAAGGTGGGTTTTCAAGACTGCCACCGTTTTAATAAGTTATGTTTAAAAGACACCTATTATGGTGAACTGAGAAAAATGCCCCCACAAGCACTTTATGCCTCCACAAGCACTTTTACATCAGGTATTTTGAAAACCCATGTTTCATTTTGTCTCTCACTATTAATTTAACTTTTCATCTGACAGCGACTTACCACTTTCTCACTTTTCACTTTCATTTCCACTTTGAGATCACTTTCACTTTGACTGCGACTATTCCGAGCAAGCAATCGGATTTCTACAGTACACGATGACGTTTAGTCCTCCATTTCGATTTCGTTTTCAGTCCAAAACAAGGTATGTAATTTCAATGATTTGATTTTCAATACCTATTTGATTGTGTTTGTTGGTTATACATTTGTTTTGTATTTTTGCATTGTTAACATCAAGTTAGTGTTTTTAGTTTATACCTGGTTTTGGTAGATCGGGGAAGATGATGAATAGTGAATAGGGTTTGTAAAAGTCTTGGACAATGTTGCAAAAGTCTCGGATAGTGTTGTAAAAGCCTTGGAAAGATTTACAAAAGTCTCGCATCGTGGGACAAAAGTCTCAGAAACTGTTGTCCAAAACTTTCGTCCGAGACTTTTGTAACACTTTTTGAGACTTTCGTTCGAGACTTTTGTATCACACTCCGAGACTTTTTAAAAAGAGTTCTAAGACTTTTCTATTGCGTTCCGAGACATTTAACCGAGACTTTTCTATTGCGTTCTGAGACTTTTCAAATGCATTATGAGACTTTTTAATATTTATCCGAGACTTTTTTATATTGTTCCAAGACTTTTATCCAAGACGTTTTTTCTAGGAAAAATTTCCTGACCTTTTTTATATTTTGAATTGCAAATGAGGAATTTGAGTAAACTGAGGGCCAGCTTAAAACCCCCCCCCCCCCCAGGACAACAAGTGGTATAAAGTCAAGATTACTCACCACAACCACATGCTAAACCTGGTCATAATCGATGAGGCACTTGATGGAGTCTTGGGAAATAGGGTTGAAGTGCAACGTACATATCAATAGTCACGTTTTGGCCATTGGCAACGGATACATGATGAGCCATCGTTGTGTACTCAACAAAATAATGTTTTAAATGTGATCGTTTTAAAAACCAATTTCACCACTTAAAAACCCACTTAGATAAAAAATCAGTAAAGTGGTAAGTAGGATTCATTCCATAGGGAATTAGAGTGATTAGTTGAATGAATTAACTAATCTAAATGCAATAAAATAAATCATAGATAAATGAATGAGTGTATGAGTTGTCAAGCCATCAAGCATACATGAAAAATATACCTGATAAAACTAATAAAATAGAATGCTCAACAAATCTAGATAAGATATATGGAATAAACAATTAATAGGAATTCTAGGGAAATGATAGAGTAGTTAATGGACTATGAGCAATTCATATATGGCTTCTTTAATGCACTATATACACAATCAAGGACCGATCTTATTCGAAAGTGTTGATTAGGTCATCACTACGAACTCTAAACAACTTTCCACCGCAATGCCTAACCAATTAAGGAGAAGGGGTCACGGGGGGATCGATTAGTGACGATCGAATGGTCTAGGCAATAGAGGTTGATCATCTCTCCAAAGCCTATCCTATTCACCATGTGCTCTAATCGATTAAGTGTGTCAATAACTCAATCAATTTTATCACAAATTAATCCTACAAAAGATTGTAATCAATAAGTGTGTCAATACTCATTTAATCACATAAGTGCAAGACCTAATTAAAAAGTAAATAAAACTTAAATCATGCAAACATAATATTCAAAGCTTTAATAAATACTCATGTCCAAAAGTCTCTCAAATCATCCCCTAAAATGGGGTTTTTAATTACACATAAATACAAACAAGAAAAAGAAGTAAAATGCAGAGAAATCACCCTTGGGTCTCTCTTATAAGCTTGATCCTTCCTTGAGCTTCCTTGCTTGAATCTTGTGCAAAGAGTAGGTGTTAATGATGTGTCTAGATAGGTGGAGTCATATGGAAAGTGACAAAGGAAAGGGGTGGAGAAGATGGAAGGAGAGGAATGATTTAAGTGGAGTAATCTAGATGTTGAGTTTTAGCTAGAGGAGAAATGAAGGGATTAGGAATGGTAGAAAAGAGGTTTCTTAGTTGTCAAGAATTACCAAGTGTTATCAATTTTCAGCATAAAATGGTGTATTTATATGTTATAAAAACTAGGGTATGAAATGGGCATGAAATGACAAGAATACCTCTAAAAAATGGCTTGAAAAATGTCCATTTCGCTGCTTCTAAAAAGTGAAGTTTGCAGTGGCGATAGGGAATGCGCATCAGTCACTAAAATGGGCATAACTTTCTCTAGAAGACTCAGAATTGCAATCCATAAAAACCGTTGGAAACTAGACTTCCAGGCCTTTTCGAATATATATAATCTAACATGTGGTTCGATCTAAGGAGAGAGATATGTCTCTTTAAATATATATGATCTGTACACACTTTTTACAATTTCAGCCCCTTTTGCCACCAATATTACTCCAATGCCTCTGAACTTTATAAATACCTGAAAACAATTAATTCACACCATTAAATCATGGGATATTGCCTGAGAATCAAGCAAAAAGAGACGGAAGTGAGGGCCAAAATCATACCAATTTTGGTTCGATCAAATACCCTCAAACCTATCTTTTGCTCATCGTCGAGCAAAACAACATAAGCATACATGGACATGTTTCTAAATATCACACAATCAACATTAAAGTGCCAACTCTTTGAAAAAGACTCAAAAGTCAAAATTCGACTTGCAAAACCATAAGTAAAAAGATTTAATCAACGTTGTGCTCATTTGGAAAAATGTGCATGTAAGAGATGCTAAATGAAGATTAAAGTCATGCCACTCTAAGTAAACATTGCACGCAACACAATCCTACATTCAAGATGTTAAAGCTTCATAAACTAGAGTGCCATTAGGAAAAGAATGTAATTCGCCTTGACATCTAATCCTCACCAGATTCTCTCATTTTCACACAGATTCCTAGGCTTCACTCACAATCCATATGAAATTTGAGTTTCTGTTCAAGATATCAAATATAATTGCACATGATCAATTTAAAACACAATTTCTAAAAATTTGTCTCATGAATGGAATTCAAAACCATGAACTGGAAAGAACATGCATCAACCAAAATTTCCAAAGTGGACATCCCTAAAGATCAAATAGGTCTTTCATTTGGTTGTAGTGGGGCCAAAGGTAAATGGTGAGTCAATAAATGAGAAACATTGATTTCAAACACCCAATAGTCACACTAGGCATACATTTTAAGTTAAGTACAATTTGCTCATTACAACTTGCATATTCCATATTTTGGCATCTAGGCTTACAATTTAATATGTGCATTTTCTACTCTTAAATTTCATTGAGTAGCTCATTTAATTTCATCTAGGCAATTTGTGCCTCTTTCATCTTTTCTTTTCTTTCTTTTGCATTGCTTTTCTTTTCTTTTCTTTTCTTTTCTTTTTTTTTCTTTTCTTTTTAAGCATTGCATTTCATCTTTTTCATGTGTTTGCACATACATACTTGCCTAGGTACACGCCTTACATTTTCTACACCTCAAAGCTTATATTCAACCCCTAGCAAACCATTTGGTACAAGATAAGTCTAGTGTTTAGGCTATATGGTTTATGTTGATGTGGTTCATGAATGAAAAGCTTAACTGTGTTTGGCTTTATTTAGGTCAATTTTGTGGTTTTCACATGCATTGCCTAAAATCATTTCTAAAGGTTTGTCCAAAACGTCAATTAAGGCATCCACAAGCAGTCCATATGTTCTATGGCAAACAATATTTAAGTGTGAGTGAGACATTTTAAAATATGCTTGACATGCGTGTTTGAATGAGTGTTTAAAGAGTAAAAACTTTCCCTCAAAAATAAGCTTTTTAGGCCATGTTTGTGAACCTCACGGTAAGTCTCCACTATTAAATCCTAACCTTCAAACACAATTGAATATTCACTCTAACATCAATATAAAAGAACTAGTGCGTTTTGCTCAATGCAACTCTAAATGGAATGAAGTTAATCTAAACTAAGCATGGCAAATATGCACAATTCCTTACTTGCACACACAATGACACAACCTCAACAAACAAAATATGCTCAAGCATGACATTATTACAAGATTTTCCAAAATTTTAAAAAAATTAGGCTCAAAACATTTGCACATAATTGCAAACAAGAGACGGTGTTGCACACACACCCCCAAACCTAAATTAGACATTGTCCTTAATGTCTTTGGTGTATATAAACTAGTAAATGCGGCGCAACACACATCCACAATCAAAGAGTTTCAAAAACACATTTTATGTCCATTTAAAAATTTATCCCAATAATAGAATCAAGTGTTGTGTTTATTAACATCCTATATTTTCATCATCAACTCAAGAGACATGGCAATGTAAGTTCATCAAGAGTCACATCACAATCCATGTGGACAAAATATGTGATCATTCAAGCCTAAATCCACTATCAAAAACAATCCATACCCTTATTCTAAGCAAGAAACTAAAAAGCAAGAAATAAAAATAAAAAACAAGAAAAGAAAGAAATTGTACTGAGGTGTGCTGCCTTCCACCAAGCGCTTGGTTTTACGTCCCCGCTAGACGTGCTACTTCGATCGGTCAACCGAATTCCAAGGCTTCAAAGACACGTTGACCCGAGATTAGATCTTGGAAATATTTGGTGCGCATCGTGTGTTCCTAATCACAAAAATCAAAGGCAAGTAAAAGTGCACTTGAAAAAGTGGTTTTAAAAATTTAGAAAACAACTTATACCAATTGCTTTTGTGTAGGCAGCATGAACGAGCAATGGGAGGGACATAAGGCATGGACGCCTATAAGAGCGGCGCCTCAAAAGAGACATCATCTGCTTTCTTCACTATATCTTCTATCTCCTCCTTTTTTTTATTTCCTTTCCTGAAACACAAGGCAAATCATCAAAGAAATCAAAGCTAACTTCGGTTTCGACATTTTCACCATTCGAAGGGATGGTGGTAGCATTTTCCTTCTCCGGATTGCTCAAAGACTCTTCATGTACCATACTTTGCATAGCTTCGGCAATAATCTCATAGTGCCTTTCCATTCTTCTAATTGAGGCTTCCATCCTCTCATCTCGTTGTTGTCACATTTGATCTTGTTGTTGCCATCCTTGTTTGTTGGCTTGTATGTTGGGTTGAGATCTTTGTTGGAAGGCTTGAGCACTTTGAATAAAATCATTCAAAGTCTCCTCTTGAGATCGCACATAGGCATTAGCTTGAGTGTCTTGATCTCTCCTCCAATCCGGCTTGTATGAATCGGCACACCGTTCATAGCTTGACCCCGGATTGTCGAAATCACCACATGGTTCATGCATAGGCCACGAATTGTAGGAATTAGGCGCTTGGGCTTGTCCTTCATCATTAGAAAGCTTTCCTCTTAAATGGCAACCCCATGTCTCGTGCCCATACATTCCACAAAATGCGCAAGCTATACCCTCCATTTTTCCTATTCCTGAAGTCCCTGAAGCAAACCACTCCATTTTCCTATTAAATTGTTCCAAGTGCATGGTGAAAGTATCCATTGCTCTTGCAAAGAAAAATTAAAGAAAAATAAAAGAAAAACGAAAACAATATTAGAAAATCTAAAAATAACAAAAATGACAAACAACTAAAAAAAATCAAACTATAAAAATAAATAACAAAAGAAATATGAAAATTCTAAACTACAAAGAAAAGTTAAGTAATTCAACAATCGCATTAATTTCCCAGCAGCAGCGCCAATTTTGATGAGCCGTCGTTGTGTACTCAACAAAATAATATTTTAAATATGATCATTTTAAAAACCAATTTCACCACTTAAAAATCGACTTAGATGAAAAATTAGTAAAGTGGTAAGTAGGATTCGTTCTACAGGGAATTAGAGTTATTAGTTGAATGAATTAACTAATCTAAATGCGATACAATAAATCATAGATAAATGGATGAGTGTATAGGTTGTCAAGCCATTAAACATACATGAAAAATATACCTAATAAAACTAATAAAATAGAATGCTCAACAAATCTAGATAAGATAAATGGAATAAACAATTAATAGGAATTCTAGGGAAATGATAGAGTAGCTAATGGACTATCAGCAATTCATACATGGCTTATTTAATGCACACAATCAAAGACCGATCTCATTCGAAAGTATTGTTTAGGTCGTCATTACGAACCCTAAACAACTTCTCACCGCAATGCCTAACCGATTAAGGAGAGCGGGTCACGACGAGATCAGTTAGTGACAGTCAAATGGTCTAGGCAATAGAGGTTGATCACCCCTCCAAAGCCTATCCTATTCACTATGTGCTCTAATTAATTAAGTATGTCAATAACTCAGTCAATTTTATCACAAATTAATACAACAACAGATTGTAATCAATAAGTGTGTCAATACTCATTTAATCACATAAGTGCAAGATCTAATTAAAAAGTAAATAAAACTTAAATCATGCGAACATAATATTTAAATCTTTAATAAATACTTATATCCAAAAAGTCTCTCAAATCATCCCCTAAAATTGGGGTTTTAATTACACGTAAATACAAACAAGAAAAAGAAGTAAAATGGAGAGAAATCACCCTTGGGTTTCTCTAGTAAGTTTGATCCTTCCTTGAGCTTCCTTGCTTGAATCTTGTGCAAAAAGTGGGTGTTGAGGATGTGTCTAGATAGGTGGAGTCATATGGAAAGTGACAAAAGAAAGGGGTGGAGAAGATGAAAGGAGAAGAATGATTTAAGTGGAGTAATATAGATGTTGAGTTTTAGGTAAAAGAGAAATGGAGGGATTAGGAATGGTAGAAATGAGGTTTCTTGGTTATCAAGAATTACCAAGTGTTATCAGTTTTCAGCATAAAATGGTGTATTCATATGTTATAAAAGCTAGGGTATGAAATGGGCATGAAAGGACAAGAATACCCCTAAAAAAATGGCTTGAAAAACATCAATTTCGCTACTTCTAGAAAGTGGTGTTCGCTGTGGCGACATGGAATGCACAGCAGTTACTAAAATTGACATAACTTTCTCTAGAAGACTCGGAATTATAATCCGTAAGATCTGCTAGAAAGTAGACTTCCGGGGCTTTCCGAATATATGTAATCCAAAATGTGGTTCGATCTAAGGAGAGAGATATGCTTTTTTGAAGATGAATAATTTGTACACATTTTTTACAATTTCAGCCCCTTTTGTCACCAATATTACTCCAATGCATCTGAACTTTATAAATACCTGAAAACACTTAATTCACACCATTAAATCATGGGATATTGCCCAAGAATCAAGAAAAAAGAGAAGGAAGTGAGGGCTAAAATCATACCAATTTTGGTTCAATCAATGCAGCGAGGAATGGCGTTTTCTGGTGGTATTGTGCATCGGATGCTATTGTGTGAGTTACACCACGACGGATCTAGTGATGAGATGAGGTTTCTATTAGGTTTGATACCATCTGGTTTTCTAAGTTCGAGTTTTGTTTAATCATCGGGTTGAAGCTCGGAGCCATTCCGAACATAGAATATATGTGGATATCTCGAATAGCATACACCACATGTATTTCCATGGTCGAAAGTAGGTCATTTTTTTAGAACTTGAAGCAAAGATTGAACAGGGTCAATGGGATCAACCCTTGGATGTAGTGAAGCTATGTCTGTTATACATGTTGAATTGTGTTTTGATCGGTGCGGAAGGGAGGAAATGCATCCCTATATGGCAGTTGTGCCTTGTTGATGACTTGGATGCATTCAATGCGTTCCCGTGGGGTTCGCATGTGTACAAATACACTATATTTGGGTTGAAAAAGGCAATTGTCAAGTGGCCGAAGAGATACAATATTTTTGGGATGGGATAGGATATGCAATATTGGTGAGCCTTTTGAATCATAATTACCATAAATAAATTAATTATTGAGTTGTTATGTTTTCCAACTAATTAATAATATTTTCTTTGGTTGTGTTGTAGGTTTTTGCCTGTGAAGTTATTCCAACTCTTGCCATGAGATTCATGACTGTTAGTCAACTTGAACAACCTTTCCCGCACATTTTGAAGTGGGAGTTGTCCAACTGACCGAGGGGGGATAATCTGGACAAGATTTTCACCGTAAAAGTAATTATCTAGCTAGTACACGTCTGAATGTGATTGTCATTCCAAGTTTCTGATGTCACGGAAGTTTTTATGCTAAAATTTCAAATGCTCACGGAGTTAGAGTTGATCCCTACAGAAGTGGAGAGGGGTTTATGGTACTACCAGGGGATTGACGAGGTAGGCAATCTGTACCTCAATGAGGCTTCGATGGTTGATATACTATGTGCGGGAGATTTGTCACCGTCTGCTTCAGATGTTGAGGAGTTGAGAGAGGCAGACACAGTTAGACAGACTAGATCCAGTTCTTATGCATCCCAACAGCAGACAACTGATAATGCTAGACCAAGTACTGTCTTTGCTGTAGATGTAGTTGTAGCTGCCAGGCGTACCCGTTCGAGATTAGTGTCCTCTAGGAGGAAGGGGGATCACGATGCAGAGCGACTATCTTTTGTACTAGAGGTATATAAATTGTTAGTGCATGAGGTTAATTTGATATAAGAATCTGCATTATAAATCTGATGTGTGATGATTTTATCCTTCAGGCGGTACCAGACCATTTGGAACATCGGTTTGCCGATGTCATCAGTGCGGTAGAAGCATTACGGGAAGAGTTCGAAAAAGTGAAGCTGAAAGAAAGGAGAGTGATAGGGTCAGAGAGGAGTAACACAAGGAGTTGGTCTGTATTATATAGACACTTTAGGGGACATCGACTCAAATGCATACAGATGACCCTTTTCATTATGAGGCTCTGAGGTGACGCCCAAGCAAGGCTTATGTAGACAAAAAGACAGTGCAAAGACCTCTTATGAGGATACTGCGGCATTGCCCCATATGGATTCAACAACTTCTCCTCAGTAGGACAGTGCAGCTGTACATGAGCTATCTCTTCCCTAGCAGGACAGTGCAATTGTACATTGTCCACCTCCTCCCCAACAGGACACTGCAGTTGTACATGGTCCACCTCCTCTCCAGTAGGGTACTACAGCGTTGCCCCATAAGGATGCAGTACCTCCCCACTAGTAGGACACTATTGTAGGCGCTTTAGATGTTAGTGCACAAAGTCAGCAGGACACTGCAGGCACTTCAACTGTCAGTGCACATAGTCAGGAGGACACTGCAAGCGCTTCAGCTGTTGGTCCCTAAAGTCAGCAGGACACTACATGCGCTTCAGTTGGTTGTATACAGAGTGAGTAGCACACTGTTGACACTGCTTCAGAACAAGCGGCAAACCTTAGATTGCAGGTGGCCCACCTAGTGCGTGAATGCAAATGCAAACGCAGTTCTCAAACGATTACTCCCTACACTGACCCATGTAGGCGAAAGAAGTCTAGGACTAAGGCGGCCCACAAATTTCACCCTGCTGAACTAGTTCACCGGGAACACCTGGACGCATACCTGCAGTTCAAGTAGAAGAGAACGGAAATATATGACATACTACATTTTTTGTAATATTTTCCTAGATTTGTTAAAACTACTTAATTTTAATGTTTATTCTTCTTCAATGATACATGCGCATTATGGATGGGGGGAATGAGTTCGGAGTCCCTTGGTTCGAAGAGTTCGAAACCAACCATGCGAAGTTGGAAGATACTGTATGAATTTGGTACATCAACTGTTTATTTATTTACTTTGTAATGTATTTTAACGTTAGTTTTGTTTCCTTTTGTCAGCATATGGACACATTCACAGATCGTGTAGAACCGCCAGCGTGCATTTCCCGAGGTCTACAATCAGAGCGTAGAAATTATTGATACATAATTCTATGTAAGTTCATTGTTAATTGTTTTACGGATGGTTATATTAGTAATTATTATATGGTTACAAATGTGTCGGATATAACTATTGTACACATGTACCGGTAGTCGGTGAGTATGTTTGGTGATGTCGAGACACCACCAGACGAGTAGAAATGACCTGTGTTGAATCGAACTTAGGACGATGAGGGCATTCTTGTTTGGGCCAACGGACTCAGAGGACTTAGATGTCGGCCATAGCACGAGGTTGATACAGTGAGTGTATTGGAAACGAAATTGGAAATTTGATTTCATAAGTCAACGTATCTTACATGACTTTATATTGCCTTGTAGCTTTTGCAATTGGATTATTGCTAGTATTGATCTCGTTCGCCGAAATATCCACCTGTACAATCCATTCATACAGAAGGTTCCATTCTAAGGTGGCCTGCTTACGGTGGTTGTTACCATCGATGTTGGCAGAGGCAGGATTTATACGAAGAGAACCAGTGACCAGCCGCTCTGTAAGGTGCAAGCCGATCAAATACATATGGTCATAACCACGAAATCAAATGTGCCACAACAATCAAAGGGGTAAGTTATAAGTGAAATGACATTATTGCTTTAATTCCAATCAATTTATTGATTTTGCGTTTTGTTCACATTTGATGTGTTTTTTGGTTTAATAGGGGTAACTGTGGTCCCCATACACTGTTGTTGATCGAGCACACAGTAGGAAAAAAGAAGAAGTTCGAGTGGAAGGAAAATATATGGAGGCAATACGGTTGAAGATGGTCGTAGCAGTCTTTTGTAACTCAAATGCTTTGCCTTCATAAGTGGAAACAATTTTTGTAATATTTTTTATTGTCCTATGTGTAATATTTTTTTTTGCAAATATCCATATGTTCAGAAATTAGTTCCACAGAAATTCCCACAGAAATTAGTTCTGAAATTATTATCATTTACAAGTCTTGGACCATACACATATATAAAAACGTCTCGGAACATATTTAACTAATGTATTGGACCATTAACATATTAAAACTCTCGAACCATATTTAACTAAAGTATTGAACACACATATAAAAGAAGGACCATACACATACATATAAAAAGTCTCGGAACTCATTTAACAAAAGTCTCGAACATATATACACAAAAGTCTCGGACATGTACACAAAAGTCTCCAACATGTACACATAAGTCTCGGACATTTATAGAAAAGTCTCGGACAATACACATAAAAAGTCTCGGACCATACACATTTACAAGTCTCGGACCATACACATAAAAAGTCTCAGACCATACAAATAAAAAGTCTCGGACATGTACACAAAAGTCTCGGACATGTACACAAAAGTCTCGAACCATACACATAAAAAGTCTCGGTCATATACACGGAAGTCTCAGACATATACACAAAAGTCTCGATTTTCATTTATACAATATCAAAACAACATTTCCTTATTTATTCTAGATTACTGTGTCTGGGGATTTCTGTCCCCTTGGTCAGACATGTTTGTTTGTTTGTTGTGCCCGACTTGGTGGCACACGCTACATTTGCGACGAAAATGGTCAGGGATAGGTTGGGTACTGCTACTTGGAACCACCGGAAGGTTAGTACACCGCTTACTGTTGTGTCTAGTTTCGTGACATCTTCTACACTTCTATGTTGATGTCCTCTCTGATACGGATTGAAATCGATTCTCTTGCGGGCGTCCCATACCATCTTCTTGTTGTCTGTCATTTTTAGATTTTGGAGGTAATACCACACGCTGTCTTATATCTTCAGTCACTTCCCAAGTATTAGGATGCCCAACCGACATGATAGGCACCGAATATGCATCCACAAGTGTTTGCCTCTTGTAGTAGTCTGCATATAGGGAAGTGTAATCCAAGTTTCGCTCCCTGAAATAATGGAACAAAACATGTGAACATAATAAACCATAAGAATATATGAGAAAATTAAAAATATTTAACGGAACATAAAAATTACCTAACTGCTACAAGTGCATGAGAACATGGTAGATAATCCATTTAGAATTTATTACATGTGCAAGTCTTTTACAACAGGTTCACCCTCCATTGATCTCCTTTCAATTTAACCAAGAATGTGTTCCAATCAACATGATTTACGGTTATGAAACTATATTTTTTAATACGTTTCGAGATCACCAATTGTGTAGCATTAATTAGTTGGTGACGCATGGCGAGTGCAGCTCGATGACGGTCGTAATACCAACGTTGTAGCATATCCCTTATGAACTCAGCCAAAGTCAGCATTGGCAGTTTCTTTGCAAATCTCATGCTTGAGTTCAAGCACTCAGCAATATTGATTGTCAGCAACCTATACCTTCTTTAGGGACAATGGACATAAGACCACTTTTCTGGCCCCGCATTGACAACATATTCATACGCATTCTGGTGTAGGTTACGTAACTCGCCCATGTAATGGTTATATTGCAATTCTCGGTATTTTTTTGCTGCTGCAAACATCAGCCCTACTACATCCTTTCTATGGAAACGTTTCTTTATGTTTTCATAAAAGTGCCAAGCACATATTGTATGGGTTGCATGTGGGAAGACGCTAGCTATCTCGGCTTCTCTGCTTGCATGTCGATCGGAAATGAAAACCAAGTCTTCAATATAACCGAGGGCAACCTTCAAGTAATCAAAAAACCACTCCTAAGCAGTGTTTTTTTTTTCTTTTCTGAATCCCTATAACAAAAAACTATTGTATATGTTTATTCATTGCCATCTTGTGCTATTGCCACCAACATTGTACCCCTACATTTCACTTTTAGAAAGGTACCGTTAACAGTAATCACAGGATGCATACACTGTCGGAAACCTATAATTGAAGCCCCTAACGTCATGAAGAAATACAAAAATCTATTGTCTTCTATGCACTATAAATTTGTGATTATGCCAGGATTATTTTGCTCCTGAACATAACCAAAAGATGGCAGTAGTTGGAACGTTTCTTCATGACCTCCATAGGATAATGCCAATGCATAATGCAAGGCTTGATGAGCCTTACTGTACATAACTTGGATGCCATACATTGTTTTCATATCCGTAATTATGTCTTTAGGTTTCATTAAATGACCATTCTCTCGTTGGAGTCTAGAGGCCATTATTTCACCGATTATGGCCACACTAGCCTGTCGGTGACGCTAGTGTACCTCTTATAAGGGACAACTATGTTCACTTACAAAACTTCTCACTTGAAAGTATGTGCCTTCATCTCTCCTCACCGTTCTTAATTTCCACGAACAGTTGTCAATCTTGCACACCAAATGTAGAACTGACTTGTTAGACATTTTCAACTTCCATTCATAGTTCTCCCTTATTGCATGAAGTCCTACTAATCTTTTTAAATTGTTTTTTTAATAGAAAAAATTGACCTTTGTAAATCAAAGTTTTAGGTTCATGTGATTCCATAGTGTTGTTCACTTGACCAAACGAATAGGCTTCAGATCCAGGAATAACCCAAGTTGACTAATTATCGGAACCTATGGTGGTAAGATTTTCTGGGACATCGGATGTCCCCACCATATCTGCTGCACTATAACAGGGACGGTCACCTTGTACACACCTTCCTTCAGTTTGACGTTGTATAGGTTCTTCAATAACATTTTCACGGTAATCTATATGATCAGGATTGGGTTCTATATTCAGCTCAATATTGGCCTTAAATTGACGCCCAAAGTAATGGTTAAAATGATGTTCAACGTGAGCTGCAAGGTCATTTGCTATAGGTAGGACACTTAATATGTTTTCTGCACCTCGGATATTTCCATCGTTATTGATCCTACTCCGTTATGTCAACATTTGATTACTACCGCTGACGGATGGATAATCTTGGGGATTTCCATGAAGAGGGATGGCATCACCCATCACATCTCCACATCTCCACATCTCCTTTCAATTAGGCTAACACATACTTGAGGAACCACCCTATCTTCCCCTAGCATAAATTGAACATCATTGTCGTTCCTTACAAATGTGCGACAAGTAGTGCCAGGAATGCATGATATTGATTGTAGATCAATATTGCATTTGTTTGGATCATAGTGGACAATGGACTGCACGCGAGCCTGATCGAACCAAAATTGGTATGATTTTGGCCCCCATATCCTTCTCCTTTTGTTCGATTCTTGGGCATTATTCCGTGATTTAATGGTGTAAATTAAGTGTTTTCAGGAATTTATAGAGTTCAGAGGCATTGAAGTAATATTGGAGAAATAGGGGTAAATGTGTAATTATTGAAGCAAGATTGAAGATATTATAATTTTAGAAGACTTGAGGGGGCATATCGTAATTTTCCATGCAAAATATCTGCACACGCCACCTCATTTAAATAGAACGGTGCGTTTTAATGTGTTGGGCTCAAATTAAAAGTGGCCCAAGTAATCCTATGTGGTGAGCTCACCACACCTATGCCTAAACATACCCCATTTCAATTCTAATTGGACCCCTTTTAAGAGACAATAACAGCAGCCCATTTGCACCCCACTCATCTACTGTTTGCACCCCAACTATTCATCTTCTTCTTCAGCTCATGCGTGCAGCCATGGCCTCCCTCCCCACCAAACCCTTGCCGACCGGAAAAGGGCCAAAACCGAGCTACCGGTGGCCGGAAATTGGCCTAAATTAACGGCAAGGTCAACGGCTGTCCATTCGTTCAACTTCCGGGCCTCCAATCGGCCGGAATCCGACAGCCTTCTCATGCCCAAAAATACCCTTGGTCGCCCCAAGTCCCAAAACGCGTAAATCGAGGTCGCGGTTTGTATTCCGAGGTCGCCATGGCGACAGGGAGTTGTTTTGACACCTGATTGCTTCGCCATTTGCATTCCAAGCTCGCCATGAACGCCAAACAGCGACCTCCCTTGCTGTACATTTCTGATTGGTGGGGAAAATTACACAATGATCCCCTCTGTTGGACTAAATGGTAATTTGCCATGGTCAGGGGGTGTTTTGGTAATTTTCCACCCGAGACCTAATTTGAAAATACTATAAATTCATCACATTTTTCCTCTTTTGGACAACTCTTGACCACCAAGAAACCTCCTTTCTCCACCATTCCTTTTCTCTCCATTTTCTCTCCTACCTAAACTTAACATCTAGATTACCTCCCCTAATCATTCCTTTTCTTCCCATCTTCTCCACAAATCTCCTTAGTCACTTCCCATTTGACTCCACCTATCTAGACACATCCTCATCATCCACTCTTCACACAAGGAGCATCAAAGGCAAGGAAAGGATCAAGCTTACAAAAGGTGGCCCATGGGTGATTTCCTAATCTTTTACTTGCCTTCCCTTTGATTGTAATATGTGTAATTAAATCCCCTTTCTAGGGTTTTGATGTGAGAATATTTGGATTGGGATTTGCTTAAGCTTTTATATATTTTAATTTCTATTTGTGTTCTATTCATTTTATAATTAGATTCTTTGCATTATATAATTGACATGTATACCCACTAGTTGATTATAATCTTGCTTAGGATAATTTGTTATATAATCTTGATTGGATTGACAACCTTGATGGATTGAGAACTTAGTGAATAGGATAGATTGTCGGAGGGTATATCAACCACGATAATCTAAGCCGTTAATTGTAACAAATCGATCCCGCCGTGACCCCCTTTCCTTAATCGGTTAGGCATTGCGGTGGGAAGTTGTTTAGGGTTCATAATAATGGCCCAAACACATTTTAGAAATCAATTGGTTAACATTTATGAGATTCGTTCATTAAGGTAGCTTGATAAGCATTTCCCGGTAATCCACTTGTGATCCCATTAATTCCTTAGCTATTCTCTTAATTGTTAAATCCATTTATCTTATCTAGATTTGTTAAGTATTCTTTTATTAGTTATTAGGTTTATTTTTCATGTATGTTTGATGGCTTGACAACCCATTCACTCATCCATATTTTTATGATTTATTTTATCGCATTTAGATTAGTTAATTTATTCAACTAATCACTCTAATTCCCTGTGGAACGAACTCTAAGCTTACCACATTACTCATTTTCAAATCTTAAAATATATTGCGTAAATATTCATTTTGTAACATTCTTTTGGTAATTCGCAATTTGGTAACGACACAAAAAGCGAGTCATCAGAGCCAAAAGCTCATCAAAGGTGATATTCTTTGACACTAATATTCCTTGATTATCCGAGCCAACAAACCTCTGGCTTCCGTCTGGTAGTTGCTACCATCGATCATTATAGGATATAACTATTCTGATCTGATCCATTTTCTTGTACAAAAAATAATTAACAAAATGAAGTTGGTGTATCATAAGACATAACAGTGGGGATTATACAATAAAAATGAATAAAAACTTAAAGTTAATAAGTCTCTGAAAATAGTTAATAAGTCTCGGCATAAAGTCTATAAGTCTCGGAAAAATAATGTCCGAGACTTTGGAAAACATTGTCTGAGACTTTTAGGCTAAATGTCCGAGACTTTTTTAACATGGTTCCGAGACTTTTGGAAACAATGTCCGAGACTTTGGTAACACTCTCCGAGACTTTTTTAAAAGTTTGAAACTTATGAAAAAATGTCCGATACTTTACTTTTATGCTATATCCGAGACTTTGGTAACACCCTCCGAGACCTTTGAAAAAAATGTCTGAGACCTTTGTAACACTCTCATCCGAGACTTTTATACATTTTCCGTTAAGTTGGAACCACCATTCAACAAGTTGTTATCTCAGACCTTTAAATGAATTTTGTTATACATTCACAAGCCGACAAGATGAGTGAGTTGAGAGAAGGTATAACAAGTATACCTTCTCTCAACTCACTCACCATAATGGTTCACTCACCATAACGGTTAGTGAATAACACAATTAACATGATGAGAGGCACAACGAAAATAGATATAGGCAACCAAAAAAGATTAAAGTCTCGCAACATTATAGCTAATCCAAAGTCATGAAATGGAATGAATTTTGATATACATTCACAAACCAATAAGATGAGTGAATTGAGAGAAGGTATAACAATTATACCTTCTCTCAATTCACTCACTGTATCGGTTAGTGAATAACATAATTCACACAATCATAGGCACGGTGGAAACAAATATAGGCAAGAATAGAAGATTAAAAGTCTCGAAAAATTATAGCTAATTCCAAAGTTTTCGAGCCTTTTGCAAAGTCTCAGACATACAATTGGAAAGTCTCGAACATATTAACGTGGAAAGTCTCGGACAATGGATTGGAAGGTCTCAGACATACAATTGGAAAGTCTAGGACATACAGTAGGTCTCGGACAATGGTTAATAAGTCTCGGAATATTAAAATAAAGTCTTCGAACATGGTTAATAAGTCTCAAAAAACTAAACTAAAGTTTCGGAGACTTGTATGAGCCAATGGGATTTCACTATTATAAAAAGTCTTGGATATTTTGTATTTTGACATGTATGGATCCTAGATTGCTAGGTATATATGCTTGAAATATTTCAAAATACTTATACTAGTGCTTAGCAACCCTGGACCATGCATGCTAAAACAAAAAAAGTCCAATACTTTTTATAATACTCTTCGAGAATTTACAAATGGAAAATTCAAAAAAAAAAAAAAAAAAAAAAAAGAACACAAGAAATGTGATTACCTTAGCATGATTGGTAGAAAAACGAAGAAGAGAACAAGACCACGAATTAGAGAAGTAGATAAACAAAGAGCACGAGTTGGAGAAGAAGATGAACTTGGATCTTGCAGACAAACAAAGAGGAGAACAAGACCATGAGTTGGAGAAGGAAGTGAACTTGGATCTCAGTTTACAGAGAATTTAAAGTTAGAGAGAGATATAGATTTCAGACAACATAAAAGTAGGAGAAGAATAGTTGTTTCTGGTTTCTTAGAGCATATAGGACACATACCATCAAAATCAATACCACGACCAGCAATATTGAACAAGGAAGGAAGCCAATTTTTACAAGCCTTCCAAACAAAATTCCTAACTTTATGAGGGATTTTAATTTTCCAAATGAACTTCCACCAATCAGAATAAACTGAACCGGTAGGAGCCTCAGCGAAATTCAGCTTAGTACCTAATTTATAACCATTCTTAATAGAAAAATTGCCATCCTTCTCAAAGTGCCAAATTAAAGAATCATCAACCTGGGAACCTGGAGAAAGGCTCAAGATAGCTTCCACCTCCTCAGAAGAGAAAGACGACTTAAGCAAGGGGATATTCCAGCCACCCAAAGAGGTAATGAGACACCTCACCATGGCATCCATACCAAGAACCGGAGGAGATTGGATCATAAACGAATGGGGCCTAGGAATCCAACGGTCACCATAAATCCTAATAGAGGAGTGGCTACCTATCCGCCACCTAGAACCAGTAGCAATTAACTCTCGACCCCATAAAAAACTCTTCCAAACAAAGGAATTAACGCCACCCTTACCTGCATGGAGAAAATCTGAAAGTAGGAAAATATCTACCCTTAATCACTCTTGCAACCAGCGAATTATACTATATACACCCATTAATTACACTCATATCTTCAACTATATTATTTTATTTAAAAAAAAAAAAAAAAACTCTAATTAAACCCTAATTCTATTTCAAGTATCAAAATCTCCAATTGTCATTTAGTTTGACATAAATTTTAGGTATTTTAGATAGAACTGCAGCTACTGATATAAGAATTCGAATTCTTGCAGATTATGTCAAGTTTAGAGACATCAATTTCAATAGTGAGAAAGGGAAGTTTGAGAAGGTTGGTTTCGTTGTCAAGGACTTTGCAGGAGCTAGTGGACAAATTTGATTTGAAGCTTTTTTTTTTTTTTTTTTTTTCGGTTGGCTACCTTTATTAAAAATAATAATAATAATAATAATAATAATAATAATAAAAGAGGCCAAGAAAGGCCAACCGAACAACAACAAAAGCAAGGAAGAGGACACAAGCAACTAGCACCCATTTCCACAGCCAACAAACAGAACAACAATCAATTGCACAAAGCAATGAGAACCCCAACACCCCACACGCCTAAAATCCAAACCAAACTTAGCAAAAGCAAACACAGTAATCAAATTTTTTTTTTTTTTAGTAATCAATTTTTTTTTTTTTTTTTTTTTTGTTCAGTTTCTTTGTTTGTGAGAAAATGGTTGAAGTGAAAGTAATATTTGGAAGTCGAGAATTTGAAACAAAGAGAACTTGACAACTTGAAGTAGAGCTTCTCGATATTTAAGAATTTAAGAATTCTCTCTGTTTTTGAGCTTGAGGAACTTAAGAATTTATCATTTATGAAATTAGGTATGTTATAAATTGTATTAAAATTAAAACATATGGTACTATTGGCATTAAGTTGGGTGTTTATAATAATGTTTTAATTTTAAATTTTAGATATGAGTTTACTTATAAATATGAGTGTACTTATAAATATAAGTGTACTTATAAATATAAGTGTGCTTATCATATTTATGGGTATCAGTATCCACACCCAAAAAATATATACCAAGAAACCCCGCTAAAAAAAAATATATTCAAATATCAAGGCATATATATATATATATATATACCCTATCAAAACTAGTTAATAGAGCTAAGACAAGACACCCTCGGTGTTAGACCCAGCCTCTATATAAATCGCCTTTTCACCTACAATGAAAGGTAACTTATCTAGCTCATTTTTACTAGACCTAAATAGAACTCAACCATTTGGTGATCTAACCCACACAAATTTATAGTTAACTAAGAGACATCTAACCCCGTGAGAAGACCCTCCGATGGGCTAATAACCGAAGCAACATTTTCAACCCCAACACTTACCATCAAAGTCTAAAGTGCAATGTGTAAGCATTAAATAATTACAATTTACAGTGATTCATGTAATGGTAGGGGATTAATTAAAACTTTAGTGGTTGGAGAACAAGCTCACTCAATCATACAATTACAAAATCAATGTATATAGCACGTGATAACTAGCTAGGACTTGGGTTCATATGCTACTATAGAAAATCAATGCATCTATGATTATATCAGTGTTCGAAAAAACGGCCTAGGCGACCGATTAATCGGTTGGATTCCTCTAGTCGACAGCTCACTATGGCAAAAATGTCAAAATCGGCCAGATTAGTATAATTTTCATTCACTTCTTTAGACTTCAATTCTTCACTTCTTCTTTGACCAATCCTAAACAGTCAAACAAACCGTCCGCCGAGATTGCCCAAAGAAGCTTCCTGCCGCTTGCCACCATTTAGTCAACGAGATCGTCGAAAATTGCCATCCGCTGTCGCCAATTCACCGGTCTTCCTCTTGTTTCCATGACTCCAAAGTCCATCTAGGGTTTGTATTTTTATTTATTTATTTAAAAT
Organism: Acer campestre; assembly: GCA_954870605.1. Taxonomy (NCBI): domain Eukaryota; kingdom Viridiplantae; phylum Streptophyta; class Magnoliopsida; order Sapindales; family Sapindaceae; genus Acer; species Acer campestre. Next base: position 34,594,554 of record OX940801.1, read on the forward strand.
TGCATTAATCATTTTTTAATTAAAATTTGACACTTTCTTCATGTTAATGGGTTGGGTTTTTCATTTTTGTTGTTGTTGCCTTTATAAATTTGTAAATTAATTATTTGGATTTTGTAAATTCGCAAAATTTTGTAAATATCTTCCTACCTTTGATTTATAAGTGGCTTTGATTGGATTTGCAAGAGTCTTAGAATAAGAGTAATAGGTTATATGTGAAAGCTAAGGGTTGTTGTGGTAGCCAAAAAAGGTTTCATTGATAGAAGTTGATATCGTGCATAGAGAATGCCCGTGTAAAAGCAACATTCACAACTAAAATTTTTTAAATTAGATACAATGGATTTTGATAAATTTTGTTGATAGAGGTATTAGCAGTAGAGACTCTCAAGGCAACAACTACACTTAATCTCAAGTGTTGCCGTGTTCTAATAGGACTGCACTTGTACAGCAATTGTATTTAAAAATTATAGTTAATTGTGTTTTACTTCACCTCTGATTAGTCTTGATGTATCAGGTATAAATACCTTGTTTCATGAATGAGAAAGCGTGATGATTTACAAACACTTAATTAAACTCTATTATGGTATCAGAGCATAGCTAAAAAAAAAAATAATAGCTTATGATCCTAAAACCCTAAACCTATTCTTCTCTTAAAATTTTCTTTTTCTTTTTGCTGCCTACAACCTCAATTCAGCCGCTCACATGACTTCTCCCAATCCTACTGTCCCTGCGTCTACCTCAACTTCAGCCTTCTCTATATCCATTCCTCAAGTCACACTCATGGGATCGATTAACACCAATCAACCATCACCACTTATTGCGATTAACTCCACTCAGGTTCCTATCAAACTCACCAAAGGGGGGAACTATGCAGCATGGAGATCTCAATTTGAGAACTTATTTTTCGGCTATGGTCTCATGGGCTATTTGGACGGAACCAAGCAATGTCCTTCTGAATCACTTCCAACCGCAACTGATAATGCCAGTCAAGAATCTGACCAGACCGTAATCAATCCTGACTATCAACTGTGGCTTCATCAAGATCGACTTCTTCTTCATGCTATTCAAGTCTCATGCATGGGAGCCGCTCAGTCCATTGTCACTCGCTCCACTACTTCTGCTCAAGCTTGGACAAAACTTGAGGTAGCTTATGCCAACCGATCCGAATCTCGCAAATTAAGTCTTCTTGATTCTCTAACCAGTGTTAGCCTGGAGGACAAATCCGTAGCGGATTACATGCAAGGAATCAAGACTACTCTTGATAATCTTGAACTCATCGGTCACTCCGTTGATGAGGGTGCTGTCATTATTCACACATTACATGGTCTAGGGCCAGCATACATGTCACTTGCATCAGCTATTCGAGCCCAAGATACTCCAATTTCCTTTGAAGAACTCTATGACAAATTACTGGATCATGAAACCTTTCTTCGTCGCGATGAAACAAAGAAAAATGGGCAAAACGGACTAGCCATAACAGCCCAATTTAATCAGCGTACCTACAGTAGAAGAGGCCGTGGACAACAAGCATATTCCTCTTCTTATGCTGGTCAATATCAGCAATTTGGCCACGGCAATTCTCATGCTCAGCCTCCAAATTCAGGTACTACACATGGTCGTGGATCCAACTCCAATTATCACAGCAGCTACCGCCAAAATAATTTTTCTGCCCCAAGTCAGCAGTCCAATTGGCGGTCTTCATCTTCTAACACCACCTCTAGGCCAATTTGCCAACTGTGTGACAAGCTTGGGCACACAACCCGCACCTGCCGCTCACGTCCTCCTCCAACAGCTCAACCTTGGCCTCAGGCTAACCACATGACAACTGATCAGTCTGGTTCCCGCAACAACAATAATTGGATACTTGACTCAGGTGCTTCCCACCACATGACTTCAGATCTTCAGAATCTATCTCTACATTCGGATTATGTTGGCCCAGAGGACATCATGCTTGGAGACGGTAACCCCATTCCTATCACTCATACTGGTACTACATCTTTGTCTACTTCTGATAATTGCTTTCGACTTAACAATGTTCTGTGCTCCCCTAAAATCTCCCATAACCTTGTGTCTGTTTCCCAATTTTGCTCTCACAATAAAGCATCCATTGAATTCTTCCCTGACTATTTTCTTGTGAAGGATCTGACTACAGGAGCATCCTTGGTCCGCAGCCAGAATAAAAGAAATCTTTATGTTTGGCCAACGATCAGTCAACCAGCGTCAAGAGTCCACCTATATTCTGCGTCTGTCAACCCAGTCACCTCCCCGTTAACATGGAACTGCCGTCTAGGACATCCGTCTGCTCAAGTTCTTCACAAACTCATCCAGTCTCACAACCTTCCAGTCACCAAGTCTGGACCTCAGTTTTCTTCATGTTCTGCTTGTCTATGTAATAAAAGTCATAAATTGCCGTTTGGCAAATCAACATTGACTAGTAATAAAACTCTAGAGATTTTATTTACTGATGTTTGGGGTCCTGCTCATATACAATCATTTGATAATTTTCGTTATTACGTTATTTTTGTGGATTATTTCTCTAAATACACTTGGATTTATCCACTTAAATACAAATATGAGGTTCCTCTTATCTTTAGGCAATTTAAGGCACTAGTTGAAAATTTCTTTCACACCAAAATTAAAACTGTGTATTCAGATGGCAGTGGGGAAGCCCAATCTCTTGGCATAGACCTGAAAAATATGGGGATTCAACACCTAAAATCTCCACCTCATACACCTGAGCATGTAGGCACAGCTGAACGCAAACATCGCCATGTGGTGGAAACGGCATTAACCCTGCTTCACCATGCGTCTTTGCCTATAAAATACTGGTCTCTAGCTTTTAGGACTGCAGTTTATCTCATCAATCGCATGCCCACCCCTGTTCTTGACAACCAAAACCCGTACAGTCTACTCTTTAACACGGTACCGAACTATCGGAAATTACGTGTGTTCGGTTGCCTTTGTTATCCTTGGTTAAGACCCTATATGTCTCACAAACTCCAACCCCGCTCCAAACCGTGTGCATTTGTCGGTTACTCCACCGAACACAATACGTACCTATGTCTAGATCGTCTCACCAATCGAGTCTAAGTCTCCCGTCATGTCGTATTTGTTGAAACGGAGTTTCCGTTCTCTAGTGGAGTGTGTCGTCAGTCGTCTACCATCCCACTTGATATCCAACCTTGGCTTCGGTCACTTCCCTCCCATGTCAGGTCTACACACGAATCTTCCCCAAATTCTGATCCTAATTACTATCAACCGCATGCCACTTCTCCACATGACATTATACATGTCCCCGTGTCCTCCCCACATTCAACCTTTCCTCCTCAAACAACGCCAGCTGCCCACCTTCCGCAACCTACATGTGCCCATCCTCCATGCACCACATCTCTCCAACGTCAACTGCACCTAAACTCCTCCCATATTGTCGCCCACACAGAACCATGAATCATCTCCCCAAGTGTCCCGCAAACAGCCCCGTAGTCCCATTCCCACCTTCCCGCTGATTCGGCTCAGCCGACAGCTGCCCATGAACCCTCCTCTCCCACTAGAGTAATTCAAACTCGATCTAAGAGCAACATTTTCAAACCGAAAGCGGTCTTTGACCTCACAGCCACTGCCCATATTACACCCCAAACCGAGCCCTCTTCCCTGACCCAAGCCCGAAAGCATTTAGAATGGCGACAGGCAATGAGTGCGGAGTATGATGCACTTGTGAAAAATTCTATGTGGGACTTAGTTCCGTCCCATCCGTCTCAAAATGTGGTGGGTTGTAAATGGATTTTTCGGATCAAGAGGCACCCTGATGGCTCTGTGGCTAGGTACAAAGCCAGACTTGTAGCAAAGGGATTTCATCAACGTCCCGGTGTTGACTTTCATGACACTTTCAGTCCAGTGGTGAAACCTGTCACCGTTCGACTTGTTCTAACTCTTGCAGTAACTAATGGCTGGCCTCTGCGCCAGCTCGATGTCAATAATGCTTTTTTGCAGGGAACTCTCACAGATGATGTTTACATGGTGCAACCGCCAGACTTCGTAAATTCCACCAAGCCTTAGCATGTGTGCAAACTCCGCAAGGCTATCTATAGGCTTCGTCAGGCTCCTCGTGCATGGTATACGGAACTTCGAACCTCTTTACTGGCTGCCGGATTCATTAACTCCACCTGTGATGCATCTCTCTTCATTCGTCATCGCCCTGGACACACACTGTATCTCCTCGTTTATGTTGACGACATCATTGTTACTGGCTCTTCCGACTCCCAGGTCAGTGACTTCATTGCCACGTTGGCTCATCGGTTTTCTCTAAAAGATCTCGGTCACCTCTCATTCTTCCTTGGAGTTGAGGCCCACCGTACCTCACGGGGTCTTTACCTCTCCCAACAGCAGTACATTCGTGATCTCCTTCTCAAGACTAACATGGTTGACGCAAAGCCTGTCTCTACTCCTCTCTCGCTTACTGAATCCTTGACACTCAGTGATGGTAGTGCGCCTTCTGATGCTACTCAGTATAGGCAAGTCCTCGGGTCATTGCAATATCTATCCCTCACTCGTCCAGACGTCTCCTTTGCGGTGAACAAACTCTCCCAGTTTATGCACCGACCATCCACGAATCATTGGACTGCCGTCAAGCTAGTTCTTCGGTACCTTCGGGGTACGCTTGATCATGGTCTGCTTCTTTCACGTAGCTCTCAAACTCGTCTTCATGCTTTCGCCGATGTGGATTGGGCAGGTGATCCTGATGATCGCCGATCCACGACAGCCTATGTTGTATTTCTTGGCTCCACACCCATCAGCTGGAGCTCCAAGAAGCAACACACAGTTGCCCGATCATCCACTGAAGCTGAGTTTCGTGCCATTGCTGCCACTGCTGCAGAACTTAACTGGATTGGTCATCTCATCCATGAACTTCAACTACCAGTCTCTGCTCCTCCTGTCATCTACTGTGACAATGTAGGTGCCACTTATGTTTGCGCCAATCCCATCTTCCACAGCCGCATGAAACATGTTGCCATTGATTTTTTCTTTGTTCGGGATCAAGTCGCACGGAACCAGCTGCGTGTTGCTCATGTCAATACGAAGGATCAGTTAGCTGACTCTCTCACCAAAGCTCTGCCTCGCAAACAATTTCAAGATTATCGGTTCAAGATAGGCGTCCTCGCCGGAAGCTCTATCTTGCGGGGGCATATTAGCAGTAGAGACTCTCAAGGCAACAACTACACTTAATCTCAAGTGTTGCCGTGTTCTAATAGGATTGCACTTGTACAGCAATTGTATTTAAAAATTATAGTTAATTGTGTTTTACTTCACCTCTGATTAGTCTTGATGTATCAGGTATAAATACCTTGTTTCATGAATGAGAAAGCGTGATGATTTACAAACACTTAATTAAACTCTATTAAGAGGTTGCCTGTTTTGAGGATCGGTCTTTGCATGCTTTTTGTCTTTTATTTTGCTCTATGTTGTAGTTATATTGGTTTATTGAATTTTGTTTATGATTGGATTGGATTTGTAATTTGGCATTTGTGGATTTGGAAAGAATTTTGTTTGGATTTGATCATTTGAATTTAGTTGCAATTGGATTTTTATGCAGGAAAATAAAAAAATAAAAAAAAATCGCCGACAGCTTAATCGGTTTAGGCACTAGGCGCTGGGTTTCCGCTCAACTAACACCTAACGCTTACTGAAAAACTGGATTATATAAAGTAATGGAGACTTTTACAACAAGTATTACACATCAGTCTTCGGTCGGGTTAGAAATCTATTGGACATCTACTCTCAAAATATCGGAAAAAAAAACTCCTCATTCATGTATGAGGCCTACAAGCCAACGGCTACTCCTTTTTTCTTTTTCTTTTTTTCCTTGGCCACTTGGCCAACGTCTGATTTCAATTTTTTTTTTTTTTTTTTTTTTTTTTTTTTTTTAACAGTTGGCCACTTGGCCAACGTCAGATTTTTTTATAAAAAAAACTGCTGGGGTCAACGGCTGATTTTTTTTTTTTTTTATAAAAAAAAAACAAATTCTTTAAAATTATTATTTTATCCCCATTCCAAATTTTCTATAAATACGTACCCCCTCCAAATCAAATTATTTTTTTCATATCTCTCTCCAATATCTAATTTCTCATTTTCTCTCATTCTCTCTCTCTACTCTCACTACTCTGATCTCTAACTCTATCTACTCTCTACACATTCAAAGGCCATCTCCAACCCAAAAACCCACTTTGGTGCAACTTTTATACTAAAATAGTGCATCTTCCACACTATTTAACTATTTCATCTCTAACCCATTGCACCAAATTTTACACTAAAAAGAATATTCCTTTGAATATTCTCTTTCTTTCCCCTTCTTTTAATATTTCTCCACAATTAACTTTTCATCCCATAATTAACATAATATTGCAATACGATAAGAAATTATGAAATAAATTAAAAGAAATTAAATTTAATTAGGTAAAATATTGCATTTATTATTAAAATAACTTAAACATTACATTTCATAAAATAAAAAAGGAGGCTGACGAAGAAAGTGCAAAAATTATAGACACTATGAAAGTAGGACAACAACAACTCATTGAAGTTATAAAAAAAAAGGCTGGGAGGATAGGCAAAGAAATTATGCCCATGGAGAGGAAATTGGACCCGGAGGAAAACAAAATTGTAATGCAAGATTTGAATACCATAATTGATCCAAATCGACGCATGTTTATGCATCATGAACAATTAAGAATTATGGCAAAAGGAGCTCAATAATGAGGCTAGGGATCTCAAAATACATCTGAGTCTTTTGGTGAGTTTTTCAATAATCTCGAAGGATCTGGAAATGGTCTTCCAAACTACTAAATCGTTCTGTAATTTATATTGTATTTTCCCTTAATTTTAGTGTCTTCCAATTAGTGGTAATGTTTTTATTAATTAAGGTATTTTGCTTTAATTTCCGTTGTTTTGAATTAAGTGATTTATTTAAAAAAAAATTGCATTAAAAATTTTGAATTATACACTTCATTTTAGTTTATTATAAATGTTAATATCAATAATAATTAAATAAAAAAAATCATTAAATAATAAAAATGACCAAATTGGAATAAATTTAATTGATTAAGGGTAAAACTGTGATTTTATAAAAATTAAGGGATAGAAAAAAAAATAGGTGCCTTTTTTGCGCCAGGTGAATAGTGTCGTGCTAGGAGTTGTGCGAAACTGTTCACTGTAGCAAAAATGGCACTAAAGAGGCAGGAGGGTTGGAGTGGTGTTTTTGTTGCAAAATGGCTTTTTGCTCTATAATGATGCACGGTTGGAGATGCCCGAACACTCAATAATACTTATCTTTAATTCTCTATAATAGTATAATCTCTAATCTCTCATTCTCTAGTCTCTAGTACTAGTTCCTAATAAATAAATTTTTAACTCAACAAAATAAATAAAATAGGAAAAAAAAAAGGAATTGAAAAGAAAAGAAAATAAAAATAAATTGAACAGGCATCCTATTAAAAACAGATCAAAAATAAAAATATTAAAAACTTATTAAATAATATATATATATATATATACTAAAATATGTATAACTTAACAAAGTTGAACTTATATTGAAATGGTTAAGTCACACAATTTCTACCTTGGTTTGATTCCTAACTATTGCATTTAAATATATATATATATATATATATAAATAAATATAAAGATATAGGCCAGCCCTATAGGCAACCCTAGACTAGGCCAGGCCTTTTTAGCGCAGCCTGTTAGAAGGCCTGGGCCGCCTGTACTGCCGCCACTACCTTGTTCCATTTTAAGATGCCATGTCCAATTATGAAATCAAATGAGACAAGGTAATAATAACTATATATATACATATAGTTTTAATGAATTTTGATCTGAATTTTTTGTGTGGATGATAAATTCAATGAAATCTAACTATCAATAAAATTGAAGAATTTTTCAAGCACTACAACTATTTATTCTGATTTTGTTAAATATGAAGGCATTGGAAAATGGGCAAAATATAGAAAATTCATGAAAATTAGTTGTAGTGCATATAAAATTCTCAAATTTTATTCATAGATAGATTTCATTGAACATATCATTTATAAAAAAATTTAGATCAAAATTCATAAAAATGGATGTGATTTAATCAAAGTTTTTACCGAAATTAAAATAGGGGGATTCCTTACGAGAACTCATATATATATATATCTATAGAGAGAGAGAAAAAAAATTTCAAATCAGTGCGCACTGATATAAGTTATATCAATAGATTTATATGCTTTGACTCAAGTGTGTATGCACTTGTCAGTGCTTCTCCATAATCAGTGCCCTATATGCAACACACTAATGAAGTTATATATATATATATATAGTAAATTACGCTAAAATCCCTACAGTTGGTGTAATTGTAAACAGAAACAATTTTACTAAAAAAAATGACATTGATTTATCTTATCGTTAGTCAAACTCAGTCAAAATTAAACATTGATCGAGTTTAACTATTAAAATGACCAAAATACTCTTGACATAAAAATCAAAACTACAAAAGTAACTTTAAAAATTTAATTAAAATAAAATTATTATATTCTTAAAATAATAAAACGTAAAAGTAATAAAAAAAAGGAAAAAAAATTGTTGAAATCCGTCTCCAATTGTTTTTTAAACATTTAATAAAATATTGAAAATGGGATTATTATTATTATTTTTTTTAAAAGGGATAAAATGACAAAAACACTCTTCTAGTCGTTAACTCTGACTATATATATATATATATATATTGGGTGTGCAACCAAAGTCCCAATTGGCTAAACATGAGGATGATCTTGAGTATATAAGTGTGGAAACAACCTCCATTGGTACGAGGCTTTTTTGTAGGTGTCCCAAGAACAAATCCGTGCGGGCTTAGGCCTACAACGGACAATGTCATACCAATGTGGAGAACGTTGGTTCCGTACTTATAACAAATGGTATCAGAGCCGACCCTGAGACTTAGCCAGACATAGCCAAACCAAATTAGAAGGTGGTGGGTCCCATTTAGCTCGCGATGGATCCGTGATGTTAGCTCTTAAGGCAGGTGATGCTCCAATGTTTCACATAAGGCGTGTGCTCCGATGCGGTGGAGACGAGTGACATTGATGGAGTGCTTCCCTAGCATTGACCAATGGATGATCACTTGAGGGGAGGCCCAGACCGTGAACATTATGACGGTCCTTTGTTCGAGGGGAGGATTGTTGGGTGTGCAACTAAAGTCCCACATTGGCTAGACATGGGGATGATCTTGGGTATATAAGTTTGGAAACAACCTCCATTGGTATGAGGCCTTTTGGTAAGTGTCCCAGGAATAAATCTGTACGTGCTTAGGCTCAAAGCAGACAATATCATACCAATGTGGAGAATATGGGTTCCGTACTTATAACAACATATATATATATACATATATATATATATTAGTGACACCGATATAACAATATTAGTGCACTTAATTCTTAGTGCTCACCGATATAATAATTTCAGCTTCCCACCTCCAGCCTTTAATTAGATTTAAGTATTTAACTAATTTTATCTAGTGAACATTCACTTTTTCTTAATCAATGATTCATATGTATTACATGGACATTAATATGTCAATGCGTATTAATGAAAAAACTATATTATGTATATAATGAAATAAATAAATAGTAATGAATTCAAGTGTTACGTTAGTAAGTGAGATGCATCTCTCAACTATGGGAGTAGTTATCTCCCTACTTGGTGTCAATTCCCAAAACAATGGTGAACATTATAAAAAAATGTGGAGGTCTAATATCATGATAAGGAGCTCAAAAAGGATGAATCAAAAAGGGCGGGCATTTGTCGAGATGAGGTTGACTCATTAACTAGCCCTCACACCTATGTCATTGAGGTTACAGGTTCGAATCATATTTACATCTTTAAATCCTGAATTAATTGTAATAATTAAAAAAATGAGGGCAATCTGGTAATTGTAAGACACATAAAGGGATTTTTGAGGATCTTCAAAGCCGAAATAGACACGTAGTAATAATAATAATAATAATAATAATAATAATAATAATAATAATAATAATAATAAAGTGGACACTTGGCAGGAGGTAGGAATCCTGAGCATTTGAGACAAGTTAAGGAGCAACAACCGGCCAAGTCAATTTCATAAAAATGAGAAACTGATTCGATTGGGCGCTCCTATTGCCTTTATCGTTGCGTGCTCTATTACTGCTTTCTCAGATGCTGGTGTGGCTACTTCAGTCCTTGCTACCTTTCCCGTCTCCTCTCTAGCCGTGCCAATATTGCTACTCATAAATATGATATGTACACTCATATTTTAATAAAAAAATTTAATTACAAAAATATCCCAATAGAAATTTTCCAATAAGGACAAATTAGTTTAATTAAAAATAAACAAAATACTATGTACACCCATTAATTACTCTCATATCTTCAACTATATTACTTTATTAAAATAATAAATAAAAAAGAACTAAACCCTAATTAAACCCTAATTCTATTTCAAGTATTAAAATCTCTCATTATCATATAACAAAGTAATGGAAAAAAGAATTTCCAGAGGACTTTGATCATACAAAGGTACATATGTATATATATATATATATATATTGTTATGAACTCTATCAATAAACAAAATGCGAGAAGTAAATTTTTTGTGAATTCTCAACAGAGTATGAACAATGTTGGAGTCAAATGTACACTATGATTACAATGGTGAATTTACAAATTACGAAGTATAATTATGCTTATACATTATATCAAAATTTTAGTTTGTTTATTTTATAGAAGAGAAAACAAACTTAAATTATTTTTTATTTGAAAACTGAATTTTGGGTGTTCTCTTTGGATTTGAAAGAATCAAAGTTAGGTTTGAAATTGTTGTTTTATATGTCCTTGAATAAAATAGAATTAAAGGATATTTGCATAGAAAGTATGTCAACGTTAAATACGACATTAGCTGTTTTTTAGAGTTACTTGGAGGCACGGTGATTTCCTATAATCTGAGAGCTACTAATTTCTTAGTGGATAAGTTAACCAAGATGGGTTCTAATATGATAGGGACTTTGTTGAGTGGGGTGATATCGGTTGATGGCGTGTTTTAGGGTGTTCATTGCTATTGCTTTTTTGTTGCTTTGCAGGTTGTTTTGTTGGGGAGTTGTCTCTCATTTCTTTTGTTTTTCAGTTAGCTGCAGTTAGCTGTTGTTGGTGTTGATTGGGTGTTTTTGTGGCTGCTTTTTCTCCAGAGAGTTGTGGTAGACCTGACGCGGTTCCGGTTCGGTTCCGGTTCCGGTTCCGAACCGGCGGTTCCGGTTCCAGAACCGGAACCGGAACCGGAACCGGTTTAGACCGGTTCCGGTTTCGGTTCCGGTTCCGGTTCCGGTTCCTGTTCTAGTGGAACCGGCGGTTCTGAACCGGTTTTTTTTTTTTTTTTTTTTTTAATAAAAAATAATAATTTAAACTTGTATAAATGTATAGTTGTATTGTAAGCTGTAGTTGTAAATAAAATATTAAAATAAAAATAAACAAAATGACAAATTACAAAATTAAATTAAAATAAAAATAAACAAAATGACAAATTACAATATTAAATAAAAATAAAAATAAAAATAAAAAAAATTATAAATTATAAATTACATTTCATTGGGTATTTGGGAATTAAGTCACCCGAAATTCGATAATAAATAAATGACAAATTACAAAATTAAATTAAAATAAAACTAAAAATAAATGTAAAGTTATTAGCCTTGCACTTAATTTTTACTACAATTAAGTTGCCTACATATCCTCTTGGGGGATTTAGAGGAATCAAAGGCCACGTAGTTCTTTTACCTTTTATTGCATGTTTGGCGCCATCTATATTCTGTAGTCTGTACTGTAAGTCTGTAAATCTGCTATGCTGGCTCCGCTGCATCAGGTTCGTCGTCTTTGAAGAAGTCGTATGTTGGGTCTTGTTGAAGTTCTTGTTGTCTGTATTGTGCTTTTGTCCAATCATCTATACAAACTTGCATTTTTAGTGATTTTGGAGTTAAGCAAGAACGTTGTTCATCTAGAATATTTCCTCCAGCGCTGAACTCTTGTTCCACTGCCACTGTAGAAACTGGTGTTGAAAAAATATTTTTGGCTATCATAGCCATGATTGGATAGTACACTGCGTGCTCTTTCCAATATTGTAAGATTTCAAATTTTTTCCCTGGCGTATCTTCTATAAACTCAAAAGGAGTATTTAGATAAGATTCCAGCTCGGAATACTTATCGGTGTTTGATGAAGAAGCACATCTAGGTTTTTTGGATTTTTTGGATAACATACTATACCCTAACCCTATAAATCCGGAGGAGGAGGATTTTGGGGCCTGAGATGTAGTTTGTGTATGTGTAACATTTAAGTTTAGTGACGATCCATAAACTGTAAGATATTCATCATATAAATCATACAATAATTTCTTAACTCTAGCACAACATGCATCAATATCATATTCCATTTTTAAACCATCGACCCCATAATAACCATCTAGATAATAAGACATACTATCTAATTTACAACGTGGATCAAAAATCATGGCAATCAAATAAATATTTGGAATCTCCTCATAATAATCCAACCATTTTTGCTTCAAAGCATGAACGGCTTCCCCTATTGATATGTCGGATTCACAACCACAAAATGCACCAGCAATATTAATACTTTCAAAAATAACTAAATGAGTTGTAGGATAATAAACACCAGATAAATTTTGTGTAGCATTATTAAAGATGGATAACAAATTGAAAACGTTGTAACAAGCATCCTAATGTGATTGATAAAGTTGAATGTGGGTAACATGAAATTGAATAAAAGAAACTAATAAATCCTTATATTCATAACTTTGAGCAAGCAATTTATAAGTAGAATTCCAACGTGTTGGAAAATCACGAGAAAATCTAACGACACGTCTACCATTTTGTTTACAATATTTTACCCATGCATTCATTGTAGAAGAATGTTTCCACAAATACATTAGAGCTTTTTTAATAGGTAGAATAAAATGTTCAAGAGTTTCTAATCTTTTTTGAACACATAAATTTAAAACATGGCATGCACATCTTTGATGAAAAAATGTACCACCCAGATAAGGTTTGCATAAATCAAGTAAAGATGGAATAGCAGCAGTATTGGCAGAAGCATTATCAAAACCAATTGCAAAAATTTTGCTTTCAATTTTATACTCTGCAAAAATAAGTCTAAGCTGTCTAAAAATATTATGAGCAGTGTGTGCATCATCAAAAACTCTAAATGCAAGAATTCTTTTTTGAATAGTCCATGTATCATCCATAAAATGGCAAGTGACACCCAAGTATGAATGCGATTTCCAATGGTCAGTCCATATGTCGGCACATACGGAAACACGACCGATATGTTTATCAAAAATTCTTTCTAACTTATTTTTTTCTTTGAAATAAATCTTTTCAAGTGTTGATGTGAGCGTGCTTCTAGGAACACGACATGCAGCAGGGTTTAATGCTCTTCGACAATAATTAACAAAACCAACCCTTTCACCAAAACTGGATGATAGGTGTTCTACTGCTACCATTCTTGCTAATTCTTCTCTATTTTGCTCATCAGTATAACGAAATAATTGTTGGTTAGGAGTAGCGTACCTGGAATTTGTGTTTGTGAACTCGATCTAGTCTCTGCTTCTGGATGTTTAGCTAAAAGATGCTTCCGATAACTGCCATGTCCTCCAGATTTATGCCACTTATATACTTTGCTGCAGTAATTGCAAGCCACTGTAATGCTCCCATCTTCTTGCCTAATTTTCTTAAATGTTTTACGAAGAGATCAGATTTGCTTTGCTGCCTCTGTATCAGATCATCTTCCTGCTCTCCTGGTTCCTGTGGATCAAATCTAAAATCTGTAGGTGTATCAATATAAGGCATATTATCTGACTGGCTTGTCAAATTGGGGCCGGGTGGGGGGGGGGGGGGGGGGGGGGGGGGGGTGTCATCGGGATTGGGTTCTGAAATTATTAGAGGGGGAGTAGGAGAGTTTAGACCTAGGTCTTCAGCATAGGCCCGGCGTTGCAAATACTCGTGATAGGCGGTGTCGTCATGACCGAGATTATCGATCATAGGACCCTTACCTCTCATCGAAATTGAACGCCTAGGACTATCACGACCGTGACCCCTTCCACTTCCACTTCCACTTGCCATTTAAAAATTGAATTGTAAAATAAATTGGAAATAAAATTAATTGCAAATAAAATAAATTGGAGAATAGAGAGAGAAATTAGAAATTTAGAATTGGAAATAAAATTAATTGGAAATAAAATTAATTGCAAATAAAATATATCGGAAATAAAATAAATTGGAAATAAAATATATTGCAAATGAAATAAATATTAAAAACTTAGTAATTGACAATATTAAATATTTGGAAACTTGGAGAGTTGGAGAATAGAAAGAGAAATTAGAAATTTAGAATTGACAATAAAATAAATTGGAAATAAAATTAATTACAAATAAAATATATCGGAAATAAAATAAATTGGAAATAAAATATATTGCAAATGAAATAAATATTAAAAACTTAGTAATTGACAATATTAAATATTTGGAAACTTGGAGAGTTGGAGAATAGAAAGAGAAATTAGAAATTTAGAATTAGCAATAAAATAAATCAGGCATTGGAGCCCCAACGGCCTGCTGACGTCAGCAAACCGTTGGGGGGCAACGGTCGGCTGACGTCAGCCGAACGTTGACTCCAACGGTAATTTTAAAAAAAATTTAAACAAAAAAAAAAAAAAAAAAAATGGAACCGGCCGGTTCCTCCGGTTCGAACCGGAACCGAGCCATGTCTATATGCAGCTGGCAAATGAGATAGAGAAAATGAAAAAAAAAAAAAAAAAAAAAAAAAAACGTTAAAATACAATTAATTTTTTTATAGCAAGACAATCTATCCACTTGATTAATATCAATTTTTTTTTTTTTTCTGGAGCCTTGTTTTTGTATTATTTGTTTGAACAGTCTGCAACCTTTTGAAGAAAAAAAAAAAAAAAAAAAAAAAAAAAGCTATAAAGATGGATGATCGCATGAAATAACACACATATATATATATATATATGATTTTGAAAATATGGATTGAATTTTCATCTAACATGTTATTGGTGTTTCAAAATTTTTGACATTATTTTGAATTGAATACGAAGATAAGTACATTAGAATATTGTTTTTGGTTGTGACTTTTTATTATTATTATTATTATTATAACAGAACTCCAGAACAATATGGCAAGATATGATTTTAGTTTTATTGATTTAAAAAAAAATATATTTTAAATTTAGATGATAAAAACATTTTTATTTTTTCTTTATATCAAATAATTTATAATTATAAGAGTAAAATAATCATTTCACTATTAGAGAATTGATACACTCACCACTGGACTATATCTATGACCATGGTGCAATAAATTTGATATATTTATTTAAAAGATGTCACTGAATTGAATATTTGAATACATGTATTATACTGAGAATCTCACCTTATTTCAATTTTTATATTTATTTGAGTTCTTGTTTCTTTCTCTTTTAGAAAAGACAACAAAAATATAGAATCTCTTTGGTTTCTTATGAGTTATGAGCCTAAGTTGCATCATATCTTTTGAATGTGAGAAGATGATTGTGAAGGCAACAATAGGGCAAGATGAAATTTGTGAATCTTATTATTATAATTTATAAATAAGTACTTTCATAAGGTATTGGTTCTTTGGTAAGGATAATGACAAGAATAAGTCCTCATTTTTGTTCCATTTCTAGATTTTAATATTATAAAATATTGTTAAATAAGACCTCTTGATTGAGGCTTCAATCCCCTAAAATATTTCTAGCAAATGAGAGAATTGAAAGAAAAAAAAGAGTGCAAATTGGATTGAAGTAGCAAATTTGGTAGCACTACAACAGATTGGGTCTTTTACGGCGTGCAAAAAACGCCGTAAATGACTATTTACGGCGTTCAGCTGTATGTCGTGAATGACCCCTTTTACGACGCGCGAAGAACGCCGTAAATGACCCCTTTTACGGCATTCAGTTGTATGTCGCGAATGATCTTTTTTTTACGGCGTACTAAACACGCCGTAAATATGTATTAAAAAAAAATATTTATGACCCTATAGCCACCCACCCACCCACGCCCACACACAATTAAATGGTGTTCTCATGGAGTGTTGAACTCAGCACTCATGAGTAAACCAAGCAAAGCCTTATCCACCTTGTTGCTACTTTGATTGTGCTACCAAATGCATAATTTTATATATATATATATCCTCTACTTGTTATTAAAATTTTATTAATTATTTTTCAATCAAAGTTTTATTTGTAGATATATTCCACTAATTTAAATTTTATTTTTACATGATAAACAAATTGATACTAAAAAACATTTATTATAATATTTAATTAAACTATTTTTGTTAATTGGTATATTTGAGATACTAGCATGCATGTAGTCTTTATTTAGTATGTTTGGATTACATCTCAACTTATCTTGCAGAGTATACGTTTGTGGGTGTCGTAGCTGTAAACCCTCAGGAGACTACAACTCCTCCTCTAGGGATCGCCTAGAGGTTTAAAAGCTTGTGGCACATGCTAAGTGCCATCGTGTTTCCTACGGAAGTGGACTAACCTAGTCTTTAGTTTTCATATTTTGTTGTTTTTCGTTTTTGTTTTGCTCGAGGACAAACAAAAGATAGGTTTAGGGGTAATGATCGGACCATATTTACACCTATTTAAGGTCCCCATTTCCTATCGTTTGTACTCGTTTGCGAGCATGTTTTTGTATTTAATGTGTTTTGTGAGCTTTGTGTAGGTTATTTGCCATAAATAAGGTATATGAGCTTAATTGATGAGTTTTGGAAGTTAAAAGAGCTGAAATGGAAAAGGGCTCGTGCAGTACACTTATATTTTGGGGGCCATATCTCTCACCTTAGATTGAAATAGGTTTTGTGCTACTTATTTTTGGAAAGCCCCCGGCTGTTTACTTTCCAATGGTTTTTACGGATCGCGATTCCGATGTTTCTAGAGTTATGACCATTTTCGTAATGATGTGCGAGGCTGAAAAGCTACGCCGGACCACTAGCACCAGACCAGCGCAAACTCGGCAGAAAGTCGCCACTGGTCATGCGCTGGACGATCAGCACTTGACCACCAGCACTCTGGGCACCAGTTTCGTGTATTTTGACTGATTTTGATGGGCAATCATGTCCTTTCACACCCCATTCATGCCCTAACCTCCCAACTCTTTAAATACCCCCATTTGGGGTCTAAAAAGAGAACTTCTGCACCTCTTACACCTCAAAACAAAAATCCCCTTCATCTTCTTCCTCCTCGATCTTCTTCCCCAAATAAGTGAGAGCTTCAAGCTCCCATGGAGGACTTTCCTCCATGGGAGCTCACCATACATCTCCATTACCCTTTTTACACTACATCCACCCATTTAGGAGTATATTACAAAAAGAATGGAGTGGTCTTTGGACCAAAAAGGGGATAGGAAATCAAGGAGAGCTTGGCGGAGTGTCTTCAAGGGTTGTCTCCTTTTAACTCATTTCTTTTTGTATTTCTTGTTTTCTTGGATGTAATCACCAATTTGGGAATTTTGTAAACCTACATTTGTGCAATATATGTATGAATGTTTTTTAAATTCTTTGGGTTTTGTTCTACTCTTTGCCAAATCCATAATTTTCCCTCTTATTATGATATTCACGTGTGTGGATGGTAAAAATCGATATGTATGCATGAATGGGATTAGGAGTAGTGTAATTTAACTTCCCATGATTGTTTGTATGTTGATGAGTGAGCCAAAATACCATGTTTAGAATGATTTCAGTGTTTGAGTATTAGCTCCAAAGAGTGGGAAAACCTTGGTTGATTATGCATTCACATGCTAGATTAGGCTTGGATTCCATATTCTTGTGCTTAATGGGTCTTTTTATTAAGCCACAATTGCTCATCCCATGGCTTGGGTTGGGTGATGAATTGATTTTGGTGAATTCTTTAATCAAGAGAATGAACCTTTAACTCGAATTGAATGTTCTTAATGATAACAATCAACTATTTGCACATTGTTGTTTGGTGAGCTTGTCCCATTTTTAGCCATCCATCTTAGGGAGATTTGAGAGATAAGGAGAGAGCTTTCTCTATGAGAGAGTTGAGCATTAATGAGATTGGAGACTGCCGTAATGCTATAGTGGTGAGTACATATCAGATTGACAGCCGAGAAAACCCTGTGTTCGATTCCCGGTTACGGATGGGGTCTCCTTTCTATCTATTTTGTATTTCTTTCCTTGTGTTTTTGTCTCATCTTTGATGTGTACTTTCATTCATTAGGGATTTGATGTAAATCTTGCATTGTTGCCTCTTTTATTAAATATGTTTCTTGATGGTTGAGTGGTCATTTGAAGTGCTTAATGCTTTTGAGTGATTAGCCACCACTTGAATGAACCTTGGTTGTTGTGTGAAGGACCGAGAAGTGAAGCACACAACGTGCATGAGTAGGTTGGTCACTATATAGGGTAAGGTAGAGATACGCGAGGCTTTTGCATGTAAAGCCGCTATATGTGTCTCATAGTTCTTAATGAACTCATGTGCAGTTCAGGTAACCATCCGTTGATAGGTTGCTAGTGCATGTGGGTTTAGCCTTTGTTACTTAAGAGAGAATATTAGCGAGGATTATGTGGGCACAACTTTCAACATTGATGATGCATGTTTGTATGAAATTGTGTGATTGCTATGGTTGAGTCACTTACTTAGTGTAACCACTTATATGCCACATCTCTCACATCCATACTATCTTTGTAAATACTTTTTTACATAAATTATATTTTCATTGCAATATTTACATTTAATGCACACACACACCTAAATTCGTATTTTCCAAATAAGCTACGCTAGCGACGGTTGACGGATTCCACCTCCCTGCGGAATGATACCCTTGCTTGCACGCTATACTAGTCTCTTGACTCGTGCACTTGCGAGGTTGAATGTAAAATTCAAATCTTTTGATACACCTCAACGACGTGTCATCAAAATGGCGCCACTGCTGGGGAGGTGGCTTATTCGTTAACTGTTTCTAGTTTTAGCTTAGGTTCTATAAATATCTAAGATTTATTGCTTTGCAGAGTAGTTCGTCATGTTGAAAATAAACACTTCATTTAACCATGCTTTTCATTGTATGCGCAAGCAATGTTTAGGCTAGGTTTGGGGGTGTGAGTCGTGTTATTTTTCTTATTTTTGTTTAAAGCATATGCATTTGATTTTCTCTGAGTTGTTTTGTGCAAGGAAATATAATTTCAAGTCGGATGGACAACACAACTCAAGAGAGCTTCGCGGAGGCTTGGTTGGCTCGAATAACCACTCACGAGAGCTTGTGCTTCAAGGGTATAATGCTTTGCTAATTTTTGCGATTTTTATTTATGTTTAGATCTAAGAGTGGATATGTGTTGTGCTTAGATCTTAGGATTTTTAGGGTGTTTGTTTTAGAAAATTTTCAAACCTCTGCAAAACTGCCCTGTTTTGAATGTTTTTTAGGCAAATGTTTCATTAAAACTATACTCATTGGTGAGGAAATTAATTTTTTTACCCATGTTGCATTCTTCTATTTTTCGTGCTGATTCCGAATATATAAAGAACGTAAAATTCTGAGTTGTGGATCAAAAGTTATGAGCATTTCTTCCACCAAAGGTCATGGGCAATGCCCTGTTTTTCGAAATTGCGCTTTCACTGTTTTCGTCGTCCATTTTCACACTTTTCCCATTCGAATTTTGAAATACTTTCTAAATGAAAAGTGTGTATTTATATGTCTACTCTATGGTGTAAAAATTTTGAGAAATTATTTCAATTTCTTTTTAAAGATATGCACCAAAAAGTGGACATTGTACGACTTTAAATTTCGACAGTCTTTGAAATCTTTGGCCTCCATGTTGAGTTGCTTTTCTTTGTGTGCCGGTAGAGACATGCATTATATGCTTTTAGCTCCATGCATCACTTAAATTTGCTTGTACAGTGCCAATCTTTTGATGTTGAGGTGGATAGAACTCTTTGCTTGTTTAGCCTAGGAAAATAGTGGAGACTACCCGTGAGTTACACTTAGCCTAAATAGCGAAAATCTGTGGGTTTTGTTTCTACTCTTTAAACACTCTTCGATTTTGTTCTTAATTGTGATCTCATTGTATATACATTTTGCATTGATTGCCATAGAACTAAAATAATGTGGATTGCTTGTTGAGATTTGTATTCCATTGTTAGATGAACTTTTTGAAATGATTTTGGGCTTGAGTGTGTGCGTAACTACTAAAATAGCCTAAACACTCCCACATCCATATATTCATTGCAAATTGAGGCCAAACACACTACACCCCCAACCATTCCCTAGTTATTGATCATGTTAAGGTGTATAGCTTAATAGAAGTTATGTATAGTAAAGCTCTAATTTTTGTAAAAGCGTGTACTTAGGCAAATGTATGCAAATTGTGCTAGGCAAAGGCTTTCAAAAAGAAGAAAAATAAAATAAAAAATAAGTGTGAATTATAAACACTTAAGCCTTCAAGTTCTTCAATTATAAAGTTACTTTTAAATATGAGTACAAATGTAGCACAAATGTGCAATGTAAATTTTATAGCCTAGAGGCTTGTAGTGTAAAGTGTAATAGAGCTAATTTTGTCATAATGTAATGTGTAAACACCTGGGCGTGATTAATAGCTTTATCCTTCCCATTCATACCATATATTCCTTCCATACACCTTACAAATCACCTTGGCCACAATATAAAGTGAGGGAAAGTCCATTTGATATCTTAGGAAGTCTATATTGGGAATACGAGTCAATGCATGTCTTTCCACGTTCATGGCATTTCAATTCCTTCCATGAGATTTGTTTCCAGAAAATGTGCTTCATTTAATATTCATATGCAATATATTAGATTCTAGTACATAAAGTCATTCGCATATGTTTGATTGAGAGTGATCGCCTAGGTTCATAGCTGCAAACCCTCAGGAGACTACAACTCCTCCTTTAGGGATCGCATAGCGGTTTAAAAGCTTGTGGCACATGCTAAGTGCCATCGTGTTTCCTACGGAAGTGGACTAACCTAGTCTTTAGTTTTCATATTTTGTTGTTTTTCGTTTTTGTTTTGCTCGAGGACAAGCAAAATATAGGTTTGGGGGTATTGATCGGACCATATTTACACCTATTTGAGGTCCCCATTTCCTATCGTTTATACTCGTTTGCGAGCATATTTGTGTATTTAATGTGTTTTGTGAGCTTTGTGTAGGTTATTTGCCATAAATAAAGTATATAAGCTTAATTGATGAGTTTTGGAAGTTAAAAGGGCTGAAATGGAAAAGGGCTCGTGCAGTACACCTATATTTTGGGAGCCATATCTCTCACCTCAGATTGAACAAGGTTTCGTGCTACTATTTTTGCAAATCCCCGACTGTTTACTTTCCAATGGTTTTTACGGATCGCGATTCCGATGTTTCTAGAGAAAGTTATGGCCATTTTCGTAACGGTGGGCGAGGCTGAAAAGCTGCACTGGACCACCAGCGCCGGACCAGTGCCCGGACCAGTGCAAATTCGACAGAAAGTCGCCACTGGTCATGCGCTGGATGACCAGCGCTTGACCACCAGCACCCTGGGCACCAGTTTCGTGTATTTTGACCAATTTTGATGGGCAATCTTGTCCTTTCACACCCCATTCATGCCATAACCTCTCAACTCTTTAAATACCTCTATTTGGGGTCTAAAAAGAGAACTTCTACACCTCCCACACCTCAAAACTGAAATCCCCTTCATCTTCTTCCTCCTCCTCCATCTTCTTCCCTAAATAAGCGAGAGCTTCAAGCTCCCATAGAGGACTTTACACTACATCCACCCATCTAGGAGTAGATTACAAAAAGAATGGAGTGGTCTTTGGACCAAAAGGGGATAGGAAATCAAGGAGAGCTTGGAGGAGTGTCTTCAAGGGTTGTCTCCTTTTATCTCATTTCTTTTTGTATTTCTTGTTTTCTTGGATGTAATCACCAATTTGGGAATTTTGTAAACCTACATTTGTGCAATATATGTATGAATGTTTCTTAAATTCTTTGGGTTTTGTTCTACTCTTTGTCAAATCCATAATTTTCCCGCTTATTATGATATTCATGTGTGTGGATGGTAAAAATCGATATGTATGCATGACTGGGATTAGGAGTAGTGTAATTTAACTTCCCATGATTGTTTGTATGTTGATGAGTGAGCCAAAATGTCATGTTTAGAATGATTTGAGTGTTTGAGTATTAGCTCCAAAGAGTGGGAAAACCTTGGTTGATTATGCATTCACATGCTAGATTAGGCTTGGGTTCCATATTCTTGTGCTTAATGGGTCTTTTTATTAAGCCGCAATTGCTTATCCCATGGCTTGGGTTGGGTGATGAATTGATTTTGGTGAATTCCTTAATCAAGAGAATGAACCCTTAACTCGAATTGAATGTTCTTAATGATAACAATCAACTATTTGCACATTGTTGTTTGGTGAGCTTGTCCCATTTTTAGCCATCCATCTTAGGGAGATTTGAGAGATAAGGAGAGAGCTTTCTCTATGAGAGAGTTGAGCATTCATGAGATTGGAGACCGCCGTAATACTATAGTGGTGAGTACATATCGGATTGACAACCGAGAAAACCCGGTGTTCGATTCCCGGTTACGGATGAGGTCTCCTTTCTATCTATTTTGTATTTCTTTCTTTGTGTTTTTGTCTCATCTTTGATGTGTATTTTCATTCATTAAGGATTTGATGTAAACCTAGCATTGTTGCCTCTTTTATTAAATATGTTTGTTGATGGTTTAGTGGTCATTTGAAGTGCTTAATGCTTTTGAGTGGTTAGCCACCACTTGAATGAACCTTAGTTGTTGTGTGAAGGACCGAGAGGTGAAGCACACAACGTGCATGAGTAGATTGGTCACTACATGTAGGGTAAGGTAGAGATACGCGAGGCTTTTGCATGTAAAGCCGTTATATGTGTCTCATAGTTCTTAATGAACTCATGTACAGTTCAAGTAACCATCCGTTGATAGATTGCTGGTGCATGTGGGTATAGCCTTTGTTACTTGAGAGAGAATATTGGCGAGGATTAAGTGGGCACGGCTTTCAACATTGATGATGCATGTTTGTATGAAATTGTGTAATTACTATGGTTGAGTCACTTACTTAGTGTAACCATTTATATGCCACATCTCTCACATCCATACTATCTTTGTAAATACTTTTGTACATAAATTATATTTTCATTG